>OZ010680.1:996917-1432831 GCA_963932265.1 Thymelicus lineola
TTGTTAGTGTCTTTGTCAATGTATCTAATGTAACCAGAACAAATTTTACTGTTAATTTTAGCTTATTAAAACCTTATATTCATTAAAGGTTTTCTCTTATTTCAATTTAATAAGCTAATAAAAGCAACATGGATAAATATCTTCGCCCTGAAAGGTTTGATATCGACCCGTCAGATAGCTCTGGTACGAGAGCTTGGATACACTGGCGTAAGACTTTCGAAAGCTTCATTTCCGTGCAGAAACCGACCGCTCCAGAAACAGATGCACAGTCGGTTCCTCCCCCAGAAAAATGGGACAGCATAAAGTTTCAGCTTTTGGTAAATCACATATCACCAAATATCTACACTTATATAAGCGAAGCCACAAACTACGAAGAAGCGATCACAACACTGCAAAAACTGTATGTAAAACCAAAAAATCTGATTTTTGCTAGACACATGTTAGCAACAAGGAAACAACGACCAGAAGAAAGTATTGACACATATTTACAAGCTTTGAAACTACTTTCTAAAGATTGTGACTTTGTGGCTGTTGATGCAGAAACAAACAAAAACGATAGTGTGCGTGATGCTTTCATATCCGGTATATCATCGCATAAAATCAGACAAAGGCTTTTAGAAAACTTAACTCTAACACTTGATCAAGCTTACAACCAAGCACTCTCTCTAGAAACTGCAGAGATCAGCTCTCAAAGCTTCAATAGTGTGTCTTTAAATGCTGTATCCCCAAAAGAATCAACATTAGTCTCACCGAAACCACAAACTGTGCACGACGAGACCTGCTCTTCTGTTAATAATCCTCGACGACGAAAATGTTTCTTTTGTGGGGGACAAATACATCCTCGTAAGAACTGCCCTGCATTTGAAGAGACTTGCCAGCTCTGCAACAAGAAGGGGCACTTTGCCACTGTTTGTAGAAACTCTTCTAAACCTACAAATTCTGTGGTAGTAGATACTGAAGATCTTTCCGCTTGTATCACAGCAGCGTCACCTTCTTCATTACGTAAAGCTACTGTACCCGCTTATATTCGAGGAATAAGAGCAGAAGCACTTCTCGACACCGGCAGCTCTATCACTTTTATAAATGACAACTTTGCAAGACTATGCGGATTAAAAAGAAAATCCTGCAATCAGACTATTTCTATGGCCTCTCTTAATCATACTTCACAAGTAGAAGGTCAAACTTTGCAAACTCTGAAAATCGGAAATCATAGATATGATAATGTGAATCTCCTTATCGTGAAAAATCTTTGTGCTGACATAATTATCGGCCATGACGTCCTCGAAGAACATTCATCGCTAGAGTTCTCTTTCGGTGGGCCAAAACATCCACTTCAAGTATGTAATGTAGCTGAAGCATCAGTACCAGCTGTACCGCTTTTTGCGAATGTATCTCCCAACTGCAAACCTATTGCTATTAAGTCTCGAAGGCACAGCATAGAGGATAGCGAATTTATTAAAGAAGAGATCAGAAATCTTATAGCAGAGGGCGTGATTGAAGAAAGTAAATCACCGTGGAGGGCCCAAGTACTAATAACAAAAAGCGAAACTCATAAAAAACATGACATTGAGGACTTAGTTTCAAAAGTGGCAAAGAATACATTTTTCAGCCTAATAGACCTGAAAAGCGCGTACCATCAAGTACCTATACTACCCGAAGAAAGGAAATTTACCGCTTTTGAAGCACTGGGAAATTTGTACCAGTTCAGGCGTATTCCTTTTGGAGTAACAAATTGTGTTTCGAGCTTCCAACGAACAATCGATTGGATTATAAGAAAAGAGAAGCTTCAAAACACATATGCGTATCTTGATGATATAACTATTTCTGGCCGTACTCTTGAAGAACACGATCATAACTTAGAAAGTTTTATGAATGCCGCAAAGAAATACGGTTTAACACTGAGTTTACAAAAATGCAAATTTTCTCAAGAGTCAATTAATATTCTAGGCTATAATATTCAAAACCACATAATTAAACCTGACAGTGAGCGACTCAAGCCACTGATTAATTTACCTCCACCAAGCGATTTACCGACCTTAAGAAGGACACTCGGCATGTTCGCACATTATTCTAAGTGGATTCCAAACTTTTCTGAACGGATCCACTCACTTGCTAATACGACAACTTTTCCGCTCACAAGCGAGCAAATTAAATGTTTCGAAGGCCTGAAAAATGGTATCGCAAAGTCTTCTATACATGCAATTGATGTAAATATACCTTTTACAGTTGAAACTGACGCTTCCGATCATTCCATTGCAGCAGTACTTACGCAAAATTCTAGACCAGTGGCGTTTTTCTCAAGAACTTTGAATTCAAGCGAACAAAACCATTCCGCCATTGAAAAAGAAGCGTATGCCATTGTGGAATCATTGAAGAAATGGAGACATTTCCTCATTGGTAGACACTTTAAGTTGGTAACTGACCAACGCTCGGTTTCTTTTATGTTTAATATGAAACATTCAAGTAAAATAAAGAATGAAAAGATTCAAAGATGGCGACTGGAACTTGCTGCTTACAAATTCGATATTATATACAGACCGGGGAAAGAGAACTATGCTGCTGATGCACTATCCCGAGTTTGTGCCACTGTAGAGACATGTACTGCAAAACTTTTCTCGCTGCATGAGGCTCTTTGTCATCCAGGAGTAACGAGAATGTTTCACTGGATTCGCTCTAAAAACCTTCCCTATTCCATTGAAGAAGTCAGAACAATGACAAAATCTTGTCGAACCTGCTCTGAAGTAAAACCTAGATTCTATCGAAATACCTTTGATGATCAGAGGAAACTTGTTAAAGCGACGGCTGCTTTTGAACGCCTTAGCATAGATTTTAAAGGACCAGTTCCAACAAACAATAATAACAAATTCATACTTACCGTGATTGACGAATTTTCACGTTTCCCGTTTGCTTTCCCATGCTCAGATGTAAGCTCGAAAACAGTGATTAAACACCTTAACAACTTGTTTATGATATTCGGCATGCCTTCTTACGTTCATTCAGAAGGGGTAGATCTGCAAATTGATAATGAAAACACTACTGATTATCATAACGTCGCAGAACCACTTCCGGAAACAGAAGACCAAAACTTGGCGATTCCTTCATCTAATGAGACGGGACCTGTGGTACTTGATAATAGCAGAGGGCTAGAGACCGAGTTACCATCATCACCACCGCCGGAGCCAACACCTCGTAGATCTGACCGCGTCCGTAAAACACCAGAATTTTTAAAAGATTATGTTTTAAAATAGTGCGGGAGAATGATGTAAACTTCTTGCTTAAAACTATCAGCCATATGCTGATGTCATTGTCAATCTATTTTGTTAGTGTCTTTGTCAATGTATATAATGTAACCAGAACAAATTTTACTGTTAATTTTAGCTTATTAAAACCTTATATTCATTAAAGGTTTTCTCTTATTTCAATCTAAAATCAAAAGTCGTACTTATTTGGCTTCAACCCATGAATGGCCCACTACTGAGCACGGGTCTCCTCTTGAGGAGGCCTAGACTACTCCACCACGCTGCTTCAATGCAGATTTTTGGCGGAGTTAGTGGCTAATCCAAGTGTCGGAAGTCTTCATGCCGCCCGAAGGCTTTGAGCACTGCAGAGTAATATATCCATTTGTACTCTGTGACTTTATGCACAGAGTACTTAAAATTTTATGTCACTTTCGTCACGACGGCCGCCCACCAGTGTGGTAAGCGTAGGCTATTTACCGCCATTTAGGCTACTTAGGACAAGAATCGGTGACGAAAAACATCTGAAAGGCAACTGGGCGCTTATTAGGCGTCGTCCATCGTTCGTCGTTCATCGTCGTGCGATGAAAATGATTATGATTATTTATTATGCTCCTGCGATGACTGCCGAGCTTTAATTAGGAATTTAGGACACACTTATTTAGTGTGTGTTTAATTTCGTCGTGTGACTAAATCGCATCGTTCGCTCGTACGATCGCTGCCAATTAGGACGACGCCCTAGGCTACTTCAGTCAGACTTAAATTTAATTTGGTAAATCACACATGAATATAAGCTTTTAATAAAAATCATAGCTACTATAAAGTTATATGGATATTAATAAAGAATGATGGCCCGTTTATGACTGATTTTTTGTCACGTTTGCTTACAATCAACTTATCCTGTGTATGTACAAAGTAACTTTAAAAGCATTTGTAAAATTCGGTTACATTAGGCTTCTCATGCTGGGAAAAATGGCGACATCAGGCCCTACGTTGTTGGCATGGCAACACTGCCGCCTACGGGCCACGATCACGAATAGTGAAAACAACTTCTAGGATCCACAGAGCCACAGACAGATATTATCATTTACTTTCCTTGCAGGAAAAGTTAAGCTTAAAGTTGGAACTTGGAGTAACTTCTAACCATATACCTTGCTTACTTTTACATGTTTTAGTTGTGTAATTTGTGCGAAAATGGGGGGAATACGCCGTGACCTGATATGGATGGTAAGTAAATAGCCGGTGTCATCATAACTTTGTAATATCCAGAAAGTAAAAGCTCGATTAAAGTGCAGGACACGTCACAAATATATTCTGATATTTGGCGCAATAGTAATGCAGAGAACTTGGATTTTTCAGTGGCTACTGCTGTTTACGCTGAGCATACAACAATCGGTACAAGTGAAAAAGCCGAAAACTTCCGTAGTGACTAACATTGAGGATATGAAAGATTTCAAGAAGCTGTTAAGGACAAAGACTAACGTCCTAATCCTGTACATAAACTCACCGAAAGCCGCGGCCGCCGTGTCGGACGTGGTCAAGAATGTCGCTGATAACATGAAAGGTCAAGCTACACTAGTCTCCATCGATTGTAATTCGTACGTATTTTCAGTCATTCTCTTTTATTTTAAAGTTGCTTGCAATCATTGAAAGATTTAAGCTATCATTGCTATTCCAGTACCTGCAGATTTATTCATAATATGTCATATATCAACAAATACAATCTTTTATGTAATCTATACTAATATTATAAAGAGGAAAGATTTGATTGTTTGCATTGAATAGGCTCCGAAGCTACCGAACCGATTTGAAAAATTCTTTCACTGTTGGGAAGCTACACTATCCCCGGGTGACATAGGCTATATAATTTTTTTTTTACTATTTTTCCCGAAGCGAAGTGAGGGCGATTTCCTAGTAAGATATATAGAAGCAAAGTTTAAGTATGAATTTTAAAAACACAAATACTGAAGAAGTATTAACACACCAACTATTATAATACACAAGGCTTTATCCATTTGGTTAATACTACATACTTATTGATTTACATAATGTTATTGATTTACTAATGTGTCTGATTTACATAATGAAATTTATATAATGTTTCCATACAGCGACACCAAGAAAATATGTAAGAAACTGAAGATACCATCGGAAAAGCCTTACTATATAAAACATTATAAAGATGGGGAGTTTCACAAGGACTATGATAGAGGAGAAACTCTCAGCGCCATGACTAACTTCCTGAGAGATCCCACGGGAGACCTACCATGGGAAGAGGATCCGAAGGCAGCTGACATTTTCCATCTCTCTGACGGCGAGGTGAGTAGTCTGCAACCATATACTAGATTCCAGGTCAGGGTTAGATTATCAATCAATCGATTATCAATCAATCGATTATCAATCAAATATAATGTCAGTTAAAAGAATCCATGCTATGTTTCCAGTGTGTGCCTTCTGTGTATTAAGATTTGTTTACCGATGCAAGGCGATGATAATTAGTAGTGTATAATAAAGTATAAGCCATTATGTCTCTGTAATCAGATGGTAATAAGTTAATGATATAATTAGTAATTAATCACTCTTGGTTGTCTACATGAATTGGTCAAGTACACATTGTATTGTCTTAATGATTCCTACATTGTATCAAATACACTGACATCAAAACTGTGTTTAAATTAGTGTAAACAGAACTCTAACCATTTAATAATATGGCATAACTAATCCACATGAAAAGGCTCATTAGACATGCAAGTTGTAATAGTTATAACATGATTATACTTGAACCAGGTGAATTATCCATGGTGATAACAACTTTCATAGTGATTTCTGAGTGTTATGAAAACTAAATATACATATTCAATGCAACACATTTTAAAATATAATAATAAATAAGCCAGTTACAATTAAATGAAAGTTAAAATGAGGTCATGGTCAGGGTATGATGGAGTCTAGAACAAGCTATTGTAATTGAATATGTTAAGTTAAAGTTAAGTTTCATGTTTGTTATGTTGGTCACTGAGGAGTTCTCTCTTCTGCTAGAGCAATATTTATTATTTTAACTTTACAGGATAAGTGTGTTTTGATTTAGGTAGCTAGATTTAATCCTGATCCGTACTAAGTAAGTTGCTATATTTTAATCACAAATCTGTAGCTCAATTTGTAATGGTGCTATCCTTCTTTCAAGGCTTACCTTTTTATGACAGGTGTCAGTTCTCAGGGCTCGCATTGTGTACTTTACTAATTGTGTCTCTGTTGATAGGTACTCATTCTTGCATTTGTATTTATTGGTCAATAGTACATAATGGTATTTGTAAATTATTAGTTAGCATTTGATTGGATTTATCAAATTGGTCCATACTGTCATTAAAATACTGCTGTGGCGATCGGTACGGCATCTTTTATTCTATTCTGTAAATATTTATTTGTAACATAATTCTTCCTCTATGTATATATGCTGGCTGTTTTTCTACGTTTATATTTTTATGTATTTTTATAATTTGATTTATGTAAATATTCAATTCAGAAATTCCTACTGACAGAGTCAGAGAAAATATATTTTTCCGGAAGATGAAAAGTTTGTTTAATTAAATATTATTATATAGCGGGATAACCAGAAACGATATAATTAGCTCTCGCTATACTGCATATTTGCTTTTGGTGATGTCTTTAAGGTTCATGTATATACATTTACAATTACCTTTATTTATTAAATGTGGCATGTGACCTTAATCCTTATTAATGTCATAAAAAACTTTATAGGCTCTCAACAGATTCCTGAAGCGAGGGGCAGTGACCAACAAGAGAGCTATGATAATGTTCTATGCACCCTGGTGTGGCTACTGCAAGACTCTTAAACCGGAGTATGTCCAGGCAGCCGCAGATTTAAAGGTGAGTTCTTGGCTTCAACCCATCAATGGTTTACTACACAGTACAGGTCTCTTGTCATCATCAACAATGAACTAATCTATACTTCTATACTAATATTATAAATGCGAAAGTAACTCTGTCTGCTACTCAATAACGCCTAAACCACTGAACCGATTTTGATGAAATTTGGTACAGACATATAATTGAGCTCGGGAATGAACATAGAATACTTTTTATCCCGGAAAATAGACCTGTTCCTGAGGGATAACTCTTCCACGCCAAAACCACTGAACCGATTTTGATGAAATTTGGTACAGATATAGAATTGAGCTTGCGAAAGGACATAGGATACTTTTTATCCCGGAAAATAGACCTGTTCCTGAGGGATAACTCTTTCAAGCCAAAACCACCGAACCGATTTTGATGAAATTTGGTACAGATATAGAATTGAGCTTGCAAAAGGACATAGGATACTTTTTATCCCGGAAAATAGACCTGTTCCTGAGGGATAACTCTTTCAAGCCACTAAACCGATTTTGATAAAATTTGGTACAGATATAGAATTGAGCTCGGGAATGGACAAAGGATACTTTCTATCCCGGAAAATGGACCTGTTCCTGTGGGATAACTCTTTCAAGCCACTAAACCGATTTTGATGAAATTTGGTACAAATATAGAATTGAGCTCGGGAATGGACAAAGGATACTTTTTATCCCGGAAAATGAACCTGTTCCTGTGGGATAACTCTTTCAAGCCACTAAACCGATTTTTATGAAATTTGGTACAGATATAGAATTGAGCTCGGGAAAGGGCATAGGATACTTTTTATCCCGGAAAATAGACCTGTTCCTGTGGGATAACTCTTTCAAGCCACTAAACCGATTTTGATAAAATTTGGTACAGATATAGAATTGAGCTCGGGAATGGCCAAAGGATACTTTTTATCCCGGAAAATGGACCTGTTCCTGTGGGATAACTCTTTCAAGCCACTAAACCGATTTTGATGAAATTTGGTACAAATATAGAATTGAGCTCGGGAATGGACAAAGGATACTTTTTATCCCGGAAAATGGACCTGTTCCTGTGGGATAACTCTTTCAAGCCACTAAGCCGATTTTGATGAAATTTGGTACAGATATAGAATTGAGCTCGGGAAAGGGCATAGGATACTTTTTATCCCGGAAAATAGACCTGTTCCTGTGGGATAACTCTTTCAAGCCACTAAACCGATTTTGATAAAATTTGGTACAGATATAGAATTGAGCTCGGGAATGGCCAAAGGATACTTTTTATCCCGGAAAATGGACCTGTTCCTGTGGGATAACTCTTTCAAGCCACTAAACCGATTTTGATGAAATTTGGTACAAATATAGAATTGAGCTCGGGAATGGACAAAGGATACTTTTTATCCCGGAAAATGGACCTGTTCCTGTGGGATAACTCTTTCAAGCCACTAAGCCGATTTTGATGAAATTTGGTACAGATATAGAATTGAGCTCGGGAAAGGACATAGGATACTTTTTATCCCGGAAAATAGACCTGTTCCTGAGGGAGAACTCTTTCAAGCCACTCAGCCGATTTTGATGAAATTTGGTACATATATAGAATTGAGCTCGGGAAAGGACATAGGATACTTTTTATCCCGGAAAATAGACCTATTCCTGAGGGATAACTCTTTCTCGCCTAAACAACTGAACCGATTTTGATGTTTGGTACAGATATAGAATTGAGCTCGGGAAAGGACATAGGATACTTTTTATCACGGAAAACAGACCTGTTCCTGAGGGATAAGGTCAAATTTTGTTATATGTAGTTGATAGATTCGTTATTTATGAAGCGATTTTTATGACTCTTTTTAGGGTTCCGAAGTCAAAACAGAATTGTCATAGTTTCATCATGCCCGTCCGTCCTTCCGTCCATCCGTCCGTCCATAGCATAGCGCAGAGGCCCTTAGTGCTAGAAAGCTGTAATTTAGCAAGGATATACATGTTTATTTAAACTTTAAACTGGTAGAATAACATTTTTAAAAATATGTTTTTAGGATACCTACCTCTCCTAGAGGTAATATGGGGATAATTTTTTTCCGTCACGCACGTGCGGGGTATCGTGAAAAAGGTCTCTCAAAAATAATATGGGTCTGCTAAGTCCATTTTTCGATTGAGGGGTCTGTTTGGGAAATATTCGTAAGTGTTGGACACGTAAAAAAATTCATGGCAATACCATTAAGATGAATTCAAAAGGAAAACTATCATGGCTATATTATTAGCATACGTAGTTATTGAGTTCTATAAACTTAGAACTTCGGAACCCTATATTACCAGTGACCTGACACGCTATTAGCCGGTTTTTTAACCAACTTCAAAAAAGTAACAGGTTCTCAGTTCGACTGTTATAAACAAAAATTAACTTTAACATAATTTGAAAAATCAATCTTTAAAGGGTTAATTCAGGGAATGTTTATACGAAACTTCGTCATTTTTAGGGTTCTGAAGTAAAATCGTGACCCTAATAGCTTCGTCATATCCGTCCGTCAGTCTGTCCGTCTGTCCAAAGCAAAGCGCCGAGACCCTTAGTGCTAGAAAGCTATAATTTGGCATGGATATACATATTTATTAAAACTCCAAAATTGTAGAATAAACTACTGAAAATAATTTTTTTTCGGGGTACCTCCACTACAGGTAACGTGAGGATTAATTTTTTATTTATCCCTATAGTGTGGGGTATCGTTGAAAAGTTTTTTCAAAAATATTATGGGTCTTTTCAGACCATTTTTGGATGTAGGGCTCCGTTTGCGAAATACGTATATTTGGCTTGAAAGTGCTAATTTTGGGTACCCAAGTCAAGTCAAGTGTCCCCCCAACGGCTAAACGGTTGGAGTTGGACAAGTGAAAAAATTCTCAAAAATAGGTTATACGATGAATTTATAAGGAAAACTATTAAGGCTATGTTAGCATAAGTAGTTAATGAGTAATAGTCAATAAACTTACTACTTTGGAACCCTATATTGCACGTGGCCTGACACGCACTTGCCCGGTTTTTTAAGTTAAAACTGTGAAAGTTGGTAGTTAGTATGTAATCTTACATAAAACAAAAATAACTGTAACATGATTGTTTGGTAATACATTCCCTAAGGGCTAAAACTAGAGGTTGTAAGTTTAGAGTAAGTTTGGAGTAAGAAGTTGTAAAACGAACAGATGAGTCACCTCATGGTAAATGGTCACTTTCGCCAATGAACATTAGCAGCGCTAAAGGAATCACTGATTTGCTGCTGCCCAAAAAGAAAATAAAGATATGTTTTTTTTGTATTCTGTAAAATTACAATGTAAATTTAAAATTCAAAAACTCTCAGGCCCTGACTTAGATAAACCTCTAAATTCTAAAAAGTTCAATTATTTTGGGACCTTTCCTATGGGTGGGTCATTAATGGCTCACTACTGAGCACTCACTCTTGAGGACGCCTAGAGCATACTCCACCACTTTGCTCCAGTGTGGATTGATGGAGGGATTAGAAATCAACCCAAGTGTAGGAAGTCATTACGCCGGGCGAGGACCTTCAATATGTCATAACGACTGTTATCTTACGACAACAACCGGGACCGACAGCTTTACGTGCCCTCCGAAGCTCGAAGAGCTCAAGAATTTTTTGCCACTAGCGGTCACCTATCCAACTACCGACCGCGCTCGCTATTATTTAACTTTATCGATTACTATTAGAACCGACACAAGCCGCTGCGCCCGGGCTATGAATGCTTCTCCCGATGGGTAATTAATGGGTTGTAAGAACATGTCACTTTTGCTGTAATTTTGGTGAAGAGTTTAGTATCTTGCTGACTACCAATCACGCTACAATATCAGATCGTAGTTATCATTTCATTATCAACACTAAAGATTTGTTTAATATTTTACTCATTTACATAATACGATATATGTACTAAGTGTAGGTGTTTTAGCTTCAACCCATAATGGACTATTACAAGGCACGGGTCTCCTCTCTTCATAGTATGGACAAGTTTGCTGTCAATTTATGAAAAACATGTTTTATAATGAAGGGATCTTTATTTTCGGCGTACGAAGTCGCGGGTAACAGCTAGTACATACATAAATACATAAATGAAATAAAATAATCTTTTATTCATGTAGGTATCACTGATACTCTTATGCACATAATTTTTTTAATCTACCAGCTTTTCAGAAGGTGCTTTGCCATACACACACACACAAGCAAATAATAATAACATGTAATTCAAATTAATATCTTAGTTTAAAGGTAGTAAATATTGCATGTTAGTAATTTCACATTGTACTCGTACTTCGAGGTGGGCATAAACAGTGACAAAACAGTTTAAACTGTAGCCGCTGTTTACTAACATATGTGTAAAATTGTTTTAGTTCTTAATAAATGTTTAAATCTGTAAAAAAAAATATTCACATCATGTTTTCAGGGTGAGGCGTTGTTGGCAGCTATTGACGTGGCCAAGCCTGGCAACTCGAAAGTGAGGCAACTGTACAATATAACAGGTTTCCCAACACTCATGTTTTACGAGTGAGTATGTTATTATTATTATTTGAAGATTCGGGTTTCGGGACAGCTATCCCAGGGGCTACTGAGACCAGATTTGATCTACTGTAGCCATACCCGTTTCGGAGTTAGATCTGGTCTCTAAGTCCCACTGCCTGGATGAATAGGAGGATATTCTTGGGTTCCAGTTGTTTTACTTGGCTGGGTGGGGATTAGGTAGCCTTCTAGTATGCGGCTTCTGCAGTGACTTGTGACAGGGCAATCACAAAGTATGTGGATGGGCGTTTTCCTGGGTGGTTTTCTCTGCCAAGTTATGCAGCCATAGATTATAATGGGTCTCGCTATCGCGGTGTATACCTACTGCACCTGCTTTGGTTGTAGTCCCCATCTGGATCTCGCGAGACGGCAACATTTTCCTAATGCAATTTTGACCTTTCGTGTCACTTGTGAAAGGTGCTGATTCCAAGTAAGTATCTGGTTTAATGTTATTCCAAGGTATTTGTCTTCTCTGGAGAACTTTATATTGGTTCCAAAGAGAGATGGGTTCCATTGTCCTCCAAGGCTGCTTCTTTTTGTGAATGCTTTGTTGGCATTTACATTCAGTCCGGTGTTGTCACACCAGCATTCCACTTTGTAAAGAGCTGCTTGCATGAGGCTTGACAATGTGTTCGGGCAGATGCCACAAATAGTAATAACCAGATCACCTGCATAGCCTTGTGTGTCCAGAAAGGCCCAGGAAAGTTCCTGAATGAGTGAATCCACAACAATTGCCCGTTGTAAGGGTGATAGCACTCCTCCTTGTGGACACCCTCTCGCTATTTTTATTCCTAGGATGGTAGATTGTTCTGAGGACTACCCTGTTCCTTAGCATTGATTAGCATCAATGGGTAGGCCCAGTTCACAGTGGTGTCATCTATACTTCGATTTTTCATACCTTCCAGTTATTATTGGAAGTCAGTTGATTTCTTTAAAACAATTATTCTGTTTAGTTTTAGGTACATTTTATACCTTGAATAGTTTATCTATTCAACAACTGGTAAATAAAAAACAGAATGAAAAAAAATTAAAAAAAAACAATTTTGAAAATAGTGCAGCAAATCTGGTTTCTCTACAAAAAAATAAAATATTTAATAAAAACCAAACCGTTAAGACCTATACTTTAATGGTATTTGTCAATAGTTTTGTCCAAATAATCACGAGACACCGATCGGTTACTTCGCCCTGGGACACTTTGTATATATAGGTTAATTAAGTTTAGACCAATAGAATTATTCTGTTTTGTGTACCTTAAGTCCCGTCCACACGTATTAAGTAGTTAACTAAATTTTAAAGTCCGATTTACACGTATTAAGTAGTTAAGTAGATAAGTAAATTTTAACTAAATTTTAACTAAATTTTAACTAAATTTTAACTAAAAAGTTACTGTCTGTTTACACGTATTAATTTACTTAAAATTTAGTTAAAATTTAGTTATCTACTTAACTACTTAATACGTGTAAATCGGACTTTATAAAAGAAATCCTTTTAATAAATCTCCAGGAAAGGTCAGTTCCGCTTCCCCTACAACGGTGAGAACAAACGGCAAGCGATTGTGGACTTCATCCGCGACCCTGCCACGTACACCTTGAAGAAGAAGTCCGACCCTGAGGACGAGGGCTGGAGCCAGGATAGTGATATCGTACATCTGACAGGTAACATATACTATACTTGTGTATATCACTGTATTGAGTATACTAGTGTACACTAGTGGCCGCATTCTCTTGCCTTGGTTTTAGTACATATTCCTAATTCGTATTGAAATAAAATATAGAGCATCCTATTGGTGAAAGAATTTTTGATATTTGTCCAATAGTTTTGAGTTGATCCATTACAAACAAAAAAACAAACAAAGTATTCTCTTTATAATACATATTATAGTTTAGACTATATATTGTAGTGTGTAACTCATACGTAATGGATCATTTATGCTACACCGAGCAGGGCACAACTCTTCTAAAGTCTTTCTTTAAAGGATTCTTCTAAAGTCTGGCTTCAGACATAACTTTGCTCTTTTCCATATCGTCGCTAAATTTAACCGCCGTACATTATCAGTTTATTGTATGCCTATGGCTAATTACAGCTTTCTAGTACTAACTATGTATGTTATGCTGCGGAAGGACAGACGGACATGGCCAAACTATAGTATATTAATATAAACAAATCAGTGATTCCATCTGAAATATCCAGCACTTGATGAAAAAACCAAAGACAAAATTTTTCAATCGTAAAACATTTTTAAACTGTAATTCTGTTCTGTAGAACCTGTCTTAATCTAACTGTCACGCATTGTTTATGTACTTTGTGACTGTCACAAGAAAGAGTAAAATAAAAGACTTTGTCACTTTGATTCATTTGTGCTTGATTTTTTAAAATTCTTTCAAGAAATGCGATGTAATTCTTCAACTCGATGCATATCCAAATTAAGAGTCTTGTTAATTATATTGCGAATTTAAAATTAGGACTTCGGATACTAAGGTTTACTCAAAACAGGATCATCAAAGGTAATAATTAGCCCGTCGCGTGTTTTGAATACACCGTTTCTACATCGCGTGAGGCGTCAAAGACGATGAATGTGTTCCGTTTTAGACGAGTCATGTCTGGTAAACAATCTTACAGTGTACTTTATACGTTATGCTGGCCATACATGATCAAGTTTACTTGCCAAGTTTGCAGCGGACTTGACGCGGCATCCAGTAAACTTGACCGTGTATGGCCACGGTATGGCTATCTGGCTATATAGCTATCTCATGCAAACTTAATTTCCCTATTTTTACCCCTTAGGGGGTGAATTTTCAAAAATTCGATAGCCTACATAGGGCCCTATGACATTCACAAATAATGTGGCTTTCCATTGGTAAACATTTTTTTAATATTTCATAAGAAAGATAATTAAGTAAAAACCCGATTTTCTGGGTGTTTATAGGTGTTCACGGGTGTTTATTGGGTTTTTACCAAAGCAGCTTTGGCAAAGCTTTGCCCATCGGCCATCTCTAATTTCTAATCGCTTGAATTAGCGATGGGTAGCTATTTCAATAACTAGTGAACTAGCGGTTATTAACAAAATAGCCACAGCTATGATATCCGTCAACACGATAGCTAGCTATTGGCTACTGGCTGGCTACTCTAGCTAGAATAACCGACAGCGACAAGTTACGGCACAGCGAGTAGCCGCCACAGAGTATATTAAAACTACTACGTTTTGGTTTGGCTTTGCAGCGGGCTGCGGGCAGCCGCCCCGCTATTCGGTTATCGGTAGCCAGAGTAGCCGATAACTAAGCTTAGCTGTGTGCGGCTCACTATACGATTTTAAACCTACTGTAGTCGAAAATTAAGTTTAAATAGTTTTAAATATGAGGAGCTGCGCGACATCTGTGATTTTCTTGCCTTTAATTAAAGTCTGAGTCGATGTACTGTGTAAAAGTTCTTTCAAATAGTTCATACGTTTAAACAGAGATGACGCTATTGTAGATTTTCGTTTTCATATAATAATAATACGTACGAGCTACGAGGAGAAGTAATTTCTTTTCAAAAGATTGTAAAATAAAATAAAAAATAAATGAAAAACGAAATCATGACATTACCTACTTATTATTTACATTTAGACTTATTGCCGCGGTGAGTCGAAATAGATACGCAACTCAATATACAAGATGGCGCTAATTAGTTATCATTGCTTTCGCTAGATAGCAGTATAATCACGTAGAAAAAAACAAAATATTGTCAAAAAGCACTACCTGGGATCGGTGTAAGTGTAAGAGATATGTGCCAGGATTTGATCTCCGGCCCCCTAACCCCTTGTTCGAGAGACCTATTCCTTAACCGCTAGGCTACCACTCATACCACTGCTCTATTTAAAGTTGTGTAAAACAGAATACTATACAAACTTGCAAAATTTTTACTATTGTAACGCGAGTTTAGGGGGGTTAAAAACTATACGATTTTAAACCTATTTGAGTTGAAAATTAGGTTTAAATCGTTTTAAATATCAGGAGCTGCGCGACATCTGTGATTTTCTTGACTACAACTAAAGTCCGAGTCGATGTACTGTGTAAAGTTCTTTCAAGTAGTTCATACCTATAAACAGAGATGACGCTATTGCAGATTTTCGTTTTCATATAATAATAATACGTACGAGCTACGAGAAATCATTTCTTTTCAAAAGATTGTAAAATAAAATAAAAATTAAATGAAAAACGAAATCATGACATTACCAACTTATTATAAACATTTAGACTTTTTGCCACGGTGAGTATCGAACTCGAATCGCCGGGCTCTTGATCGTTATTCAAGTGATTATCAGGTGTGCGTGTGGATTGAGGGCTCTTTTTTAAAAATTACTCATATTTTTTCCAAAATCAGGAGAAATTTAGGAAAAATTTGTGAAAACATTGTGGTGAAGATAAAAAATTTGTGAAACGTATGTTAAGAAAGTTGTGGTCGATTAACTGGAACACTCAATCCGCTAACTTAAGAAATTACTGTAATCTCGTATCTCAAAATATACTTGATGTATGTTTAACATTTTTATGTGGAAAAATTGTGCAGAATTTGTGAAAGCTATTCACAATTTCTCAATTGATTTTAACGGTTTACTTGGATTTTATAAAGGTTTATTTGGAGCTCTCAATCCTCCTATGTGTGGATTGAGTGTTCCTAAATTTCTCCAACTTTGGCTGAATATTTGATTATATTTTTACTCCTATTTTACGAGTATAATTAAGACCGAATTTGTGAAACAAAAACCCTGACTTAAAACATAATATTTAGAGAGTAAATGAAAAAAATACTTTCTTATCAATGTCCCGTCTGAGAGCTCCAAGTTTTAGCGTTTATTTGTTTAACCCAAGCTTTTATACAAACGGCGAATACATCAGAAATTGTGAAAATGTTGTCACTAAAGTTTAACACGATAAAATTTTTTGTGAACTCTTAATTTTAAGAATAATCCACAATATTATATTTCCAAGTGACGAAATTGTGTAGGGTGGACATAGATTTGTTGGACATTTTTCACCTACGTAATTACGCGTTTTTAGGGTTCTGAAGAAATAAAGAATACTGATCTCTTTATTCATTTTGAAATTTGTGTTTATAATAAATTATCAAGTTATATGAAAAAGTCACAGTCACAACCCATAACTGTCCCACTGCTGGACTCGGGTCTCCTCTCACAATGCGGAGAGTAACAGACCATAGTCTACCACGCTGGCCAAGTGTGAATTGGTAGACTTCACACACTTTGAGAACATTATAGAAAACTCGCAAGTTTTCAATTATAATAAAATAAAATACTCGGTGTACATTGAATTATACGTTCTTACTAGAAACGCTCATCGCTTAAGTACATTTTACTTTCTTTTACGTATGAATGGTCACCCTATATATTTTTTCTATGAAGAATATAATAATGTTCATTATTCTTAAAATTAAGCGTTCACAAAAAATTTAATCGTGTTAAACTTTAGTGACAACATTTTCACAATTTCTGATGCATCTGACGTTTGTATAAAAGCTTGGGTTAAACTAATAAACGCTAAAACTTGGAGCTCTCAGACGGGACGTTGATACGAAAGTATTTTTTTCATTTACTCTCTAATTATTGTGTTTTAAGTCAGGATTTTTGTTTCACAAATTCACTCTTGCCTATACTCGTAAAATAAGAGTAAGGATATAAACAATTTTTCAGCCAAAGTTGGAGAACTATGGGAACACTCAATCCACACATAGGAGGATTGAGTGCTCCAAATAAACGTTTATAAAATCCAAGTAAACCGTTAAAATCTATTGAGAAATTGTGAATAGCTTTCACAAATTCTGCACAATTTTTCCACATAAAAATGTTAAACATACATCAAGTATATTTTGAGATACGAGATTACAGTAATTTCTTAAGTTAGCGGATTGAGTGTTCCAGTTAATCGACCATAATTTTCTTAACTTACGTTTCACAAATTTTTTATCTTCACCGCGTTGTTTTCACAATTTTTTCCTAAATTACTCCTCGATTTTGAAAAAATATGAGTAACTTTTAAAAAAGAGCTCTCAATCCACACGCACTTGATTATCAGCTATCTATAGCTAAGTACCTACTTAGTTAGTAGCTACGCCGTCGCGCCACTAGCTAGTGGCGCTAGTCGTTATCGGTTATTGTTCAATAGCCAAGTAGCCAAAATAGCTGACTAGCTGGCTATCCTACTATAAATAGCCGGCTAGCTAGGCTATTGAAATTTCAGCTAGTTACCCATCTCTAGCTTGAATTGAGGATCGGTTTCCCGATCCCATACAAAAATTATATACGGCATATATACAATGTAACGTTTTCGAGAAACAATTTACGTGAGGCACTTATAGAGGCTTCAGCGTACAGGCGTAAGCGTGATTCAGAAATTGGTATAGCGCCATCTGTTGTGCACTGAGTTATTATAATAAACATCTATGTTCTATTGGCAGTATTGTTACATAATTTTAATCTAAAGTAATATTATAAAGTTGAAAGTGTTGATTTTTTGTTTGTATTTATATTTGTTTGTAATGGATATACTCAAAACTTCTGGACCGATTTCAAACATTCGTTCACCAGTAGAAAGCTACATAATTTCTGAGTTACGTAGGCTGTTTGATTGTGAATGAATGAATAAATGAATGAATATGTAAGAGTGAGTAATTTAAGGTTTTTAAAAAGCGGAATGCAGCCTGTTAAAGACAAGTTACATATTGCGCGAATGCATCATTTTTGCTTTATATAGTCGAGTTAGTTTTGGTGACGCTTGTATTTTGGTGTTGTACATTTAAATTAAGTTTTTTCGATACCTTATTTCCAAATTGTTTTCATTATGTTTATTTGAAATTATTATCTGTGAGCCATCCTATGATATTGTCAATACATATTATTATTAATTTCCACGTTATAATTGATTGTCAATTTTTCTGTTATAATTAATGCTATGTCATCTGCAAATAATGAACTTTGATGGTAGATCATATTTTGGAGATCATTAATGTATATTAAGAAGAGAAGTGGGCCTAAAATACTCCGTTGGGGACACCTACTTTATTAAATTTTAATTGAGATTTTACTGCTTCTTTTTATTGGCTTTTCTTAATTGTTTTAATCTCCACATATTTTCTACCATTGGATAAGTAGCTTACAAGCCATCGTAAAGGTTCTCCACGAATGCCATATTTTTCACATTTCCACAATAATAACTTATGAGAGTCAGCATAAGAATAGGTATTCAGAGTATGATTCTAAAACCTTCTGTAATTATTGATATTACAGATTGTGTATCAATGTTAAATGATACCTGTATATGTATAATATAAAATTTTAACAAAAAATAACCGACTTCAATGAAGTACATCCAATAAAAAAAGGATCGTCGAAATCGGTTGGATATTGAGTTATTCGTCCATTTATCACGCACATACTTAATGCAAATTTAAGACTTATATGCTTTTGACATGGATGCCATTGTCAGATCTCGATCAAATTTATGTGGGACCACACGACAAGCACCAGCTTTGGATTAAAACAAGAATTATCAAAATCGGTTCACCCAGTCCAAAGTTCTGAGGTAACGAACATAAAAAAAAATACAGTCGAATTGAGAACCTCCTCCTTTTTTTGAAGTCGGTTAAAAATATGATTTAACATTGATAATAACGTAAACAATATGTAATACTGCATACTTAATAGGGATGTTGACACTAACTGTAAATTTTTGATAACATTTTAAACACTTAAAATATTATTCTTTAATCGAAATGAATCGCAATGAATTTTAATATCATTAATTTAAAATGTTATAAATAGTAATCACTGTCACGTGACCTCAAACGCCATTTTGAAGTAATAACGTCATTGTCCGTATTTTATAAGCAAATTCAATATTCAATAGACCGCTAGTATAGAATATCGGTTAGTGACGTCACATGATGTTTGGTGGGAAATATGATATTGATTTTTGTTTATGAGTTTTTGATTTTTATAATATTTTTTTCGTGAACTTTAAAGTTGTATCTATAAAATAAAATTGAATGCTAAAATTAGTGAACATCCCCATTGTTTTGTGGAGTGTACAAGAGTTGTGTTGTTGTGTTGTGTTGCAGGCAATGATATTAAACTATAGATACGTTATGCCCTTACAAATCAACCAAAAAATCTGTTCCGACCGAGCTACAACACACACGTTTATCTTTTGTTTCACTACACCAATCACTATTACATTGGTAAATTATGTAAAAGGGATGGCACTACTAAAACCATAATAGTGAAAAAGACAGCTAGACGGCCTCACTCAGAGGCAGCTATCAACTGTCTGAATTGAAATCGCTACACTTGTCTAAATTCGACTGACATAATTTCAGCGCCATCTTGGCATATCTTGTATATAATATCATTGGTTGCAGGCGATAGTTTCGACTCGGTGTTGTCTCAGTGGGAGCACGCGTTGGTGGTGTTCTACGCGCCGTGGTGCGGACACTGCAAGCGGATCAAGCCGGAGTTTGAGAAGGCCGCCGCTAGGGTCAAGGCTGAGAAGGTGAGTTCGTTTTTAGGGTTCCGTACGAAAAACGGAAAACCGAACCCTTATAGCATCACTCGTGCGTCTGGGCGATCGCCGTTCACAACCAATTTACTCTGAAACTACTGGACCAAATGAGTTAAAATTTGGTACTCATGTACTTTTTTGTGACCCAAAGACGAAGGTTTAAAGTAAATAACTGAATTTTGATTTGTTTTGAACAAAATTATATTAATAATTAAATTTAAAAGTAACACGATTATGCTTTTTTTCCACTGAGGGTGCGATATGAGTGTATAGCGTTAATAGTTAATGGTAATAGGCTAGTTGACAAAATTTGGAAATTAGTTTAAAACTATAGCTTAGCATCTATTTCACCCCAAAAATATATTATTCTAAGAAAAATAAGTCTTTTACATTAGTATTTTGAGTTTTTAGAAATGAACTTGAAATTGACCGCGAAAAAGGCCAAGACTGTCATGGCGTTTTGAATGACGTCACACCTCGCGAAACAGCCGTGTTTGTGTATGACAGTCAATTGTGTTTTTTAATAAATAATGAATTCCTCGTATTATAAATACTTTATAGTGCCCCAATGTAAAAGTACAACGATAAAAACGCCAAACAAATTATTCATATACGTTCCAAACAATAAACAAATACGTAGAAAGTGGTTAAATATGGCAAGGAGGCAAGATGCTCTTACTTTATCAACTGATTCCACAATTTATTTCTGTGAATATCATTTTGATGTAAGTAATAAACACAACTTGATGTATCAATTTATAAATGTATAGTAAAAGAAATGAATTTTGCAAAATCTACCATAATATACCACACATAACCTATAAAATGTTATGACTTGAGTAGGGTTTTATGATTTATTTGAGTTAAAATATTATTTTCGTTTTATAAAATGCTAATTAAATGAGACTTTGTTTGTTCTTCACATTATACTTACACAGAAGTTTTAACATTGCAGAATTCCGATGAACAAAAGTCGGTGTTTATTGCAAAAAATTTGCCAAGCATAACGGCGTCAATTTTGGGCAAATTACTGCTGTTTGCTTTGTTAAATCCTGATTCCATAGCAAATTATATCTGTCTTTCAAGATTAAACTAAAAACGAACTGTATTAATTTAACGAGAATTGCTGAAAACTCCAAATAACCTGTTCATTTTATACGAAAATGACAGCTACAACGTAGTGTTTCGCGAGGTGTGACGTCACGCTTCCATGCGCTTCACTGATTGATGTTTAATGTCACGTGATTAAACACCTCAATTTGTCGATTTTATTTTCCAAAAATATTATTAATCTTTTATTATTTTAATAGAAAAGCTGCATTTTTGTTTACTAATTATCATGGTTAATCATTAGAAACTCTAAGCCATTCGATTTATTCTTAGTGGAAACAAGCCTATTGTTGAAATGTATTTACTTAACGAACAGATCAAAGGTGTGCTCGGGGCGGTGGACGTGACGCAGCACGGGGAGTTGGCGTCGCGGTTCGGGGTCAAGGGGTACCCTACGCTGAAGTACTATCGCCGGGGGGAGTTCCAGTACGACGTGGGACATGCGCGCCAGGAGGAACAAATCGTGGCCTTTATTAAGGTGATGGCTCTCTACTGAACTCGGCTCTCTCTGTACTTTTGTAACGTTATTAAAATTTCGATATTTTGTCATTGACGTTTAAAATCTTTGACATTGATCTCAATTGAATATAATTAGAATGATTTAATTGAATCGGAACAATCGGTACAACATTGATAATTTTAGGAATTTTGAAAGTAATACAGTATTATTCTATAATTGGCACTATTGCATACCATACGTGGTAGAATGTATTGGTTGTCTATACTTATGTGGCGACAGCGCACACACGTCACATGGTGACGTCACGTTGACCTGAATCACGGTATCGAAGTTTTCAAAGATCGCTAGTATATAATTATACAAATGCTCCGACAACGTCAGTCGGGGCTCGGCCGCCTCCCAGGCAACACATCTCGCCTGGTGGGAGATTTCCCTTAGCCAAAGTTATAACACCTATGTCTATGTAAAAGTACATTCTGGCAATGCATGATTTGATATGTGTGCAGGACCCCAAGGAGCCGCCGCCCCCGCCGCCCCCCGAGCGGCCGTGGGCGGAGGAGGGGGGCGCCGTGCGACATCTCGATGCGGACTCGTTCCGCGGCGCGCTGCGGAAGATACGGCACGCGCTCGTCATGTTCTATGCGCCTTGTGAGTACTGCTTACTGCTTGCCTAGTATGGAGTGTAGAGAGAGTAAGGAGTATGGAGGTATTATGGAGTGTATAGAGTGTAAGGAGGGCCATCTCAGTTATGAAAAAGTTGTAACGAGATATAATAATACCTCGTTCAGTATTCCTTGGCTGGCAGATGCATTTTTCTTCAAAATTTTTAAATTCATGACGTTGATTTTGACGTGATAACGTCTGTTAAAACGATGGCGGCCGCACGCATGATAAATCATGACTCATGTGTCGCGTTACGCGAGCGAGCGAACAATGGAGAAAGCGCCATCTATGAACAATTTTGAAGATATAATACTCGAAAACTATAATAATGAAAGTAAAAACGTTGTTTGGTCAGAGAAAAATCTTTTATAATTATTTTTGAATGACACAGTCATATACTCGTATATCAAAAAACACATTCGAATATCAAATATATCACTAAAGAGTTTTCACAAACAAAACTATACACACAATTAAGTCAGAAAGGAACTTTTGAAAAAATAGTTAAGTTCAGTTCTAGATGGCGTTGTAGTATAAAGATAAACGTTTCTAATTATAAGTTAATTTCCAGTGATAATATTATATTCGAGCACTACTTCATCAATGTTTTGTCATGACGTTGTCACGTTAAACTACCGTCAGTAAACCGACATTACAGGCAACCATTTTTTTTACAAAAATGCATCTGTCAGCTGAGCATCCATGGATCATAGCCGATTTTAAAATTTATTTGATGTTTTAATATATAATTTGTCTTTTTAAATACTAACAATTTATCTACAAAAACTATGTTGTTCTTTGGGAATAATTCAATATTAAAAATTCATTTTGACGAATCATGAGTTGTGCCAGCGTATTTATAAGAAGAATGTACCCTGGCCTGAGATTACTAAATCTTTAAATATGCTGAAGAATCTACTCCCTCACATTATTTTACCAAAGTGTCCGTAAAAACACGTCCAATAAGGTCCAATAAGGCGGTAGCCTAGGATAAATTTTAAAGAAACATGTTCTTACAGCAGTATTTTGGTTATACATATTTACTAAAACATTTTAGATAACGTAAGAGGTTTTGTACGCTGGAATTTTATTAACTACTTTAGTTATGAATTTTTTTTTTATATTTGGACTCGGTAAACTTCTCTCCGTCTACAACAGCTATGTTCATGTCGTAGTTATTCCGACAGCAAAATATTTCCTGACGATTCAAAAAATACACACGTAAAACAAGTTTTCACTTCTGTCGGCATTCCCTGAATGCCACTGTTTTTTTATTCATTTACAATGTATGTTTATTGTAATTATGTCATTATTGCTTTATAAATTACTATCGTTAACGGAGCCGTTTGTTCCTATGACAATTTTTTTACTAATACATTTACACACTGCAATTAGGACTGCACCATACCATACCTATTGAAACTGTGACTGTTTGTATGGAAATATATGGTCCTATCCGTGTCCGGCAGGGTGCGGTCACTGCAAGACCCTAAAGCCGGAGTTCGTGTCAGCGGCGGAGCAGTTCGCCGACGAGCTGATGGTTTCCTTCGCGGCGGTGGACTGCACCGTCTCCGGGGAGCTGTGCCGCTCGTACGACGTCAGGGGATACCCCACGCTGAAGTACTTCAGCCACTTTGACAAGCTGGTCAAGGATTATAGCGGGGAGAGGAAGGTAACGTGGAAAATAAACATAAACACTTACGCCCCAACTCTAGAGTCACTAATGGTTATTTAAATCGCTCCTTAGTACACAATTTAACAATAATAGTAGTAGTGGTGACTCTTTACTGAGGAACGATTAAAGTAACCGTTAGTGGAACCCGGGACCCCTCGCTTCGCAAACAGAGTCGCTACCAACTAGGCTATAGGGTCGTCGATGTGAATATGATGTGAATATTTGAAAGTGGCGAGTGTAATTCAAAGTGTTTGTTTATAAACTGATTTCCTATAAACAGTCTATTTATGAAGTGGCATAAAATATACCTAAGTTTAACGACAAAAATACCTACAGGGGTCTAGTTTACCTCTCTTCCTGTTAGAATGGACGCCATTTTTTACTACGTTAGATGGCTCTGTCGAAAGATCTCGAATATTCCGGACTTAAGGTTTCACAGCTATGAAAAAAATATTATTTGAAAGGTATTCATACATTAAAAGTTAGATTGAAATAACTTTCATCTTACAAATTATCGCTAATAGATAACCAGACACATGTATGTAGGATTGAGAATATGTAAGAAAGCGATGAAAGAATGGAACGTTAACAGGATGTCCGGATGAATAGGTGAAGCATGAGTGTTAGAAAGGGATGGATGTATGTGAATGAAAGAGAGCGGAGAGAATGGCAAGATGGCGAGATTGCACGGGTGAATGGCTAAGACGGAAGGACGGTAGACGCAAGTAAAATTAAATAAAAGAAGCTATCGAAGAAATCTTTTATTTTACCACGCCCACTACTACCACTACTACCAATCGTACACATGTATATACGATTTCGGATATGAAAAAGACTGGTAAAATCCACCCTGTATATAAGTACATAGTAATAGTAAACACATTAAAGGTCGTTGCTTACGTAACGTGGACGGGACATAAATACACGTGCGCGCCCTGTTCCCGTCCCGTACGTGTCTCCGTGGCGTATGCGCTAGCGTTTACATTTTCTATATGAAACAATCAAAACTTCACGTCCCGTCCCGTACGTGTAAAAACATACCAAAACCACGTGACCTATTTAGGGGGGGCGGGGGGTCTTCAAAACAACACGCTTGGTCACAAGGGCGAGGGAGGGGGGGTTTAGGTTTTTGTCACGTAGTCAATATTTTAACAACCATTGCGCCACACAAGTCGTCAAATATAAGCAAAATTATTATTTTTTAACTCTGTTTTTGCAAAAAAATATTGAAAACCGTATTTATGAATTACCACGGAAAACTAGGGGGAGGGGGGAGTCTTCTCATATACTACGGATGGTCACGAAGGGGGAGAGGGGGGTAAAAAGTTGTAAAAAATGGGTCACGTGGGTTTGGTATGTTCCGTTACGTATGCATCGACCTTAAGAGTAACGTTGCCCCTCCAAGGCGGAGGGCCTGGTCTCCTTCATCCACAGCCAGATGGGCAACCAGCAGGCTCCCAAGAAGGAGGTGAGCAACCAAGACGCCGGCTTCGGGCCCAACGTGCTGCTGGCCAGCGACGACAACTTCCAGAACATCATCGCTGCCCCCCGGCCTAGCTTCGTTATGTTCTATGCTACCTGTGAGTTGCGTGTTTGAATAACCCCCACTACAAAAAAGGAGGTTCTCAATACGATTGTTTTTTTTTTTCATTTTTTTTAACCCCCGACGAAAAAGAGGGGTGTAATTAGATTGGGGCGGCTTAGAATGTTCTATGCTACCTGTGAGTTGCTTGTTTGAATAACCCCCACTACAAAAAAGGAGGTTCTCAATACGATTGTTTTTTTTTTCATTTTTTTTAACCCCCGACGAAAAAGAGGGGTGTAATTAGATTGGGGCGGCTTAGAATGTTCTATGCTACCTGTGAGTTGCGTGTTTGAATAACCCCCACTACAAAAAAGGAGGTTTTCAAAACGATTGTTTTTTTTTTCATTTTTTTTAACCCCCGACGAAAAAGAGGGGTGTAATTAGATTGGGGCGGCTTAGAATGTTCTATGCTACCTGTGAGTTGCGTGTTTGAATAACCCCCACTACAAAAAAGGAGGTTCTCAATACGATTGTTTTTTTTTTCATTTTTTTTAACCCCCGACGAAAAAGAGGGGTGTAATTAGATTGGGGCGGCTTAGAATGTTCTATGCTACCTGTGAGTTGCGTGTTTGAATAACCCCCACTACAAAAAAGGAGGTTTTCAAAACGATTGTTTTTTTTTTCATTTTTTTTAACCCCCGACGAAAAAGAGGGGTGTAATTAGATTGGGGCGGCTTAGAATGTTCTATGCTACCTGTGAGTTGCGTGTTTGAATAACCCCCACTACAAAAAAGGAGGTTCTCAATACGATTGTTTTTTTTTTAATTTTTTTAACCCCCGACGAAAAAGAGGGGTGTAATTAGATTGGGGCGGCTTAGAATGTTCTATGCTACCTGTGAGTTGCGTGTTTGAATAACCCCCACTACAAAAAAGGAGGTTCTCAATACGATTGTTTTTTTTTTTCATTTTTTTTAACCCTCGACGAAAAAGAGGGGTGTAATTAGATTGGGGCGGCTTAGAATGTTCTATGCTACCTGTGAGTTGCGTGTTTGAATAACCCCCACTACAAAAAAGGAGGTTCTCAATACGATTGTTTTTTTTTTCATTTTTTTTAACCCCCGACGAAAAAGAGGGGTGTAATTAGATTGGGGCGGCTTAGAATGTTCTATGCTACCTGTGAGTTGCGTGTTTGAATAACCCCCACTACAAAAAAGGAGGTTCTCAATACGATTGTTTTTTTTTAATTTTTTTAACCCCCGACGAAAAAGAGGGGTGTAATTAGATTGGGGCGGCTTAGAATGTTCTATGCTACCTGTGAGTTGCGTGTTTGAATAACCCCCACTACAAAAAAGGAGGTTCTCAATACGATTGTTTTTTTTTTTCATTTTTTTTAACCCCCGACGAAAAAGAGGGGTGTAATTAGATTGGGGCGGCTTAGAATGTTCTATGCTACCTGTGAGTTGCGTGTTTGAATAACCCCCACTACAAAAAAGGAGGTTCTCAATACGATTGTTTTTTTTTTTTCATTTTTTTTAACCCCCGACGAAAAAGAGGGGTGTAATTAGATTGGGGCGGCTTAGAATGTTCTATGCTACCTGTGAGTTGCGTGTTTGAATAACCCCCACTACAAAAAAGGAGGTTCTCAATACGATTGTTTTTTTTTTCATTTTTTTTAACCCCCGACGAAAAAGAGGGGTGTAATTAGATTGGGGCGGCTTAGAATGTTCTATGCTACCTGTGAGTTGCGTGTTTGAATAACCCCCACTACAAAAAAGGAGGTTCTCAATACGATTGTTTTTTTTTTCATTTTTTTTAACCCCCGACGAAAAAGAGGGGTGTAATTAGATTGGGGCGGCTTAGAATACTAACCCCAATCCCACGCCGGATGGGTGTCGTAAAAGGCGACTAAATCCGGCTCGCTGGTGGTACGGCTCCTCGAGGGATTATATTGGTAATATTGATTTTAATTGTCAATTAATACCATTATTATTATTTCTCGCGATTGGCCCATCACTACTATAAGTATGTTCCCAGGGTGCGGGCACTGCGTGTCAGCGAAGCCGGCGTTCAGTCGGCTGGCGACGGCGGTGAAGACGGAGCGTGTGGGCGTGGCCGTGGTCGCGATCGACGCCGCCGAGAACCAGAAGGCCGCTGATATCGCCGCCGTGCAGACGCTGCCCACCTTCAAGATGTTCGCCAATGTGAGGATTCATTTTAATGATCTGTGATTTATTGGATTGGTGAATCCCGACGGCGGGAACAGCAGAGTATCTATTAAAAATGTCGAGAAAAAGGACATGACAATCATCAAAACAATACCGGCGTGCAGACTTTCAAGATTTGCTAATGTGAGGATTGAATATAGAGCTAAGGAGAGCCAGCTCTGTTATGAAAAAGTGTCCGTAAAAACGCGTACAATTAGGGTGGCGCGATGGCGCTGCGGTAGTCTAGGATACATTTTATTGAACTCTGCAAACTTCACTCCGCCCGCAGCAGCTACGTTGATATCGTAGTTTTTCCGACGCTAGCGCTATTATGGTAAGATGGTGGTAGGTACTGGAACCTCTATTTTCTGTATTCACATGACGTACCTTCAATGGACAAAAGGCATAAGATGAAAATTTTAATTTTACAGCAGAGCAAAAAACTGTTGTATATAACAAGTATCAGTAAGTAGTCAAAGGAATTTACATATTTTCATCTCAAGTTTACGATGCGCGAAGTTTTTCGCCGAGAGCTCAAGATCCGTGCCGCCAATTATTATTATTATTATTATTTATTCATTTATTTAACAGTTTATGTACACGTATAACATTGGTTACAAAAGGTCATGAAAGTGAGTTTGTACATAAGCAATGCTTATTTCTATAAGAAATCTCTTCCAGCACACCTAGGAATGGAAAAGTGGTATAAAATTAATTTGGCGTGCACTTGTCTTGTTTATAAATAGTACATAAGATACATATTAATAATACCATGAATACATACATACATATATACATACATACATACATACATACATACAAATTATATATACACTAATACATATTATTTATTTATTTACCAACAAACATAACTCGTTTACAAACAACCCGCCTGTAGTATATGGCCATATAGAAGGAAGAAGGAAATGTATTTGCAATATGTCAACCGGATTGTCATTCTATTATTAAAGCTGAAAAGTTAAATACGCTTTCCTATTTATATCCCGAAATAAACCCTAAACTAGGAATATTACAGTGGCGACGAGATAAAAATAAAAGAAAAACTCACGTACGTATTCATATTGATCAATAATAATGTCGATCGGAAAATTGAATGAGTTTAATGTGTTGACGGGAAGATGGTCATCATACATCGACCGCCTTAACATGTATTTTAAGGTAAATAAAGTGGAGGAAGTAATGAAATTACCCACTTTAATTGCCACCATGGGGGACGAGGCATATGAACTTTTAGGAAACTTGGCCAGTCCCACTAAACCGGCGGACCTAACGTTTAAAAAGGCAGATGAGCTAATGAGCCAACATTTACAACCGGTTCCGTCTGCCTTGGCAGAGCGATACCGGTTTAGACAGAGGCGGCAAAAGATGGGCGAAAGCATTTCGACGTACGTAGCGGAATTGAAACGGCTGTCAAAATTTTGTAAGTTTGGGGCTTTAAATGAGGATATGAGAGATCAATTTATTTGTGGGCTTTATAGCGATATTATACGACAGCGCTTGTTTGCTGAAAACGATTCGGTTACATTCAGCGAAGCCGTCAAGCTTGCAACGACGTTAGAAGCTGCGGAGCGGGACGCGGCTGTGGTGGAACCGGCGAAGCTATCAGCAAATATAGTCGGGGCAAATGAATTACACGCTATTTTACCATCGTGTAATAATGTGCAGCATGGATTGCCCAACGGCGATAATAGAATCAGGTGCTATGCTTGCGGAGCGGGAAACCATGATTTTGCAAACTGCAGATTTCGCAAATACGTGTGCAGCAAGTGTAAGAAAACAGGCCATTTGCGGCGAGTATGCAAGGAGGCGGGTGTTTCTACAGCCTCGGTTGGGGCGACGCGGGCGGGCGCCCGGCGTGGAGGAGCTGCGGCGGCAGCGGCACAGCGCGAGCGGCGCGGAGGTCTTAATTTTGGTAGTGCCGATTGCAATGCAAGTGTGGAGTGCGGCGGTGACATCGAGGAGGACCTTCACCAGTTATGTCTAAATAACTACCGAGCGGTGAGTTTGCCGATAAACATAGACAACGTCACCGTTAAAATGGAAATTGATACGGGTACGGCAATTTCTTGTGTAAGCAAAGCTACATACGACCAATATTTTAAACATTTAGACATAATAAAGGATAACACGGTTCTAAACTTTTATGATGGTTCAAAGATCAAACCACTCGGAATTATTACACCGACCGTTTCGTATGGCAATTGCCAAAAGCAATTAGAATTATTTATCATTGAGGGGGGCACAACTTCCTTGCTAGGAAGGCAGTGGTTAGCGGAACTAGCGATAGATATTCCAAAAGTTTGTTGTAATTTTGTAGATAAGGCAGTTAGCTTAGATGATGAAATTTTTAATTTGTTATCCAGATATAAGGTGCTGTTTGAGGGCGGATTGGGTCGGTACACGGGAGGACGCGCGACACTCCGGGTGAGAGAGGGTGCGACGCCGGTGTTTCACCGCGCGCGGCCGCTACCGTACGCGCTGCGCGACCGTGTTGACGCGGAGCTGGACGCCATGCTGCGGGACGGCGTCATCGAACCCGTCGATTGCTCCGACTGGGCCTCTCCACTGGTACCGATTAACAAGCCGGATGGCTCGCTAAGAATTTGTGCTGATTATAAAGTGGATTGGAATTGGAGTTCTGAGTGCGATAGGACCTTTGAACAAGTTAAAAAGTTACTGTCAGGTGCAAGTGTGTTAGCTCACTACGACCCGGGGAAGCGGTTGATAGTGACTTGCGACGCCAGTGCGCGCGGGGTGGGCGCCGTGCTGACTCAGGAGGCGCCGGGCGGCGGCGAGCGGCCGGTTGCGTTTGCGTCGCGCACTCTCAACAGTGCGGAAACTAACTATTCACAGATTCATCGAGAGGCTTTGGCGATAATATTCTGTGTGAAAAAATTTCACCAATACCTATACGGGCGTCATTTTATTTTACGTACGGATCATAAGCCTCTTGTGTCAATCTTTGGTCCGAATACGGGTATACCTACTATGACGGCCAGTAGAATGCAGAGATGGGCTATTATCTTGTCGGCTTATGACTACGACATCGAATATGTCAACACTAAAGATAACTGTGCTGACAGTTTATCAAGAATGCCCATTAATACCGGAAGTTGTAGTAATAGTTATGAGACGATACCGGAACAAACTTATTTGCACTTTGCACAAGATGCTTTACTACTGGATTATAATGAGATAAAAAAACAAACGATTAAGGATCCGCTATTAGTAAGGGTGCTTAGTTTTATTCGAGGCGTTTGGCCGGAGAAATATGACATAGAGGGCTTGAAACCATTTTTTAATAGGAAGTCGGAATTATATGAGGAGTTGGGTTGTGTCATGTGGGGCCACAGGGTGGTTGTACCGGGAGGATGTCAAAACAAGGTTTTGACGATCCTGCACGAGCCGCACATGGGCATAACGAAAACAAAAGCTTTAGCTCGGAGTTACGTCTGGTGGCCTGGCATCGACGAGGCGGTTGAAGCGCAGTGCCGAGCGTGTGCTGTGTGCGCAGCGGTGGCCGACATGCCGCCGCGTCACACACCACGCAGCTGGCCATATCCGGTTAAGCCTTTCACTAGAATTCACGTGGACTTTCTGGGCCCAATTAATGGCAGGACATTCTTGATAATAGTCGATGCAATGTCCAAATGGTTAGAGGTTTTTCAGGTTCCTAGTACGGCTGCAGGTCCTACGATAGAAAGATTAGGTGAATTATGGGCTAGGTGGGGAATACCTAAGCAGGTTGTTAGCGATAATGGACCGCCATTCTCAAGTAGGGAATTTCAAACCTTTTTATCAGCTGACGGGGTGGAACATATTTCTACGGCTCCTTACCATCCTGCTTCTAACGGGGCAGCAGAAAATGCAGTAAAAATTATCAAAAACGTTATTAGGAAGGCAACTATTGAAAAGTCGAATATTCATCGTGCAATTAATAAGTTTTTACTATATTATAGGAATACCGAACATTGTTCAACCGGAGAAAGTCCAGCTATGTTATTAATGGGTAGACGAATGCGTACACATTTGGATATCTTAAAACCAGACATAATGTCTAAAGTAGTAAAAAGCCAACAGCGTCAGGTTGACGCTGCGGGAGGATCAAATAGAGATTTCCAAATAGGGGAAAACGTTTGGTATCGACAGTATTCTAAAGCTGAGAAATGGCTTCCTGGGAAGGTAGTAGAGTCTTTGGGGACGACCGATTATAAAATATCGGATCCGAACGGTAACCAAATTCATCGACACGTCGACCAACTTAAACGCAGGATCAAAAGTCTTATTGTGTGTCCAGCTGACACTAAAAACCAGTCGGAGCCGTCTGCGGGAACGTCGACGGCGTGCGAGCCGGATGGGTCACCAGCCAGGGGTTTGGCAGGAGGAGACATAGATGGCGAGCAATTCTCTACTCCTTCAAATGATCAGACTCAGACGGAATCCTCGCATCCACAGTCTGTCACCCCTGTACCGACTCAATCTCGTCCAATACGAAGATGTCGCGTATTTAAACCTCCACGTTATAAAGATTAATTTTATTGTATATAATACGAGTGGGAACAGTGGAATGATTTATTTTAGCAGCTTAGTTTTGTTTATAATTGATTTATTTTAGTAGCTTAGTTTTGTTTATAATTTTGTAGAAATTTAGTGTGAGGGATTGTAGTATATGGCCATATAGAAGGAAGAAGGAAATGTATTTGCAATATGTCAACCGGATTGTCATTCTATTATTAAAGCTGAAAAGTTAAATACGCTTTCCTATTTATATCCCGAAATAAACCCTAAACTAGGAATATTACACCGCCAAACCATTATCTTATATTATATGAGTAGTACTGTAGTAGTACTTGTTTGCTAACCTTATAATCTTATTTTTTATTTTTTTACTATCAAGGTTATTGCATAATTGATGGCATGCAATGTTTGTCGTGTTTCAGGGCAAGCTGTTGTCCGACTACGAGGGCGACCGCAGCACTGAGGACATGCTCGCGTTCTGTAAGTCGAACACGGTGAAGGATGAATTGTGATCGGTGCTCCTCACTCCTCACTCCTCACCACCACCACCAGTGAGGGGCGTCAGTCAGTTCCGTGTGCTGGGTGTGTGATCAGGACGATTACAGCTAGTGGTGGGCGATCATGAATGATTTACATAATCGAAACATTCACTGATTACTAATACTGATAATCGATTGTTGATTAGTAACTAATTTTATTTTCATAATCGAATAACGTTACTAATTTGTATTACTAATCTTAGATATACAAATTAGTTAGATATCAGAAATCCGCCAACGAGGGCAGCGAATTAGTAGAGATACAGATTAGTAATTACTAACGGTTATAATCGAGATATCTCGAGACATCTTCATAATCGAATGATTCCATTAGTATATCTCATAATCGCCCACCACTAATTACAGCTGGCATGTGTAGTACTGTATGTTGTACTGTATGTTGATGTGTGTATGTTTATATATTATAAACCCCATTATAAAAACTAGTAGTTCTATAGTGTGTCGTTTCTTTCACTCTTATGGAATACGATAAAGATAAAACATATTATGACAGTACAATATGTTCACAAATTTACCTATGTTCACAAATAAAGAATTATTATTATCTATATATATAAAATTGAAAAGAGACACACCACTGATTAAACAAAAAATGTCAGAAACTACCGAACCGATTAAGATGAAATTATAATAATAATAATAACTAAAATAGGTTTATTAGGCGTTTATGAATAAGGCCGGAACAGCGTAAAAAGGTTTTTGTATTAGTGAACTCACGGACGAGTTCAAATGCTTTGTGATCTCTGTCGCGTTCATAAGATTGTTTGTGGTTTATTTGTGAATGTGCGGTGTGACGTCACAGCACAATAGTAAAAGTGTTGTATGCGCCAGCTTTAGTTAATTAGTTAATTGAAGTTTAGGGATATTTTTTGACGAAACGTATGCATAGCAGCGTGACTCTGATAAAGATGGTCCGGTTTAAAGAACTCCTCCTCTAAACATTGTTACTAATAATAAATAGTTCCACTTACAGGTTTAGTGAAGAGGCAATAATTTTTTAATAGAACGAACTATACCAACTTTTTTAGAATTATACATTCATATTGATGTTGACAAGGAAATCTTTAAAATATACTACAAAAGAGGCGCGTACTTTTGTTAAATATGGCGACGGAATAATGCAAACTTGCAATGTATTTCATTCATCGTATCATTTACTGCTCCGGTCTGTTGTTTCTACTGGAGGTACTAAATTCCTCCGTAACAATACGAGTATACTACAGTTTGCAGCCGTTATGGAATACGGGAGTTTTTAAATTAAATTTTGTAGCCGCTTCCATAATTTTGTAATTATTATAAGTAAACTTACAACTGAATATCCGATCTGTAATTATAATGCTCAGTATAGAATTCCATGATGCCTCAAATATGGTCCTCTGTATCGAGGACTTGGAGAAAACAATTTTAATAATTTGAAATAATTTGCTTTGGGTAAATGGAGTGATTAATCTATGGGGAGTTATTCGTAAATATTATTATACAAAAATCTAAGGTAAGTGTTGATGCATTCCTAAATGTAAAGCATTTATTAAATGTATGCTGTTATATATATCATTATCATCACAAAAAATGCCTATTTCACTATATTATGTTGGTTAAAGATTTTTTAACTTTGAATAATTTTAATTCCGTGCCGGCTTTGAACCTGGGCTCTTCGGAAGGTCACACCATGATACTATATTTGGATTGTTATTTTAATAATGCTTATTACATTATATTATAAAATTTATTTAATGACCCGGAGGAAATGAAATGATATCCCTGGGTTTTTTCCAGATAACATATTTTCGTTTGCTTTGCAATTGTTTTGTTAGAAATATATTTTAAAAAATATTATAAGCGAGTGATGATAAGAATATTAAACTTGTCACATTATTAGTCTCATTCATTGAATGTAAAAAAACTTGGTAATAAGGAGCATTTATGTTTTTTATTTAGCTCTATAGAGATAAAATGTCTAATCAGATTGTTTGGAATTATTGTCTTCTAGGCCTGAACATGTATTTATATATATATTTTAGTAAATAGTATTTTATAATATAATTAAACTAATCAACGTAAATTGAAATGTCTGTTGTGATGATTTTAATGGAGTTTTCTCTCTATTGACGGCATCGTTCCAGTAATTAACTTGGCTTAGAGAGAAGAATTTTACGATATTTTTTATCTCATTTACAAACAACGGGAATTCCTACAACATTACGGGAGTATTTTTAATGCATTTACTTGATGTTGCTTTTATTATTATTGTTCTTAAATCATTTATTAACTGGTATAGGTATTTTAATTATAATTATTATTTTTTTAATAATATTCCATGAAATATTTTTATACGTAGATTTATGTTTGCGTTGTTTGTACACTATTCCATAGTTTTTATTGAACCTTTATAGAATTAGAAGATCTAAATCGTTATTTTTGATGATAGTTGTATTATTTTAATTCCATATTTAATCACAATTAAAGTGAGAAAAATTGATAACTGTATAGTATATAAATCGTTCCAAGCGACAGTTATACTATAGAATATACATAAAGTAGTAAAGAACAATGCCCAAAAATTATTTTTTATTTTTGTTAGCGTCTTAAGACGTCAGTTATACCGAAGCAATTCAATTATTTTTTTACGTATTTTAAAATTAATACCTAAACCCGTATTACCCAGCGTAAAATAATTTTATTAATAAGTGATGAGTTGACTATAATAACAAGATGTCAACAATGTCAATTTTCATTCGGGCACTCACTTCGATACATAGCTTGTATCAAGCAACATAAAGGGAGACTTCTGGCCAATATTACAGACAAGACTCAATGGTTATAAGAATTCAATCTCAAAATACTGTGGTTCTGGGGTGTGTCTGCTTAAAATTCTTATATATCTAAGCTCAGAAATTAAAGCGGCGATTTCTAGAATTTTTTTTATTTTAAGACGCTAAAGTTGAAAATGAAATAAAACGATGTATGGCAGTTGGGCATTGTTCTTTAATTACTTGTTGATGAGCTGTCGAACATTTTCAAATTAATAGACTGGCAACAAAATGATACTGAACTCAAAAGTGACGGCTTCAGATTATAAATTCATAGTTGAAATATATCTATCTCACTATATTACTATGGATAGAAATATGACATTTTATTCATAGGATAACAATTATTTACATTTAAGTTTGGTCGAATTCGAACCAGTTTTATTTGTAACTTATAAGGTACTACTAACTAAAATCACACGTAAAATAAATTGTGAAATATATACTTAAACTTCATATCAAGAGTTACTCCTAATATTCAACATGTTTTATATTCCCCTATTGTTGACTGACTTACAGTTGCGTTGGAAGTAGATACTTGTGCAATGTTAAATGATCCCTATATGAAAATTTCTGTGTACCTCTTTAATATGTAATACTATTGTACATATTTACTGACAATTTTAGAATATATGTATTAACTATGTATTGTGACAATAAATATAGTAGCATTGCAAAATTATATGATATCATCAACCTAAAGACTATTTGAGGAATGTTGTTAGGATAAAATTGTACATTTTTGGCGTTATCTATAATATCGGCTATCTTACTTAATCGTCATAAGGAATCTATGGCACATTTAAAAACACCGCGTCAAGGTTGAAAGTTAATGTATATTTCATTTGCCTACGTAAATATTGAATAGTGATAGAATTTATTTGAAATAGTTTTATAAATTCATTATTTTGTAACTAATTGTCACAAGTCATGAAGGTCATTATTATATAGATTGTTTTCTGAATCAGATTCAGGACAGTTTATTAATGGTGTATCTAAGTTGCTATTCCAGCTCAGCTTTTTAAAACAAAGTATGTAAGTTTTGATAGCGTTATAATTCACTTTATAATACTCAATAATAAGTTTCCATAGACCAGAATATGCTATGTAAATATTATTACACCACTGCCGTGTTGTTAATATTATATTTTTACGATAGGAACTAGTCTGTATTAATAAACCTATCTTAAGATCTCTGCGATTTTGAGATTTGGTTTGAGATGGTGAAATATGTCAAATTATACGAATGTGACATTTGTAAGATTCGGGAACGTGCTCTTGAGCTGAGATCGGTTTATCAATACGAGACTAGGACTTCAGGCAATTATCACATGTTTTTTAATTACATTCATTAAGTTCATTACATTAAAATATATTAATTTAGTTTAGGCTTATTACACTAATACGATTTTCATAGTTGACTATCAAAATAATAAAATATTGATGTATTAAACTTTGCCAATGCAATATGTTTAAGGAGTCCTAAAATTTTACTGATGTTTTACATTATTGAATAAATATTAATATTGAATGAAGTGTGTGTTTATTATTAAACGATATAAATATTCGGCAGTCCCAGCTTATATATTGTGATTTCTGAACCTTAAGTTCCTTTACAATATCCGAGTTTTTTTGAAATTCTGTAATTTGGCTATGGTGTAAACTACACGGACGAATAAAATAAATGGTTTGCTCAAACAGATACAGTTGTCGTTCTTCCGGTAATCGTATCAATTATCAACAATAGTCGGCACATCGCTGGTTAGAAGAAACTTTAGGACCAATATAAGCATGACGCAGATGATTACGCATTTCGTATGTGCGTGTGGATTGAGGGCTCTTTTTTAAAAGTTACTCATATTTTTTCAAAATCATTGAGAAATTTAGGAAAAAATTGTGAAAACATTGTGGTGAAGATAAAAAATTTGTGAAACGTAAGTTAAGAAAGTTGTGGTCGATTAACTCAATCGGCTAACTTAAGAAATCACTGTAATCTCGTATCTCAAAATATTTTTGATTTATGTTTAACATTTTTACGTGGAAAAATTGTGCAGAATTTGTGAAAGCTATTCACAATTTCTCAATTGATTTTAACGGTTTACTTGGATTTTATAAAGGTTTATTTGGAGCTCTCAATCCTCCTATGTGTGGATTGAGTGTTCCCAAAGTTCTCCAACTTTGGCTGAAAATTTGTTTATATCCTTACTCTTAATTTACGAGTATAGGCAAGAGTGAATTTGTGAAACAAAAACCCTGTCTTAAAACATAATAATTAGAGAGTAAATGAAAAAAATACTTTCTTATCAACGTCCCGTCTGAGAGCTTCAAGTTTTAGCGTTTATTTGTTTAACCCAAGCTTTTATACAAACGGCGGATACATCAGAAATTGTGAAAATGTTGTCACTAAAGTTAACTTAATATTCAGATAACGGAATCAATTCAGAATTAAAATAGACAATCAACGTTAAAAAAAACACCACCATACTAGGAAGACGCCATGATGAGCCTTGCTTATGTATCATAGGTCACATAATCTCGATAGTATGACCATCGATACAAACATGAATCGTTTGTATCGTGGGTCTACATGGGTCTACCTATATTCTGTGGGTCATATTGACAATATGACATGATAGTATGACCAACAATAAATGGCTAACATTCAAACCTCGAACGTACTATATATTCCACGCATTTTGGTAATGTGCAGGAACCTTGTCGCAATAGCAGCTGCTGTGTGACGTCACACGAAACGAAAAACTACCCGTAGCAAAACCCACGGAACAATCGTGGCAAACCATTATTAGATATTATATAATAAATTTGTTTTGCATGGAACTGTGTCTTTTTTAGTTCTGATGATCAAAAAGAGCTGTAGTGTACAGATACTTCAAATTTTAACGGAATAAGTGTGGCCACTTAGTTAGTAAGGCCAAACTAGCTGCAAGAAATCTGGGAGTGCTCGACAAAGCTAAACTTCACGCCTAAGCACAAGTTAATGCTCTATGGCGTAAATTCGACCGCACATGGAGTACTGCTCCCACCTTTGAGCTGGAGCCCCAGCTGGCCAAGTGGATCCGTTCAACCGAATTCAACGGCGAGTCATTCGTCTTGTCGACGATCCCTAGCTTACAGATGAATCAGATGTAAGGTATCTTTTTTATATCTTACAAGTTAATGCTGGACCTTTTAACCTTCTCTCTGCGCATTCTACCGTCTACGCATCTGTATAATGGGGAATGTTCTGAAGAACTGTTTGGTTGTGAGACCAAGGCCAAGCGCATTACCAAAACGCGCGGATTTTAAGTGTAAAATTTTCCATATTTTAAATTAAAACAGTGGCGGATTTATATGTATAGGACATGGAGGATAGAGGTAAAGCAGAACAGTCTTATGTGGGGGAAAAATTGAAACAACAATTTGAGTATTATTTTTTGTTCTTTAATCTGAGGATTAAGCTTTAAGCAGTAAATAATAGTTCAAAATTCCTCTTTAATGGTGATGGCGACTCTGAAATAAATCCAAAGGTGGCTTCAGACCACTAAAACATGCTTATAGGCACATTCGGTCCATTGATAAAGTCGATTTTGTTCTTTTCCCATTCAAACATTTTAAAATATTATTCAATGATATTGTATACAGTTTATTGTAAGATGGCGCATCAACCCTCAACCGTAGTGTTTAAGTACTCTGTGGCATCAACGTCAAGTCAAAAACACTGATCTGTGATTTTTTTAGCGTGTTGAAATACGCTGGGTCATTGGGGGTAATCGATAGTATTAACTGTGTTATTACAATAAAATCTTAAAATATTAAACACAGAGTACTTAAACACTGACATTAAAAATTATATTTAATTTAACGAATGGCAACATTCACAAAGCTTTCAAAAATATCTCTACCTCTTCCTTTATTAATGACAGTTACAAATACGGTTTTGTTTGCTTGGAAAATAATATTATTGAAACAAAATAACATAATTATGAGTATTCGAACTAAATTTCTCAGTATTAAAATGTTATACGTATAATTTGAATTTAATAGTTAGTTGGTTGACATTACTGTGTTCCGGTGTAATGCCGCCATTTTGTCACCCAACTTGAATTTATTGAATAGCGTTGCTTGGCAACCAGTTATACGTTCAGTTCAGTCAGTCGTGAGCAGTGTTGCAAAAGTTCCCGATTTATCGGGAGATCTACTGATTTTGGTTATCATCTCCCGATATCCCGATTTAGCGACCGTTTCTCCCGATTTTTTGCATTTTCTACCAATGTAATATAATATTTAAAGTTAAAATAGAAAATAATATTCTTAATACGAAATACAAAAGAAATTGAGTCGCTCAGGGAAAATACAGAAGAATTTTAAGCAAGCGTAGGTACATATATGGCATAAAACGTGGTCATGGCTTGCACAAACATGTTCTAAAATATTTGTTCTTTTATATTCACAGTTTTGAGTTTGCCAGTGGCCATCATCATCTGCAAATGCAGAACGAATATATTCATCCATCAATTTGATGAAAACTAAACAACGCGGGAATAAATTTTCAATGATGGGTCATGAAAAAAAAACCTGACTGCGTATAAAATACTAAAAATTAAAAAACAAGTCCAGTAGTTTAGCAGTCAGGACCCATTTCAATTTCACAGGGCTCTTTGGGAAGATTCGTTTGGTTGAAGAATGGGTTCAGACTACTTAACTACTGGGCTTGTTTTTTTCTTTTTTAGTATTTTATATGCAGTCAGGTTTTTTGTGTTTTTTAATAATTTTTTATTGGAACGAAGTTCCTTATCGCGCGTTGTGAAAGGGGGCTAGACGGAAAATTACGACACTTTTTGATTTTTACGAATGACGACACTTTTTTTGAAGTGATTCAGAGAGGTTTACAGAGATGGCGCTGCGCTATACAACTTTCTGAATCACGCTAGCGTTTTGAAGTGATTCAAAAAGTTTTACAGAGATGGCGCTGTACAACAAAACAATACTTAAATCGAAAGGAACTTCGTTCCATCCGGGTGTCCCTTGACACCTCTCATGTTTTTATTTTACACTTTTTAGGTAGAATTCATTAACTTCTATAATAGGATTAACCCATTACCGCATAGATACCCAGATCAAATGATCAAACTTGTTACAATTTTAATATAAATAAAGACATGTTCGCAAAAATGACTAGTAAGATGGTACGAAGATGATAATAAAATTAATAAATAATTTTTATAAATAAAATTATTGCGATAATAACATAAAAATAACTCTTGCTTTATTCAGATAAAGAATCTCCCGATTTCTCCCGATTTTTAGCTGGCAATGCTACCGATTTTTAATATTTCACTTTTGCAACACTGGTCGTGAGTCGCTCAGTCAGTTGACTTGGAGGCGTTGCGGTAGATAAGTCGGCGAAATCGTTATTTGACGCGCGTCTTCTTTGATAGTGAAATAAATTAACGCTATCTCGCGAGCCCGTTGTGTGTGTAACAAAAGACTTGTGTTTTAAAAATCCAAAATGACGACGGAAGTCACAAATAATATTCCTGAGAACACAGAGAAAGAAAAAGAACTAAAAGACGACGCTCCTGTAGACAACGGCCAAACTAAAGAAGAAACGCCGGCATCCGGAGAAAAGACTGAGGAGAAACCCGCTGCTGAGGAGAAAAAATCTGAACCGGCGCCTCCCAAATTGACTGTACACAAGGCTAATTTTGAGAAAGATGTCGTTTACTTGTACCAATTCTCAAGAACTCCTTTGTTGCCGTCAACTTCGCCGTACTGCTTGAAAGTCGAGACATGGCTTCGTTTGGCGGGGATCAAGTACGAGGTAAGTGAACACCTTTATTTTAATTTCAGCATTTTAACCCAATTCATATAAATATTGCCGCGTTTCCCTTCTCCTGCTTGCGTATTGATCGTTCGTTCCATGTTTGAATCTGTGCAGTAGAAAGTTTTGATTTCTTTGTAAAGCTGCGCGTCGATCGATTTTTGCTCATTAAACTATCAGAATTATTTGTTTTTTGAAATTTAATGTTACTTTAATTTATGATAAAGTCAGATTCTTTTTCTTTTACATTATTTTTATTAGGACGCGCACCCGCGAATTAGCCCTGCCTGCAGTGGTTCTGCATCTTGCGATACCCAATGTGTTTTTCGCGCTACTTTACCTTTCAAATATATAAAAAATATTACTCGTAGGTATCATGATTTAATTGTAACAAATTTTAAAAAATATAAGAAGTAATTTAAGTATCAGAATCTAATACCCAAGTGGTTGACTGCGCAAACAATCCCGATAAATTCTAACATTTTACAGCGCTTTAAAGAAAAATCTCGTATTGAGGAATTTTATAGTCTTCCCGAAATATAGGAAAATTTCTGAAAAAATATACCTTACGGTTTTCTGCTTCATTACACACACTATTATGTCTACGATGCTATTGGAATTGGAAATGATCCTATTTTTGAAGTTATCATTTAGCTTTTGGTACCTTACCAAATACAGTTTTTAATTTAAATGAAATATACCTACTGTAAACAAGATTATAGGGTGTAAACCAGTTAAACCACAGAGATGTGTGAAGGTAAACTCAATTAATGCGCTTTCGAGTGCCAAAGTATCAGTATCTCATTTTAACCTACTTGTACATTAAATAAATATTCTATGGTTACAAACACAATCTTTTCAAACATCGTTTGTGGAATACTACTCATCAGTAAATAAATTATGAGAAATTGATTTGAAAACATCGACAAAGCGAATAAACAGTGTGAATTCAACGGTATGATGGATTCAGTGATTTAAATATCTATTTGAAAAGTTTTTTCGTATGATTAGTCGTAAACGTAATTAACTTTTGTAATTAGGTAGTGCTGGATTTATTTATTTCAATTTCCAAAAGCAAAGCATTATAATCGAAGTATTTATCGTAACTTAGGATGTCCTACCATACATTCAGAGATCATATTGGATGTAGCCATATTTGCGCGAACGTTTAATATTCGAACAACGGCGCATCTTTTCTTCAGCTTCTACGCAAGGTGGCGCCTTCTTTTCGTTCTATATCCGTTTTGCTAAACTATTTCAAAAATCTTACTTTGTCATAAGTGCATACCACGTTATTCATACATCTTGCATCCATCATTCCCATTCCCATCAGAAAATAACCCAATATTTATGCATGCAGCTTTTGTATACTCATTTATTAAATAGTTTGTAGTTTTATAGCTGTAATGTACTTTATGGGAAATAATTTCACTGAGACATATAAATGTTTACTCTTGGGTCAGGATTGCTATGGAAATAACTAAGATTCTTAAGTGAGATCTTCATCCCTATCTATGAATATGGCAGACATATTCATAAATGCCTAAGTTAAAATTTCTATTCATTTATAAAGCTAAAAATTTGATTTTGACATCAGAAATCTATATATATATAAAACACAAAGATTTTTTGTACGGATGTCCTTTATAGACTCTGAAACCATCCAACCAATATGCCTCAAAATGCTTTCTTTTAAAAACCATAGTCCGAAGGTGGTTTGAGACTACTAAAGCAATGCATTAGGTAAATTCGGTCCAAAAAGTCGATTTTCCACTTTTCCCATACAACTTTATCTTAGATAATATGTAAAGATGGCACATCAACGTCAATGTCAACACAAAAACACTGATCTGTCATTCTCATCAGATTTTTTTTAGTGTAATGGAACTCGCCGGGTATTCACTAGTTAGTTATAAAATGGTTTGGTAGTCAACATTCTTTGTTTAAGTGTATGAGAGACATAGAGCAGCCTGCATGGACGTATCTGTTATACATACTAAACAATAAATACTCCTACATACTTACAAGTAAGAACCATTGGTGCATGAATGTTGTGTGCCACTCTTGTTTCATAGCAATAATTTACGTTTGAAATTACCAAATTTAGTAATACTTGAATTGCAGTGTGCACAAATAAAATATTTCACTGCATTGCACAACTTTATAAACATTCAAATAAATAAACTGTTGGTGAAAATGAAGTAATTTTTTACTCTGTGATAGTTGTATATCTAATATTTGTTATGTATGATCCAGCATCCCAATACTAACACAATAACAATGCACTTGCTCCAATAATTCTTAATAATATCTGCGAGTTGCTCAACACACGGTAGAAAGTCTTTCTTTATCTTTTATATCTTTATTATATGTTTATCTTTTATTTTCACATAACATCACATTAATTTTACTATGCTGTAGATTGGATCATAACTAAAATACCTATGCATTATGAAAACTGAAATATTGAAAAATTTATTTGAAAAATTCATAAAATGGCCGACATACTTATTATATCACTTTTACACTTAAATTTTTAATTTACATTTCGTCTCTCCAATTTTATTTATCTTTACAAACAATATACTGTTTGTACTCCAGTTGTGACAATCGTTCGAAATTATATAAGACTAGCTGATCCAGCGAACTTCGTATCGCCTAAGAATGTAACAAATCAGTGATCATTAAAATCGTTACAGCCGTTCTTAGCCACTATAGTTTTAATGTGCATATCTCCTCCCTCCCCTCCCTTCCCCTAAATGTTTATAAATATAAAACTGACGAAGTTGGTTTGTATGAAAGTGACTTCCAACTGCTATTTTTACCCGTTAGGGCATGAATTTCAAAAAAACCGATAGCCTATGTTACTCAGGAATGCTGTAACATTCTAATGGTGAAAGAATTTTTAAAATCGGTTCTGTAGTTTTGGAGTTTATTCGTTACAAACATACAAAAATACAAACCTTTCCTCTTTATAATATTAGTATATATAAGTACATTTTAATCCTTCAGGCAGCGATTTTGCAAATTCTACTTATTTTCCTATTAATTTAGTGCTCCTAACAGTGCTCGTAACATATAAATAACGGAATCCGTACAAAAAGTATAATGCTTTTAAGTCAACTGGTTGACGCTATGAACAAAAATTACAACATTGTTTACCTACTGATAAGTAGTTGTTCATATCAAAGCACTATTATAAAATTTAAACTATTTCTGTATTCAACTTCCGTACAATTATTGCAACGGGCTTGATACAATATCCTATTTTAGAATAGTTGTCATCTTGTTCATATTTTAACCATTATCTAATGTACATTAAAGATTTAATTAGAAAACCCAAAGGTTTTCATATTTATTCGTATTCCTAATATATGTAGTTTGTATTGGTATCCTGTTTGTCTAATTTGTTAAAAAAGGAGACTGGGACTTTTGGGCTACCGACCGAAACAAGTAAAATGAGAGTTTAAAATTAAGGTCATGATTTTCTATTTTGAAATGTTAAATGTCAGGTTAATCCGAAATTTAAAAAAAGAGAAATTCAAAAATGAATATTTGTGAATTAACGTTACAAAAAAAACCGATATTGTAATCGAAATTGATTTATTACTTAAAAGTATTTATAAGGTCAAGTAATGAATCAAATTGTAAGGGATGAATACTTAAAAAGTTAATTATTATCATCGTACTTTGTAATAAAATTCATATTACTTAAAGGCATAGAAATAACTGCATAAAATATATGAATCGATTTTACGTTTAAAATACGGTACTTTTATTCGGCTCGTCATGGTCTATAACTTGTGTTTAGTACCTACTAGAGTTCCTTATATGTATATGTATAAGGAACTCATAGGTAGGTAGGTACCTGGACCTCTATTCTCATAGCTTCGCTAAGTGCTAAGTAACAAACATGGTTAGATTATAATGTTTCCACATAAAGGGCTTTTCATTAACTTATTAGCATACTGCACTGGCCAAGTGTGAGTTGTTGGACTGTACGTTTGAGAACGAATTAAATTAAATTAGGGTCTTCAAAATTCTCAATTTTTTGAAACGTCAGCACTATGTGATTATATTGATTTTGCTGCTTACCGATTAGTGAATTATGACAAACTTTTAACTTAGTAATTAAAGTAATTATATGTTCCTATTAAAGTTATTACATTTACGAGAGAAAGAGATGCTTTATAATTTTCGCAAAAGAAAAAAAATACTGTAACTATTGAACTATTATTAATACCGCAAAGCTTTTTAAAATTAAAAACTTACCTACCTACTAATTGAACATTGTGTGGGCATTTTATAATTACATATAAACGATACAATGTGTAAAACAGCAAAACGTCTCATCGAATCAACCTCGTGTTTACATGTATAAGAAATCCGATAACTTTCCACTTTAGAACCAATTTCCTCTGCATTGAAATGCAACAATCTCGCATCGTAATAACCAATATTATGCGCAGGAATGTTCAGACATGCTCAAGCGATTTTCACCCTAATGTGCAGTGATAGCGGGCGTGCTCCGGCTATCGTACACTACAAACAACTTCATAAATTATTTTAACAATGCAGTGATAAATATGCCCACAAATAATAATTAATGATATTAAAATGGTGGTTGGGTATAAATAACCCCTTTCAATCTCGTTAACCTTGTTTGATACTGCTCCATTTTATTATGGCATTACGTTCACCGTTACACAGAATAGAAACTGAGTAGGTGAAGAACAAAGATGTTATAAATACAGATACGTTATGCCCTTACAAATCGACCGAAAAATCTGTTCCGACCGAGCTATAACACACACACGTTTATCTTTTGTTTGCCTACACCAATCACTAGTACATTGGCAAATTATGTAAAAAGGATGGCATTACTAAAACCATAATAGTGAAAAAGACAGCTAGTGTTTGTCGCTCGCGTCAATCTATATAGGCTACGGTCTTTATCGCTCTCGCGTCAAAACTAGATCGCTATCTCTTTCTTCATCTGAATATGGCGTCTTTTCATGAGTTATTAGATTGTTTAGAAAAATAATTGAAATAGACTAAATAATCTAAGTATCTTAGCGTACTCAAATGTGGTATGAGATTCCTTGTGTTTTGTTGACCTTGGAGTCATAATTGGTGCACTTTCGAAACACACGATGGCATTTTGATTTATTTTCGTAAGGACGTATGAACCTACGATGCGCCACGCTCGTGATTGCGCTCGACGCAGGCTAATGACAAGAGTTCCCAATTGGGAACTTTTTGAGTCACACAACGCGCGCGGTTATAACGTATCTGCCTCTTAATATATAATATCTTTGGTGAAGAATAATTACTCAGCCATTTTTAACACAAAGAAATGACTGAGAAATAAACAAAAGAAAATTCACTTGCCGAACCTATGTGTACTGTGTACCTAAGTCGATCAATATTGTAAAACCACAGGTAAAACTACCTATGATGCATCGCGCCAAACGATGTGAAAATTTATGTACTAATAGTACGAGTAGTTTTGATTTGAGTTAATGATGTTTTTCATTATCATTAAAATGCACCAATGATTAAACCTTTAATGATGCTTGTAAAAGCAAGCAGCCTTATCCTCATTCCCAAACAAGTGATATTTACTAGACATCGAGCGGTCATAAAACAAATAGTCAAGTAATAGGTACTACGAGGAAAATAAATGTTCAGCATTTTTAATATCCTTTTCCAAAATTTTCTGCAACCTATGGGCAAAAGGCTATCTCATACACATATTTTTTGATGAATTTGTAAAAAAAAAATAATTTGTACAAGGGCACAACTTACTCCTAATGAGAAAATCTTATAAGTTATAATTGGCTGTCACAGCAGACTGACATGGTGATTCTACGGTTCTATTTTTGTCATTGGATACAGGTCTATAATCATAATTATTGACAGGAAGCACAAATGACAGCATAAAAATGAATGGCAACAAAAGGCTGCCAACATATACTTACTTGATTGGCATAATTATTTGGAACTATGTACTGGAAATATTTCTCACCTACATAATTTCTTTCTTTATTTAGGAATTTCGCAGTCATCATGTATTAAGTTCTCTCTTTCGGAGATTCTCAGTACATAATTTAAAAGTTACTTACTGATTTTTTAAATCGAACTAGGTACGTACTCTTAGTAGTTTGGTGTTTTTTTAGCTTTTCATGAGTTCATTTGTAAATTGTAATACAAGGTATGTTTTAAAGGTGACTGCACGAAAACCACTTGGGTACCGAATCGATTAGACACCTACAGTTTATGACAATATGACGCTAAGCGAATGTATTGTGCCCCCATGTGCTCCTTCATTCACTGTTCCTTTCATACAACAAACACGCTTTTATTGTTATGGCAACAGGGTTAGGGTGTGATGCTGTGGATACTGAAATAAGATTAAGAAGCAGTAGGTAGGTACCTACTACGTTCCTACTGATTCCCGTGGACGGGTGTGCGAAATTCTCACGTTATAGATTTGTGGTAGTATTGCCAACAAAAGGAAAAAGCTAGACAACAAAAAGAAAAGTTTGACAGTTGTCAGTTTAGAATTAGTACAAAAAATTATTAGTGGTCACATTTCGCCGGTAAATATGGCACGAAAAGGAGATCCCCAATTTTCGGCCTCGAACCATATGTAATCTGTGCTAGAACATCGGACTAGACAAGAGTAAACTATATACCAAAAAAATCGTCTTATTTATAAGATAAACATATTTAAATCTTAGCTTCAGCTGCTCTTGCCAAATGAACAAAATAATGCAAAAAAGTTTTCACAGTATTTACCTCATTACATACGATTTTATAATCGATTGAATCGATTGATAATGATCGATTGATGGAACATAATAATATATTTTATGTATTATTTAGTGATTATAATTATAAAAAATATTAATTTATTTTTTACATATTTTCGTATTCCATATAAATCAAAACTATGTAATATATTATAAATACCATTCAATCGTTACGCTAATTTTATTAAATTACATTTCGAATATTTTGACATCGATTAATCGATTGACAACAATGATGATGTAATCCCTAATAATGTCATTTTGGTAACCATAGTATTTATAAATAACACCACTGTATTGTCATATTTGTCATCGATCTTTCATCTTTCTACGCGTGTTCTTGTATATTTTTACTATCAAATATTTTCAGCGTATTTGGAGTCCTATTTACTATTGAAACTCATCGACACGTACACAATGATTTTAATTTTCTATTGTACTCGTATTCGCTTTCGTACTTGTGTTTTGGTGAATGTGTTTCGCAGTTTCGCTACAATTTCTTGCAAACCAATAGGGAAGTAAGCCCAAGACGGGTACCCAGCCCAAAAAGGGTAGGCAATGCGACATCGTCAGATTGAACGCTGGACTCGCTGCGAACAGTGCAACAGTCGCTCCGCACCCCGCTCCATCTGAGGCAGTCACTAAAATACGAAGCTAGTAGAAACACGTGCGCAGTGACCAAAAATATTTTTTCGTCTGTTTCGATAAAAAATGGCAAGATAAGTTCACATTGATTTTTGCTTTTGCTTAAATGTCTGTCTAATAGTGTTAATTCAGTATCGAAATAAACTTATTCAAGTATATTTTCATACTCAACACACGGATTTAGAGTTAATATTTGAAGGTTATTTTTCGAATAATGCAAACTTCGAGCTAAAAGGCAAAATGGGTAGGGCAAAATGAGTACCTACTCGTTTTGCCCTTTTTTACGTGGGGAAATCTTCATGGATGCCATGAATACTATTGGCTATGCCGGACTCCTACCGGCTAAAACCACCACGGGTGTAGTCCTCTACACCGTTGGTCAGGATCACGGGTACGCACTCGCATTCTTCCGCGAGCCTGACAGCGCTGGTCGTTTTTGAGATCCCTTTCTCAGCATGGATCTGGAGTTTAACCATCCGTTTTTCACTACAAGGCACGCGGCTCATACACCGCGCGCACATTCTCGAGGCTTTATTTTACTGACGGCTGACACCGTGTCCACCATCAAGACATCAATTCATGGAGGACGGAGAAGGGCCTGGTAGTCCCTCTTCCGACGTCCTACTTTCCGGCTGCAGATTGGGAGGTTAGATAATATCTCCCTCTCCGCAGATTCTTTCTGCGACATAACCTCCTCGCAGAAGGAAAGTCCCACATCCCAAGACCTCTCGGTTCTGACCATTGCTCTTATTATGGTCAAAAGCGAGAGATCGTCCCCCATTTCTGCGACGAGTTCACGGCGCTCATCCTCCCAGGCTGGGCACACTAACAATGTGTGTTGCGCCGTATCCTCGACGCAGCTGCAATGGTGGTACCTGGTGGTCGGTTCCCTTACTTAGGTACTTTCCGAAACAACCATGTCCGGTGAGCACCTGTATGAGCCGGACGGTAAACAGCCCATGCCGCCTGTTTAACCAATCCTCCAGGATCGGACGGACAGCCTCGACATCCGGCTCTGAGTTCAGCCAGCTGCTTTTTCCAACTTTCAGTCATCGACTGTTGAGCGTGGAACTTCCACTCTTCCATTTCTCTTGGCGAGGGTACAATACACCGGGCCCGGATCTCATCGCCAATCATATAACGAAGCTTGAGCGGGATGCCAAGACGCACGCTGCCTCGAAGGAGATGGTGCGATATCCTCAAATGACTCCGATAGCCATCACCCTCTGAGTTCTTCTATCAGTCAGCTCTTCTTCCCATACGGGAGCTCCGTATAAGGCCATAGACCGCAAAACTCCTAAATAGAGACATCTGCTACTTTCTTTAGGCCCCCCTAATAGAAAAGAATAAAAATAGAAGCAAAGAAAATAAGTAAGTATGAATGAAATGAATGAATGAAAATTTATTTTAATATAGTAGCAATGGTGCCTGGCTACAATAAAGACTAATTACTACAACTGACTTCAGTGTTATTGGACATTGTTATATTCCTACCCATCTTAGGCCGGCCTTCCGTTTTGCCCGAGGCCAGTACCCATTTTAGGCCCCCCCTACGGGCAAAATGAGTTTTTTGAAGGTTTATGTTATTTACTCATAATAATTTTGCTGGTGTAGTTTTAAGTAATATGACCTAATTTTATCAAACTATATTAAACTCCCTTACACGCATCAACTTAAGTCTTTACAAATTATGTTATTAACATGCTCAAACTTTAATTTTGCCTTAAGGTGCCCTTCTTGGGCTTACTTCCCCTACTTACTATATGAATATGGACTCCTTAATCGCCTGTTTTGTGACTGACAAAGGTTCAAAATAAGTCCTGAACACTGGATAACGTACCCTATACATCTTTAGAAGATCAGGAAGTTGCTGTGGCCATACTTACAATGAGTATATTATGGTATCTTGATTGGGCAAGGTACTAACGAAATATAACGCCTCCTGCACAACTACACGAAATATTAATATATTATAATGATAACTAATAAAATCTCTTGAAATATTCAATAGCTTTTATTATACAACCTTTTTATGACATTCGTTTTGGGTGAAAACCATTGAAGTAGTAGATATTATAATAGACACCCGCCAACGTAAGTGTAACATACATATTAAATAGCACTGTGACACGAGTATGACATAATCATAACCTATAATTAAGGTGATTCGTTCTAGGATTTCCTTAGTTGGCCATTGCTGGCAGCCGTGAAAATTGGAGAAATTGGACTTTTTGCAATAATCTAATTGACAGCCAATTTCCAGTCTTGTCTACTTAGGCCTGAGTTTCTATGGAAACTGGGGTTCTCCTTTATTGACATGAAAAGAGGTTCGAAATAAAGAGCCTCAAAAATGGAGCAGTGTGTCTGTATGAGATAGCAAGCGTACGCCCTATCAGAGCCCAGAGGTTGATCAAGACCTTCCACGTGGACGGCTAATGGGCTAGCCGCTAGTGTTTTCTTGGCCTTACTTGCCCAACACAACATGTAATGTTGCATAGTGTCATTGATGTTTAGTTCGACGGCAACGATTGGCGATGGCGCATTCCTTCCACTTCCAATGCCGAGTGCCGACAAACAAAATTAATACATGTAGGTGCGGTTAGCATGTAGGTACCACACTCGCCACCTCGCCACCATTTACTAAAGGAGGTTGTTCCTAAGTTAGTATTAGTCTACTTTGCAACAATCCGCGGTTAACATATACCATCATACATGTTAACCGCGGATTGTTGCAAAGTAGACTAATACTAATTTAATAACAATGAATTTCCGCAAAGTAACGCCTGATACTATAAACTAGAGGGTTGTTTCATTTATTTATAGCCAAAATATAGATACAAATGGAAATATCCATTTTCAAGTCTACTCTTGTTGAAAATCATCCCGTAATAAATTTTAAATCAAATTGAAGTTTAGGATAGTATGGTTTAAAGATGACATTAAATTCTACACACACGGCGCTTAAACGAAATGTAAACATGACGCGTAAATAAAAAAAATTCCATCAGATAAGTTTTTGTGATTCGATTCGGTATGTAAGGTCAGCGATTGCAAGTACATTATGAACTGTTGATATTTAATAAATAGTAAATACTGTTAAACGGTAAATCTCATCTTATTTGAGGCATCAAATTTGACTCGAACTGAATAAAGATTAAACCAGGAACAAGACAACAGTAACACGCGTTTCTGAAACCTTGCAAACAAAGAAAAGCAGTAAATAGAATTTAAGTTACGATTTCTTGCACAAAACCGTCAAGATTAATGATAAAAATTTGAAAAATGCAGCTTTTGTCCTTTTCAATCATAGTTAATAACTAAAATTCAAAGTAACACGACTTATGCTTTTTTTCCACTGAGGGTGCGATATATTTTTTATATATTATGCTATATTAATAATATACTGTAAGGCGGCCGGGAACGCTTATCAATATAAATGTTACGTATCTGCAATTCCTTCATAAGATGGGGTATAAGAACACTGGTGCCGCAGTAACTCTGACAATGCCTTATTGGGATTTTGTTCGTGACGATATGCGCCTTCATTTTCTCTTTCGTTTCGCACTTACTTATAAGTTCTGAAGCTGTGTTCAGTTGCCTTAAGAGAAGGCGGGCACTTTTTGCCGTATTTATTTTTTAGTCGCGTACGTTTCTTGGACCAACGAATTGTATTCGACGAAAAGGTAAAAAGAAATATAAGATGTGCTCCCAAGCCCACAATTAAATCCACGTAGTCACGAACTGTTATTATCTATGGACTAGCGTTCTTTCTTCGTCCCAGATCATTTTGTTTCACAACAATAGCTTCAGATTTCGTACACGTGTCAATGCGGTGTTTATTGTGCAGGGTGGAGGAATGGACACTCAAAATATAAAAATATAAATGGGCACCTACCTGATATATAAACTTCTTAATAAATTATGCCACAGTCTTAATTAATACGTATCGTTCTACTGTAGAAGATACGGTAAATATAATTATTTATAAAGTGACACTTGTTTGATGATTGTCTTTGTGATCGAGTATTGCGTTCAATTTATTAATCGGTTTCTTGACTGATGTTGATTGATTTTTAATGTCATGTAATAATATGTGCATATTTACATCGGTAGATATATTTTTCAGAGGATGATGCATAATTAATGCTATCTATTAGGATATAATTACTAGATAATTTAAAAGTACATAATACTCTCACAGAAGCACAACACCCATCTTCGCATTGCTGCATAGATTATTCGAAGTAACTCCAAACTACGAGTACAAAGTACTTACATACAAACATTGCTTACGCCTCTAACCCGTGCGTTCTCCGACCTCAGGGCGCCGCGGCGTGGCAGCACAACACCCACTACAAAATATATTAGCGTTGCAGATTCATGTGGTATGGGCGCCAGATGTTCACGCGGACTCTTTTATTATTCATTAAGCTCGTGCATCTCGCGGAGAAACTCGCACTCGTCACTACTCGGCTACTCGTTCATGTCCGAGAAATGCGAGTGATCCTCTTTAATGATTCATCGAAGAAACGATCTAGCCGAGCAGCGAGCTATAATATAGATCTCCTTTCGAGATATCATACGTGGCTGTAGATAAAGAGAATTAAAACACAAGTTATTCAGCTACCGTGAGAAAGTTACGTTGTTGTCGCCCGTGCAAATGAATACGATGAAAACGATTATACTATTAGGGTTGTCGTTCCCTCGCTGCGTCTCCGATGCACCAATTGACGAAGCAATAAGACACAGAAAGGGTGTGTCTAACACGCAACATCTAAATTGTTCTATGAATTGGCTCGTGTACTCAATTCAGGATTGAGAATCGTCTTCCTGTCTAAAATTACTGGACGACTTATCACTTGTCCGTGTCCCGATATAAATGCAACCACTGTTGAGATTTATATCGTTATTGCAACTGCAGATTGCGAATAGTTGAGAGTTAATCTCGTGGGCAGAATGAGGAAGCGACACAGAAGACTTTTGTTGATGATCAAAGAACTGTTGATTGAGATTGTTCATTGGTATTGAAAACTTACATTAATTATTATATCAATTGAGCTATTGTAGATCATTTAGTCATGTTAGATTTCATGGCGATTTATTTATACTTTGTACTTGTTTTCTTTATTCTCGTGAGATTGTGGCTGTAATACTCAGAAAACCCGGGGGTCTGGATAGAAGTTCTGCGCGCTTCTATTATGGTCATAATCCTTTGCCTAAGTGCGGGTTGGAATAATTATGTGGAATTTCCGGTGCCTTCGTATCCCGCGAGCGAACGAAGCGTTAATTAATTTAATAAAAAAAACTTAACTAACCAAGAGACTCAGTTTCAAACCACTATTCTGTCAGTGAGTTTATGCGGTATCGCATTACTAAGACCTAATTACTCTCACTACAACGCAACGCTCGGATCATAGTCCAGTCAAGGAATGACTCAAAAGAGGGTATAGAGTGCGTGAGCGGGAACCTAAGCGATTTCTTCAGAAACTTGTTCAGGGTGCTTAGGGTGATAAAATACTAAAAGTCCCCGCGTCTAGGAGGTGAGCCGGAGGGAGGGGGGGGGTTACAAAGGTCTCAATTTTAGGTTTTTCGCCAATATCTCAAAAACGGTGCATTATAGCGAAAAATGTTCTAAGATAAAATGAAAGCTTATAAAATTCTCTATAACTTTAATTCTATACACTTTTTCCGTATCTCCAACCGTTTTTGAACTATACGGTCCAGAAATGTAGCAATTTAAGTTATTCAGCGTGATAACAGCGTGATTCACATCAGCTGTCGTAAAAATGACACCTGAACTGATACCATTAAAAAGATGTTAGGCAGGCATCTTTATATAACGAAGAGGCAGTTCCGTTGCAGCTCAGATTTTTTGCTGCACCAATTGACTTCAAGAATCATTGTTTTTATGTACATATTGCCTCAATGAAGATATAAAAACGCCTTTGAAAAAAAGGCGGGTTGTACATTCAATTGAGACTCTAGCTGCTAAATATTGTATCAAGCAGGTATGTTCTTCGAGAAATCATGCCTGGGGTAACGAAGTTCTTGATATTTTTTCCTGCATTACCGATATTGTTGCTGAAGGAGCAAAATATCACGAAGACACTATTACTCACTTGTGAAGCCTGTCAGTTACCCAAAACTCTACAAAACTGAGATCTCTAGAGATACCCATGTCGTAGAGGCTATGGAAGAAATATTTGCTTACATGGATTACTTTCCCACGATGAGATACTCGTTTTTTTTTGTTTGTTTTTGTTAAAAGGCTTTTTTATATCTTCATTATGGCAACATGCACATAAAAAACAATTATTCTTGAAGGCAAATGGTGGAGCAGAAGGTCTGAGCTGCGACTGCCCTGCCTCTTCATTAGATAAAGATGCCTGCCTAACGTCTTTTTTAATGGTATCAATTCGGGTGTCATTTTTACGACAGCTGATGTAAATCAAAAGGGATGTCAAGTCAAGGAAACTTCGATATTTGCCGTCTTTTCTTTCCTTACTAGCTTTAATACGACCCGGCATTCCCTTTCCTTTCCTTCAGAGACATCGTTACTTCCTTCAACGACATTCTCGTCATACAAAATGCATACAGGACTCTTATTAGTACTCATGTTGGATAACCCAATCGTGTTACTAATAACAGTGTATGTATATCTGAAAAGAATATTTTGTGGCTGCCCCCCTGCATTACCGGCTAGACTACCGTGCCAGACAAAATAAAATTGCGAAAACCTATAATAACATAAGCCCGAAGGCAAGTATACAATATCAATAGGAGTTTTAGCCAAGAAGGTCGCGTTTCCTACAGCGAGCATTAAAGATATTGAGCGAAAAGAAATCTTCATCAATATCATGATTGTTTTCCCGCCTCTGCTCAGTTATCCACTGTTATAAAAAACGCGATTTCTTACTGTTACTGCCTTTACTACGTGGAGGTACTCCCAGCTTAGGTTACTATAAATTTTAAGATAATTTTCGCATCAGGTAATGGTTATCACGCTGAATTACTTTAATTTCGACATTTCTGGAGCGTGTAGTTCAAAAACGGTTGGAGATATAGAAAAAGTGTACAGAATAAAAGTTATAGAGAATTTTATAAGCTTTCATTTCATCCTAGAACATTTTTCGCTACAACGCACCGTTTTTGAGATATTGGCGAAAAACCTAAAATTGAGACCTTTGTAACCCCCCCCTCCCTCCGGCTCACCCCCTAGACGCGGGGACTTTTAGTATGTTATCCCCCTAAGCACCCTGAACAAGTTTCTGAAGAAATCGCTTAGGTTCCCGCTCACGCACTCTACAACTACTTTATTGACTGTACTATCATTAAACACTGGCCCTTATGAATCGACCACCGTACGACGCGTGAATGCGCCAAACATTAGTCACTTCATTAATAAATAAATAAATAAATAACGCTTCACACTCATAGCCCCACACTAGGATTCTGTGTGTCGTGGGTGCCATGGACAACACACAAGAAAAGGACATTCACACCCAGACCGAGAACAGAAATTCAAACTCATCATTCAAATTTCTGCCTCGCTAGGAATCGAACCCAGGACCCTTGGCGCGGCGATCCGGCATGGTAACCATTGCGCCACACGGGTCGTTATATTATATTTTATATTTTTACACTCACGTTCCATCCTAATTATGAAAGTTACCTACAGTGTGCGCTATGGCGTTACACAGTTACCGAGGACGCCCCTTACTTTAAGTTTCGTCGTATTGCGCTTGTGGTTACAGACCCCTACTTTATAGTGTTCGTTATGTAGCACTCAATAGTAATTTTATCATTAATTTATCATTGCTGAGCAATTTTGAAATCAAAATAGTGCTTGGTGCGTGCATTAGGCAAGGAATTACAAATGCATTAATTTAATTAATACTAATTTAATTTAATACTCTTTTTTTATTTGTATTTTTTATGTTATTTGATTTATGCTTTGTAATTAACATTTAATGCTTATTTAATGAATTTCTGTTTAATTCATAATGCATGCTACTAAATTAACTTTGCACGCCTAATAGGCTTGGATAGGAGATCTCTAAGATTATAATTTCTTTTTATCGCAATTTGACGGTCATACTCAGAGCAGGCTTCTCATTGAGGTACTCCTCAACGGCGAACAGCACAGACTCTGAGATTTTTGCTTTAGTGCATTAACACTGAAAGTGTTTTTTGCTTTTTGAACTATTAACCTGTTTATCTCTAGGTATACCAACGCACGGTTAGCGTGTGTACTCGTAATTGGCGTGATACTAGTATGCGCTTTCCGCCTCACCTGGCCGTCCGGCGCCGCGGCGGTCAATTCGATAGCCAACACTGGTCCCGATATGCACTATGCATTTGGCTGTGTTGTGCATCGGAACGTGAACTAATGGTTCCATTGTCGTGTGCAGTGTGACGCGTCGACGTGATGATGTAGTTTGACTGTTTTTGGAATGAGTACCGAATGTCGTAGGGTGCGGCTATACAATACTTATACCGTATACCGAATCGCATAAGGCTTATTTTAAAAGGAATGTTAGTAGCGATTCTAATTGTGAGGGTAAATTGGTCTCAACAGTGGTTCAGCTAAAACGATGATTAGAATTTTTCTCGAAGCAGGTTTTTTTTACAACGATTAGCGCGTATTACTCCATCAAATTTCAACTTTAATACACTTTAATACATTGTTAGGTGTCAGGATTGCACTTTGTTGAAAACGCCACAATATTACCTAGGTTGGTTAGGTAATAAGGTACCACAAAGATTCATTCGAGCCTTTTGCGTACACGCCGCTGCGACAATATTGCAGTGACAATGAAGAGTCGATTACAAACAAATATAACTTATTTTATCGACTAGGTACTGGATCAACCACTAACCACTTAATTAAAATATACACCAAATAATTAATTCTGCTTAAAGCGGAAAAACAACCTACGATTTACTTAAAGGTTTCAATGAAATTGCATACTCAAGTTTCATAGAAACATATCGCGTAAAATTGTAACGATTCTAACAATACTTACAACCAAAAACCTCTGTGGTTGCATAAAGTGATCGCAACGGCTTCGAATTTACCGGCTGATCGTGGAAATGGAAGTAATACGATACGCTGACGTCTCGCAAAAACCTTCCAGCCGGTATGCGGCACCAGTTATGAGAATGGGGTAATAAAAAACGTTGTTAGACTCAAAAAAATGAACGCTAATGTGATTATGCACTAAAAGGACTTGAATTGGACGAAATCGTTTCGGCCCTTTCAGCGTGTTGAGGAATAGTAGGGTGTTATAATGAGAGTGAGTGAAATGGCGTACGGCTACCAGCTGGGACACCCCATACTCTTTGAGAGCATACTGTTATTGTTTGTATAGTATAATGCAGACATGCTGTCTAACGATCTGAACGTACATTATTATGAATTTTAAATTTGTTATGAAAATGTTACTAAATTGTTCAAAACCTTTTTGGTCATCCAAATCGGAATACACGTTTTACTGTCATACATTTCATCTTTTCACGGCTCTACTTAAGAATTTGTTATGTTGTTTGGAAAATACACCAGTCGTAGCTTTATTGAACTTTAATTACTTGCCAATGTTCAGTTCAATTCAATTTATGGATTTTAAGGGAGTTATATTTTCTTGAATCTGTATTTCAACACTAGGGTATTTACACAACGTTCGGTTTACTACTTTAATGTGAATATAAAATGGATTAAAGATAGATTTTTAACAAAAGAGTTGGTACTTTGGTCGTTTTGTAGCTAGTATACCGCATGCGTCCGAAGCCCTTTTGGATAAAAAAAACTTGACGGTGAAAGGTTCAAATCTCGTCTGGGAGAGAATAAAAAAACATTGGGGCGGACAGATTGGACGCGAGACGCACACGTGACGGAAGAGGGAAGAGAGTGCGAAAGAGAAGGAGAAATGCGCGTCGACTTGTTATCTCGTTTTGTTTATAAAAACGTAATTCAGAACGCACTGCGATGCCATTCAAAAGTAAACCAAAAGTCAAAAACAACTAGATATTCTGTTTCACGTAAGAGTTCTACCGCACGCACACGCACTTTAACTATCTTATTATCAAACGTTTCTTATCTCACTAGAACGCACTGCATATGGTATAAGCTATAGAGAAGTCGCAGTATTATTCTCAGTTGCAGAAAAAAGTTTTGTACGTGTAATTGCATTTGCAAATTGCAATTAAGTTCCTCTCGCGCCGAGCGTGCTTTTAAGTAATGATATAATATTTAAGATAATATACCCACGAAATAATAAAGTCAAAGTGATTTGAGAAGAATGCAAGTCTCCGCGTTTTTTGCCGCATGGACAGTTCCTGTTATCATAAGCGGCCTTTATAGCTTTAAGAGAACATAAGTGAGACTTCAGCTTTACCGTATTCCTATTTCTCGTCGTGTTCCGGCTGGGGCTTAAGAGCCAGTTCTTTCTTTCTTTTTCTTCTCTTTTTTTTGGCTAGCAACGCATCATTGATGCCTTTGGTGTTGTTGATGTCCATGGGCGACGATAGCCACTTACCATCAAGTGGATCGTCAGCTCGTTTGCCGGCTATTTCCATAAAAAAAAGATAAGCCTGTATGACAATTGTTACACTAAATAATATTTACTGTGTTTCTGTGTCTGCTAGACAATTAAAAATCATTACATATTTGCTGTTTTCAAAGGAATATCCAAATGTAAAAGTATTTCATATTTCCTTTTGCAGTTTACATTTTGAGTGCATGTTTAGATGCTATATTTTGTGACATAGCCTTTGACTTTCCCTAACCACTCCTTACTTAAGTATTAATCAGCTGTAGGCAATCTTAATTAAACCTACCATACGTCATTTGTTCTATACATAAAGCTTTTCATCCACACAATGTTCGTCCGCTTTGAATCCGAGGGGTGAGATGAGTTAAGAGTGTGTTGCGTCAATCTGGCCGTTAGCGTGCCCCATTTAAAAACATGCATAAGCCTCGCTAACAATGCAAAAGAAACGACATCCGATTGTGCGCCTTTTAATGTACTGGGTCAGTTTGAAAAAGGAACATACAGCAATCTGCTTAAGCAGTGACGCGAACTGGGTTAAGTTGGACTGGAAGCCACTAAGCAACGAGCTTACACATGCGTTGAGTAGAGGCTCCTTCTCGAAAGATCCAGTTTAACATTATTAGTCAGTAATAGTGCCTACGTGGTCGTCAAGAGAAAACTCAGTTCCTACCCTGTTCTAAGAATAATGCATGCACGTAGAAGTGTGAAATTTTAATGGAGAGACGTAGAAAGCTAAATGTTACATCACAATAATTATATGCAATGAATACATTTATAAAACAATTATAAAATTAGATATTTATTTTTTAGTTAAATATGAAGTCATTCTCTGTAAAATAAATTACGGTTTAATTTATAGAGCCTCTACTAAAAATTATATTTGAAGAAACTCTGTGGTCTACACTAAAGAGATACCAAAACTAAAAATAGGTCCCACGAAGGAGGTAACCAAGTCTCGGACGACATACAGTTTGCAGTCTGGCCCTAAAAACTAGTTGACCTAGGGTGACATAATATTAAGACGTCTGCACGTCAAACGCGTACCTATTATAGAGGTTTATAAAACATCTTTAATTTCATCCAAATATCTTTTATCAAACATTGATCCTATATCAATGCAACAAAAACTGTTGGTCACGTCAATCGCCGCTGACATTGTTATCCGCGAGCTAATAATACAGGCTACTGGACTGTGCTACTGGTGTGATATGGTCGTATTATTAATATTGCGGCTAACGCATTCAAACTCCATGTGTGGCGAGCTGAGGAAGGGTTGTGTTGTGTAGGACGCGTGGTATCCGCCGCGGCCAATGCCCTCTCCATTAACCTTGTACCGTCGCGAGCTATTAAGTAATAGTGAACTCTTTCCTCTATCGTATCGTAACACTTTCATATGTTCAATTGCTAGTATCGTAACGTAACGCTTCTTGCACGTTATATAGGTACCAATGTACCGTTCATTGTAGCCCCCGGTAGCAGCAATTAAAGACATTGAATATTTTATACGTCATTAAACAGTCATGGCAAAATTATCTGCAAAGAAAAACCACATCAACAACTTAAATCAATTTGTAAAAGCACATTCCAACCAAGAACAATAAATATAATACATATATTATACCTACATATGTGTTGCATATTTAGTGCTCTTGATCTGAATCTAATTACCTAATTGATTTGTATTCCAGTATAACGTAACACTGATCATACGGCGGCTTGTGTCCATACTAAGTTTTTTTAATAAACAGATCCAGGGGCACCCGGCACGGTCAGTAAATGTAGGTTAATGTCCCATTCTGAGATGTCGACGGGACCCCTCTTGATGTGGATTCTATTTTCACAAGCTTAATTGTTTTGTTACTAAGCTACATACTTAGTCACAAAACTGAATGAGAAGTACTTCCTCATATATCTATACAGTTGAAATTGTAAATATTACATTAGACTGGCAACAAACAAAAAATAACAAAGCTTGTAGTAAACAACATGAGTTTGATATGAAAAATCTTCTCAGGGGTCAACAGCCTGGATATGATATTTTAAAAGCTTGATTTAAGAATATTAATATTATCTAAATAATAATTGATTTATGTAAAAATAAAAATACCTACCTAACCAACCAACGCGAGCAGCCGTTCTTTAGACCAAGTTATTTTCTAATAATACTTGTGTGGAAAAGATTATTGACTATCATGTATCATATCAATATTATTAACGGTACGATTACGAATGGTTCCAGACACACGTAAAACCTGTGCTCCCAGTAACGTAACTAAACAGTTACGTCCTTATTGAAAGCCGTAACGGTGTTAATGAATATTTATAAAAACGCTCTATGTAGGTATTTGATTATCTACTTGAATGGCCAATAACCGATATTAACGGCCATTTTATTGGCTATTAGATGCAAACATTAAATGTAGTGGATTCAGTATATAGGTATTATTTTAACAATGGGGTCAGAAGCTCCGAGCATTAGGGTAATTATGTTACGTTGCTATGGATGCGTTTGACATCCACCAATCATATTCATTGGTGGAAATCAGTCATATTTATCGGATTTCACATCTTCGCAGTATAGCTGCATTGCACATCTCTGGTGGAAAAGCACCCTTAGAAGGTTAATGTTACTGGTAGTACGAGTAAAAATGGATAGACTCTACACGCCAAATCCATCTACAATGAAGCCAGTTTTTCTTTCCTCTCTTGTGACTACTGATCATCAGGTGGCTCCTATGCTAATTTGTTGGCTATTTACATTTGAAAAATCTACGGTAACTTTGGAAATGCTTGTTTAAAATTAGATAATAACTGAGCTTGTAAATAGGTATATCGTGTATGTAATAAGTATTATTTAGATCCGTCTGTCTATCCATGTTTGATTACACCATGTCGTTAGTTGACTCCACATCAATTAATAATATTATTATGTCCCCTCTGGTTACTTAATTGTCAAGAGAGTTCGTCGACCCATCGTGTGAGAAGGTATTTCGTTTATACGATCCGCTTTAAAAGTTCTAGTTCGCTTATCTGACTTTACTACATCAATTAATTAAATTAATATACCCTCATGTGTCACCGCTGTTTACGCCATTCACTGATCATATTGTGGTACTTATTACAACATACTGTGTTTATTTTGACATCTAAATAGAATAAATAATAATAGATTATGTATAGAACTACGTCGCTATTTACGTCTGTTCTGTGTACGGTTTTAAATATAGTATAGTAGCATGGTAAAGTACTCATAATATAAAATAGTAGGTAGTTCGCCTACATCGTTTTTAAGAGTCAACAATTCAATCAATGATTTCGAGGATAATGTCGCGTCTCTGTGTCATAAGGACTCTGTAGCTTAGTTGATTGACAGTGTTAACGAAGCGAGGGGTTCCCTGTCAGGGTGGACATCTATGTGACAGATAAATGTTTCCTCTCGGGACTTGGATGATAATGTCTTATTATTTGCGGGAATAAGAGTGTGTAAGCTTTTTCACTACATATTTCTTACCATCGGCATTGTAGAGTTGATCTTCAGATTACAAATCCAACGTTTACTGAATGAACAGGTCATGTTGTTACATGTTAATTATTATGAGATAAATGTGTACGGAATGCATTGAATGCACGGAACGTATCGTATACGTAATTATAAAAATTTATTGAGACAATAGTCTTGTCGTGTTGCTAATACCAATAAGCGGTGATCAACAGTTAAGTCTCGAAGCTTGGACATCTGCAACACCAAGCAGAGGCTATGCGCTATGGTGCGACGAAGCGATGGCGCGGCGCGGGCGGTGCGACGAGTGGTCATTAGAAACGCAAATGGTCGTTGATCACGTCCCAACACTGTTTGACAGGCGTGTGTGTGTGTTGATCGTTTGTTTTGCACGCACTTGCATTCATGTGCTATGTCAGGAATGTGGATTATAATTATTCTAGACACCGCGTCGCATTACTAAAGAGTTAAGGATCGATGTTTGTGAGCTTGCATTGCATGCTACTGTTATGTTAGGTGAATGATATACGCTTGTGAGCACCACACCCCCGGACTAGTGTCGGTAACGATAACTTGAGATATGAGAGCAAAGTTTAACACGTAAAGTAGTACCATCAATACACAGAACATTTTGTTGATCTTATACGTTCCTGGTGTAAGCCTAGCACGGTCATGATGTTCTACGCAGCATGCTACGCTACGCAGATGTCTTGAACGTCACGAGTCCGTAAGAGGTACCACTCAATTGGGCTGCTGTTTAATTCAAAGCGTAGTTTGCTATAATAGGCTGAAGACTAGAGGCAAGCATGTTACAGACAAATTATTATCTGGCATGTAGCGCTATTAGTTACGCCAATTCCCTATTTTGTTATTGCTTGCTGCATCATCCGTGCGAATTATGGGATCCATTCTGGACCACTTTGAGTGACCACTTGATGTGGTTTCTTTGCCAAGTCGAAACTGATTTCATCACTTTTTTGAATTTTTCACACATTCATCTCATTCTTATTACTTAAATTACCTGAAAGTATAGCGTCCAACTCGAATGTTGTAAGTTCACGTATGTAAAGGTACGTAAGTGTTTTTGCCGGTCCCTAATAAATTGGGATTATATGCAGTTTTGCCTGTATGAACATTTCCTTGATGTATTTTTTTAGCTGTGTTATCTTCTATCGTAAGGAGGCATCATTCATTAGTCACCCGTGATGTAGGAAATCCTGTGACCATCATCACATAGTGCCTAAATATGTTTTCTATTAATATTCTTGTTACCATATTCGCATTGAATTGATACGTACTTAGTCATTTGTAGGTAGTATTAATTCGTTTGTAGGTATTAAAAGCTTACTTGACCGTGAGACACAAAACAAAAGAAGTTACATGTTTCCTCATGGTATATAAGTACGTACCGTTTATTGAAGAATGTTCTTTCATTGAGCCTGTTGAGCGAAGGGTCTCGACTAGAATACAATCTGGTAAACAACTTGTTTTCGGGCATTGTTTTTAGTGATGTCATGTAATGTGTTCTTATCATCCGGATTGTAAGGAATTTATGTGTAACTTACGTAATTACTATGATATTAGTAGGTATGCTTGACTGTTTGGTCATTGTATAATTTCACACAGACATTAGTGAACCATGACCTAGTGGTTTCAAACTCGAGTCTGATGTACGAAGGATCTAGGTTGAAATCCTGCAGCCACATGTTGACATCCCAGGTAATTTCGAGACCGGACACATCGAGGTCAAAAGGTCTCTTATATCGTTTTTTTGAACCTCGTTTATTTTCTCTCCTTACAAAATCTTTTAAGTCTTTAATATTTGAATAACGGGACAAGCTTTTAGATTGATTGTTTATTTTATTCTCCCGCTTTTTAATTCCCCCCTTGCCTCATTAGTCACACCTTGTAATTTATTCAACAACAGTATCGGCGGAATAGTTCAAAAACACCACGGTTAAATCAAGTTCGATATCGCGTCGAACGACACGATGCGACACTGTATCGTATCATTACAGTTATGTGTAAATAAATTAACACGTTCGCGAGAGAAAATTAAATGAGTAGTAGAAACGTGCGGTTAATTAGAAACTGCGGTGAACACGACATGATACGAGTACGTGGGGTAAATGTGGTGTGTGGGTGCATGGCGACTTTATGAAAGAAACTTTACAGTCATACAACACTTTGCGGCCGACGAGGCTTTCTTAGAAAAGTGGTCTGTGTGAAATAAACGTCGGACTAACTAAAGGCACGTCCATGCGACACACTTTCCTCCGACCGCGTCGGCGCATTGCCATTAGCCGAGAAGAAAGTCTACGTGTATAGTATAGAAACCTATTTCGTCTGAGCGATCGCTGTTGAGTCTTGTGCTGATTTCGTATTATCATAGATGTATTTTAGAATCGCTGTCGTCGATTTTTCACCGAGTACCGGTTTTATGGTCGATGGGCGCCATTTAAACTGCTTCTGCCCTGATACTTACGATCTCTGGGAAACGTGTTACGCAGTTCTATGCATTAAAAGTTTTATGAATTCGTTTTATTATGGTACTTTGCTGGAACATGGATTTGTTGCCAATCGAGCCTTTTTATTTGTCTGGGTTGGTCGAAAGCATGTCATAAAATTTAAAAATGCGACAAAATGCAATACCTCTACATATTTGATTGTGCACATCTTAATCTTAATTCAAGTTTTAACACTTACTCACTGAATTGAAATCAGTTTCACTGTCTAGTCAAATATCAGTAATGTTTACAAAGCTGGATATAGAATATTTCGTAGATTGACGATGATGTCGTCTGGTCTGAAACTGAAAGTGGTGTAAAAGATGGTGTGGATTCCGGGAAGTTAGCTCAGTAATTTGATTCGTGTCGAGTTTTGATACGTGCGCGTGCGTAGTAATACTGTTTGAAGTGAAATATTTATACGTTGTGTACACGGTGACAAACAAGTTAATTTAAAAACTAAACATGTACCTACATTATTTTAGTCTCCAAGTACACAAAAATGCATTGTCAACGGGATTAAAGCAATATTTAAGATTTCGACTTCTAAGGTTAAGAGGAAGTGCATGCCTATATCTAAATAAGCGTGCAAGTTAACCCACACAAACAGCTCTCACCGGCTAGCGAATTTGTGTGGTTAGTAAAGAGTTAGCTCTCGTTATTGAGCAGCCTAAATCCTGATATTGTGCAAGGCACTCGCACACTCACACAACACACACAATCACACAATTGAACCTTCATTTTGCAGCAATAATTTCACACGTCTAGTTAGTCGTTTATAATTAATTGGATGCCCTTGTTCATGACAGATATACTCGTATTACCAGAAGGTCAATGTCCTGTTCAATTACATTATTTAAGTGATAAAGGCGGTCCATACGAGGCCCCGGAGACTTGTGCCTGAAGGGGTAAAATAGCAAGAAGTTAACGTTTACATACTCACGCCTCCATACACACAAATGATACATAAACAACTGAACATACTGGTAAACGACCAAACTATATAAATATCTACCTTGGCCGGCAATCGAACCCGGCAATCCTCACTCGGCAGACAGGGTCATACTTTAGAACATTAATTTAAATGGACGTGATAAATAGAAGTTAAGTAAGTTAAGTTCATAGAAGTTTTCATTTTAGATCTTTTAATTTTATGCTTATATATTTATGTAAGTATATGTATGTGTATAGTTGTATGTATGTATAATATGTACATTTTATGTAAGTACTTGTATGTATGTACATACATATATGTATAATTTACTTTATTAACCGCCTTTCGCGCATTTCTCTTTTGTCCATTGGTTAGATGGTAGAGAATGCATTAAGGTTAAAGCTTAATGCTCGCCATTTGTATCGTAATATTTTTATTGTAGTCAATAAAGATTAAATAAATAAATAAATTCTAAGGCTAAAACATTCAAGAAAATCAGACCATAGCAGTTAAATATAAAATCAATCTTCAAATAAATTAACTCCTTTGGCGCTGACTTGGCTGTAACTTTCACAGTTTTCCTTTAAAGTAATGATCAATACATATTTCCCCTGGAGGATATTTTTTTCGCCTCCAGCTCAATACGATAATAACCAAAATAGACTCAAGGTCACGTAGGTTAGTACTGTGCGTAATCAATAAGTTTCGAGATGCTGGAAGCTTCATACACCAAAATCTTACCAACAGAAGAACTGACTTCAAAGAAATTGTCATAGAAAAACATTGTAATCGCGTATGATTGAGTTCCCTCAATTCCTCAGACACTTCACATAACTAAATCATTATCTTCATTTTCATGAAGATACGGTACCTTACTTGACTTTTTCAAAGATGTCTCAATCCCGTAATAATTGGGAGATTAAAAAAAGATTACTGTACTTGATACAATTGTATGAATATCATGACTAATGATACCGTTAATTCGGTGTTATTTATTAGAAACAATATAACCATTCAGGCGTTACTGAGGGGCCTGCCGCCATCGAGGCTAATTTAGATTCGGTAAATTAGTGTTAAAAATGAGTTTGCGTGATAGGACCCCCAGGGAAAAGTGAATTGGGGTGGGGTAGTCGGGCTCGCGGTTAGTACTCGGTTGTCACGCGACGGCTCACCTCCCGTCCCACCGAACATAATTAATTAGCAGGCATCGATTATTAACTATAACTCGTTTTAAACAGAACGAGGATATAAGGTGACCTGTTAAAGCGAATATGCGATGCTTTTAGTATCTATATCCAATTTCGTTGACATACTACCTAGATTTAGAATAAAGTGTTCAATTGCATTTTGCAGAAACATACTTAGCATAAAATAACGTAAAAACACTTCTTGGAATACTGTCCTTATATTTTTATGTAACTAAAACTTTTTGACGTTGGTGACAGGTATTATTAATAGCAAATTTCACAAAATAACAATAATACAATACATTTAAATTCAACACAGACAATTATAAACAAAACACCACAGCAAAACACATCCACAGTCTAATTTTAGTCCACACTTTCATGGAGTAGTTAGTTAAGGATCTTTATAATAAAACTGGACCCAAAGCTTCGAAGAGGTAGGAACGCACACGTGATGAATTAAACACGTTTTGTACAACTCCAGTCATTATGAGGTTCTTGATTTTTCTTTTAAGTTTATTTATTGATGAAAGAGTAAAGTGTTCCTGGGATTCTGCCATTTTAATTAACTAATAACTATTTTATTACCAACTGTGCCCCTCGGTTTCACCCGCGTTAATTTGTAAAAAAAACGAACTACTAAAATATATGATGTTACATAGCCTATAGCCATCCTCGATAAATAGAATATCAAACACAAAAATAATTTTTCAATTCGAACCAGTAGTTCCTGAGATTGGCGCGTTCAACCGAACAAACTCGTTAGCTTTATAATATCCAACAGACTATATAGAGCCTTATTTCCGTCCGAATACTTTCGTTCGAATAGTTCCGTTCAAAGAATAATCTGAGTTACTCTTAACTCGCGTCTAAAGAAGTTTTACTTCAATAAAAATCCCAACTGATGCTAAGTGGCTAGTACAAAGTCTAGAATGCATACTAACTTAGGAAAAACGATTCAACATCCTTGAAAATCTTCACATTGTATCTCTGAAAAGTAACACCATCTTTAGTCAAAACACAATTATTTGTAAGTTTTCAAACGACTTTTAAAGAGTTCATTCTTACAGTCGCGTGATGGATCAAATGTGTTTAGGATTATTTGAGCTTTATTGTTGTCGGACTTAAAACTGTTTCGCTTTCAAAGCCCACTGAGAATTCAGGTAAGCTTCTATTTAAGTTAGGCAATGTTGAACAATGTTATCGCGTTAATGCATCTGCGGGATGTGTTTTTAGTGCCTCGTGTCATCTTCGTTGCCGACCGCATGATTGATGCGATCTCTCAAATCCTGCCAACTTTTTACGTTAGATCGCTGTAGAGTAGCACCATCGTTTTGTCTCGTTCGTCATTCGTGGGCAACCGAAACGAACGAATTGTAATTAGTGAACATAGTCTCGTTGCTCATTTTGACACACCGACTGATTTGGACGCAATTTCGGCCGAAATCGACCGTGGCGTGTGGACGGTGCATCGTAATTACTGTACATTACTAATACGATGCTAGCTTGCAACAACGCGCGTAACGTAACGCGCAGCCGATTTCGCTAACCCGTTTGAGGCGATGCATTCATTATTGTATTCTATGTATATCGTTGTTTTGAGCGGACGTATTTGGCGGTGGAATGCGGCGCGGCGTGGCGGCGTGGCGGCGTGGCGGGCAGTGTACGCCGGCCTTAGAAGTTGACCATTGCGACGGAAATGAAGGGCTGCCACTTGTTAGTTTGTCGTGTAGAGGGACATGCGGTTTATAGTTTGTCGGATACATGCGAAGACATGTCAAATTTTAGAAAATTTTCAAAAACGTTATTTATCTGTAATAGAGTAGTGTTAGTGTTAGTGCGTTCACTATCTTAGACTTCATCGCCACTTACCATCAGGTGGGATCGTTGTCAAGCATTAACTTATTTCGCCCCTTAATATCTGTACTAACCGTTACCGTTTGACTGTGAGTTGGGGCGTAAATACTCTCGAGTGACAGTCACAGCTATGTATATCATAGACAACCAAAACTAACTTTCTAACAGCTTGGTATTTGCCCCCAAAAACTTGCCGCAAATTGTTGACATTGTCGAAGATCTACTTACCACGACCACTTACTTTTCTGTTATTTTGTTGATTATAGTATTTGCATAAAAAGTAAAAAATGGTTATCAACATGAAAGTGCACGATAGCACCTTTAAAAATCTTCATTAGACAACTTAGTTAACTTATATATTGAGTGGCAGCCCTGTAGAATCGCTCATTGTAGCTTCATCGCACCAGCAAAGCCGCTGATTCGTATTCGACGCAGGCGACGGCATATAGCATCAACTATGCCCCGTTATTGCTCCGTTGCATTACAGATATCGCAGCGAACCCGATAAGGATGCCATGAATTTGACTGCCCGCGTCCTAGTTCACGGTACTCCTTGTTTCCAGTAGGACCTTAGGCAGCGCTGTCATGCCATTGTTATGTATGTTGTGTTGGTAATGGTATGCGCACTTCCGTGATGCATATTTAGGTTCGCACATTGCCCAATGTGTTCGGGATTGTCAAAGTTTAGCAATGTTGGACGCGATGGCTGCTTGAAACATAAAACGGTCACCCGTTGGAAAATTTTGTGACTTAAATGTTGGCTGAATTTAATATTTGCAGAAAAGGTTGCTTGTGTTCGTCACCTCGAACATTATCGTAGTAGTCGTTAAGCACTGACAAAGCTATTCTATTGAACATGATTTTAAACGTAACTCATCGTGAGCTGAACATAGTAAAAAGTATTCTATTGAAGCTCTACAACTCCTAACATTCGAATAGTTCTACTGATTTCTTCACCGCATAGGATAAATTGATGGAAAGACCTCGAACTTTCTTTGGTTATCAACAGGGAACAGTTTAAAAGCTCTTTTTGTTTTCATTCTCTCTAGTTCCTTGTTCAGCTCAATGTCCTAAAATAGTGGCAGACTACACAGATTATTGAGAATATTATGGAGTTTATCATATCCCAACTTTCATCTCTTGTACTTATTAAAGACACGTGCGGGATTCGAAGGAATCCAAAGCCAAATTCTTCGAACAGAAAGAGACATTGGCGCGAGGCTAAAGTCACGTAGTTATCGCTATATCATATTGATTGTTGCCTGCTAAGTACTTCATAGTCCAAAAAAGGTGGTCCTGTGTCCACTTCCTTATCTTTGTCTACGAGGCACACGTCTAGGGATCGGGATCGTTTTGGAACGTTTGTTGATTTATAAGCTGCTCAATAGGTGGGATTGTTGTCAAGCATTAACTTATTTTATGTAAAAAAGATGTTTTTTAAAATCACCAACTAGCCTCCCAACTTAATTACGATAAAAATAAAACAAGCTTATTTTTGTTTCAATAAATTACGCCAAAGTTGTAATAATAGAATGGAGAGCCTTCGATTTCAAGATAATGTCCTTCATCTCCTTCGATTATATGTATTATCATCTCAGATGGTTCAACTATGGGTTCAACGCCTCCGCTTTAAATGCCAGTCGATGCCAATTTAATTTACTAGCAAGATTAAAATTGACCCTTTCCTTCGGAATGTGGTCGCAGGAAGATAACGGGGTGTAGTCTTGCTGCTGCAACTGTCTTGAATGATTGCTGCCACCCGATGGACAACTACTGTACCGTACAGTAATAATAATAAAAATAGTCTGTGCACGACTGGAGTTTACTACGACTACGATGAATAAAACGTCGTTTTTGTTAAGAATTACATACATGTTTATGGATTAACATTAATACCTTTTTAAAAAGCTGATTAAATAGGCAAGTTTTTTTAATAACTTTTAAGCCTAGTGTCATGGTAATTTTTTGAACTAGACAACATATTTTATCACGTAACATGTATTTTTAAAATAATTTTGTTTTTGTTGTAGCTCGTAGTCTTTCATTCTAAGGAATTTTCATCTTAATAAGGTAGGGTGGGCTTTATTGAAGTGCTAGTTAGAAAAATAATTTTAAATAATAACCATTAGGGAATGCAAATCTCGCGAGATTGGGGCTCAAGCGAGATCTCGCGAGATTATGAATAACAATACTGCGAGATCTCGCCAATTTCGAGATCTCGCGAGATTGGCAGTTTTGTGTGTTTTCTTTGCAAATAATCACTATATTTAAATAAATTAGGAAAAAAATAATAAAAATTGTAAGTATTACAAGATAAACATTTATTTTCATGAATTTTTTCAATAGACTTTTATGTACCAAACATTGTTTGACGTATCTGTCTATAATTTTTTAATAAACTTCTTAATAGTAAACTTTGACGTAGATACGTAGCTATCAATAACAAATGAAATAAACTACCAGTCTTCTCTTCTAATATCAATCAAAAATCTTTTAGTAATAAAACAGTTATTTTATAACAAACAAAATAACGAGAAGTAAAAAAAAAACTAATTAGCTAAGTAGAGTTGACTTATTATCGATTAAATAAAACTATATCTACTCAGTAGATCAATTAGATATTAGAGAACAAAATATAGCAATCAAATGAAAGATTTGTTCCGCCTCCCGCGCACCGAACGAAGCCGACAAATCGCAGCTCCGTCCGTGTCAGTCCGCGCTTCGAATAAGACGATTTTATGCTCGAGTGCAATCTCGTTAATCTCGCGAGATCTCGCCCTGTTTTTCGTCCGAGATCAATCTCGCTAAAAAAGGCCGAGATCTCGCGAGAACGAGATCTCGCGAGATCGAGATTGCATTCCCTAATAACCATAGCATACGTATTTTTTTTCAATTTGTACCTAAATGCAAAAATCCGGGTAAATAACGAAAAAAGTTTAAATTGCAAATATTTCCACAAGTAGCAAGATTTATTTTTTTTGCTCATACAAATGAACATCAAATATATTGCATTTTGGCTCCTTCATCAGCTCCCGCCAGGAATACGTCGAGTTACAAATAACCCTGTATATCGTGTTTATTTGGAAATAAAAAATAAATGTTATTATTATGCTTGATACATTTATTCATATTAATATATTAATTATTTAATTTGACGAAATGTTTTTATTGACACAAAATTACAATAATAGATTCTGTGTTAAGAATTACAAACATAACGCACATAATGCGTAACGCAATGGAGAAAGTTTGATTTTTCTCATAAATTTTCATGCCGCGGCGCGGGCTTAAATATGAAAATCGATTCTAAAGGAGTTGGCTCAAAAAATACAACACGTTTTATTTAGTGAATTATAATTATAATATTATCCTTTTGTATTTTCATTAGTACAAGTTACTCCGTCTCGAACAGTAAAATCTATTTTGCTAAATCACAAAACTTTTTGGAACGAAGTTCCTTATTGATAACAAGGTCCCGGTCGTTAAAATTGTTGTTTGTTTGATTTGGGTACAGGGATCTCCCGACTGACTGGCTATCTATTATCGACATTATTCCACCTTCTACAAACGAAATATTTTTCCGATTGCAGTAGTATTTTTATTGGTATACATTATTTTTTGATATTTTTATATTCGTAATTAGTATACACACTAAAAGGTACGTAAAATGTGGTGATAAAAACATCTACTATGGCTATATGAGTCTGTTTCTGTTCGAGACAATAAATACTTGTCTGTCGGGTAGGTATACACTTACGTGAGAGTTTTTTTTTTGTCATAGGCGTTCTTCTAAGTTCGCCACGGTACGCATAGCGCAATATTTTAACCGGATGTTTTGTTTTGGCACTATGTCAATATTTAAATGATAATGCAACGCTTTTTTGATACGAAGCAACATTATATTTTATTAGCTTGGGTTAAAGTTCACTAAGCGTAAGGCATTATAATGAATGCGACGAACTCATAAAAACATCCGCAGCTGACATTGTAACGTGTTAGTCAAAATTATTTCTTATCGCTTGCTCTTATTCGCTGAAAGCTCCCAATGGATCTCTGTGTGGGCGAAAAGTGTTTATACATTACGAGTATTATGATCGAGAAAATAAAAGGTCTCCTGGCCTTTCTTAAGTCTTATATCCAGTGGTTATAATTATTGTATCAATACACGTAATTACTAAAATGCAATATAAAACTCAATCTCATAGCGCACCCAAGCTTTTAAGCCAACATTGGCTTTATTAATATAATTTTAATAGAATGTTGTGAGCAGGCAGCTCGGCCGTCGCCCCTTGCTTAACAAGATTTCACTGCAAGTGGCGGCGCGGCGCGGCGCGGCAATAGCCGACGTTAAACCAATTTAATCCGACGCGGGGACTCGATTTCCGGTGTCGTCGTCAAGAAATCCGATATTACCAGCCCTGCTGGAAAAAAATAAACAATCTGCCTAAGTACCAAGTCCTACGTATGCTGTGTGTGCCAATCACGTCAGTGGTGCCGGTACTAGCGATAATACCAAATAGCAGTATTACTCGGCACAAAAGCGCAGTATTTGTTAAGCTTTACACGTATTGTCGATGAGTGTGGATTATAAAGAAATGGAATAAAACTATTTTGTTAAAAATTACTTTTGATAAGTGTTTGTAAAACTATTTTTAGGATTATAAAATAATAGTGATCTGAGGAGGATTGCAATAACGTCATTTTTAGACGTAATTATGGCTCAATACTTTTGAATCATTAAATGTAATAACATGATGAGATGAATCCAACATTAGTAAAGGAGGATGAAAGGGCTTTCTTGGACGATGACGCTAACAAGATATGAGGTTACAAAGATGGACAATGTTTTGTTAGAGATTCAGTTATTTGAGCATATCTCATTTGAAATAGAAATACTCGTATGGCATCAAGGGTAAATAAGAGCTTTATACATTTATCCAGAACACTGAACAACCTATGCAGTACATATGGATTGGTTGAGATTGACTTTTGTGACACAATTTGTTGTCGGAAGTTAATATCAGTTGGAACGAGAGTGTTTACACTACTCGCCGAAGTTACTTTTTATCACAGCGTCGTTAATGATTCCAACAGTGCGTTGCCTCATTGGGTTAATCGTAAATTATGAACAATGCCTCTCTTGGTGCGTTGGCGTTATTTTACAAAACAACGAACGCAAAGCCGTTATCGTTCGTATTAATTACGGGGAATTAGAAGCTATGTCGTAATTGATAGTGAATGTGTATAGTATCGTGTTTGTGTATGCGTTTGAGCTGACTCATGTCATGATAATGGTTCTACTGGGTCTTCTCAGCGAATAATGTTTAAGAAATATGCTTTATTTCCTTCTTTGATAAAACAACTGATATTTTTGTTAATAAACAGGTGCGCTGAGTTTTATAGGGTCGATGGAATCATTTCTTGATTTAATTGTAGTAAATTAAATTTTTTGTACTTTTGAGAAGGTACCGTTTACAGACGTGTAACATGAAGCACAAATGTGGAAATCCCTACAAAGAAGGCTTGTTTTTAAATTAATGATTAAAGTTTATCATAAATCTAAAAGTATGTAAAGACAAGTATCAAGAAACGTATCTACAAAACACAAAATAATTGTATACCTACTGAAGTCTGTTACCATGATGGTAACATACCAATTTAATTAGAATTTTTGCCTAAAACAAATGCAATTATTGTCGAACAAATTTTTTTAGTAGATTAGCTTTGGCGAATTTCATTGTGCGTTACTAATAAATTAATAATTATGTTGGCTATGTAGTTAAAAGCTAGTTTCAAAAGTAATGATGTATTGAACTGTGCAATGAGTGTTATCGTTGGATTCGACTAAAGTAGTATTGACTATTAACTAACTAACAATCACTCAGATTGTTGGTTCGATATTTTGTTCTTGGAGGGTTGATTAATTTATTAATGCGGTTCTTGAGACCATGCGTTCCCATGAACTACGTTGAGAAGGGTGTCGCTTTAAATAAGCTTATGATTCGGTTTGTTAAGTCGTGTGATAATTCTTCGGAAGAGAAGCCTTCAAATAGAGTATATTTGAACATATCACATTAAACTTTAGTAATGATTTGATATTGATAGATGGAACCTTTTAACAGTAAAAATGTTCATGGCCTCGATCCTATTTTTAGTGGCGGGAAGGAAGGTTCGTACTGCATTACGAACTACGAATTATGAAGTGTTGTCTGTATATAGTTTTGGGCTAAGAAATATTAAAGGTCTCAAGGCCGTCAAGCTCATAGCATGAGACGAAGCCTGACCTTCCAATCAGGCCATTTACATAGTCCACAAAAAGACAATCGCAAATGAGTAATTCAACTAAAAAGGACCGGAGGCGGAGATGAGTCATCGTCTTGACAGTAATTACTGGCTGACCCATTGATTTAATTTTTTGGTGAACATCCCTCGACCGTGAACTGCAGACATGGTGGAAAGGTCAATACAGTCGAAGGTTTGTAGTTAACAACTAGCAGACGACCCATCCATACGAGTCATGCTCACTGGCACAGAACGCCATCTATTGGGTCTCGCTATAGAACGTGAAGCGATAACTTATAGTAGAGGATAGGTGGTTGCTAATCATACCTAATCTTATCCTTGCAAATAAAAAATAATTTCCAAATCGGTTGGTACCTAAAAGACGGAGGCAACAAACATAAAAAAATACAACAGAATTGAGAACCATGTCCTTTTTTGAAGCCTGTAAAAAAGTAAGCCAAATTGGCTTACTAAATAAAGCTTGGCGTATAACTACTTCTTCCTTTGAATTGTATTCTAAAATGTAATTTATGTATCTATGGAAAACTAAGTTTTACAGGCGATTCGGATCGTGTAGAAAATAGTAATCCTTTCGGGCTAAAAAGTTCTACTGGAGCAAAGCGCGTACGCCACAGATCACGTAGAGACTTAGATATTGTCTTTGTAGGGTCCATATTAGCTTGCAAGTAATGAAACCTGCATTAAAGTGCAAGTGCAAGTTCTATTCGAGGTTCGTCACAGATTTCCATGGGCGGCAGGTGATAACAATAAGTTGAGACTTAGTTCTTTCTCTCCTCCTTTTTTGTGGTCGGCGACTTATCGCCTTGTCTGTCAGTGGTTTGTCTGTTGGCTACAGATATAACTACATGACAGTCGTACCTCGTACAGCAGAATAGGTTGGTTGTATGCTTAGGATATGCCGTTGAACCGGCGATGGGTTACGGATATAGGCAAAGGTAGGCAAAGGCAAAAAAAAATGACGTGCATAAGTGTATCAGTGATACCTATATGAATAAAATATTTTGACTTTGAACACCTATAGGCCTGGTCGGTCTACGACCCCTTGTGCTTTGCTCAGAAGTCTCACAGTTTCTAGCTTATAAAAAAATAACGGACTTGCTGTTTAACTTCTGACGTCAATGTGAAGTAACCATTAGACACTTCCGGTCGAAACTTGACCGCAGAGCGGGTCTCTAGTTATTAAAAATCGCTTACATTGACATACCAAGAATCGCATTCGGGAAGTCATAGTTTACTGTCGGTACATTGAATAAATATTTATAAGTGCAGGTATGGCAACGTTGTACAAACTCAGTACATGTAAATAAAATACTTTGTATTTATAATGTTTGGTATTCGATTACAATGGGTCCTTAATACGGCGAGGTTTTCGGATGCTGGCCGCGTGCCAGGTATGATAATTAAATTATGAATTGAATATTGGTGATCTGGTACCTGAGCTGTTCGGTATAGTTCGCTCTGCAAGTATCATGGTGACAAATGGTTGATACATGGCGTCGAGTTATAATACATATTGTTTATGTCGTTAATGTTACATACGCGTGGTGTTCAAGCTAATATATGTATTAGCGTGAACACCACGCTAATCATCATCATATATGTATGATCAATTAGAAGTCCGTGGGCTTTGCTAAAGGATTAATGTAAGTGATCCTGGTGTAGCTGAGGAACTAAGTTCGAATCATACTAGCTGGTTCTCACGGCTTCGTCAGCGCACATATTTTTTTGTACTCATATACCTACCTAGGTATGTAAATCTTAATCTTTCGTGTTTTACCGCATTTTACCGCAATTTACTCCATATGGGGAAGAATTTGCCAAAAATAGAGTTATATCGATTTTATAAATCTGTGGAAATTTATTACTTTTATCTCCCTTCTATGGATGAATATTCAGAAAAAATCCTTTAGTGCTATAAGGAACCCCTTTTCGTAGTATCATGCTTCTAAGTGTGGTCACTGATTGTGGCTGTGCAATCTGTCAGTCAGGAACAGCGTTTTAAGTAGATTACGCTCATGAGTCACGAGTTCAACGCGAAGTGCGGTCCTCATGGGCTCCTGTTCTGATGTTCCGTCAATTATGTACTCCATCAGGACCATTTGAGACGTGTCTATGTCCATTGTTGATAGACTGCAATTTAAATAATTCCAACTATGACGTTGTGTTTCGACGAAAGCCGATGTTTGAGAGAACGTTAGCATTGTGCGGCCTGTGTTTACATTTCACATAAACGGCCACCGGTGCAATTAACTTCGATACGCTGCGTGTTGCATCTTCCAATAACACGCCGTTTTGTCTAATTAGTGCGAGTGTAGTAACCATCGAAAGAGCAGCGCGATGCTCTATTCTATACGAATCGATCAGCGTGAAGTATCGATTATACTGTGTCGTACTTATATCGGATCGAATCGGATGCCGCGCTGATCTTAGATCGGTAGCCTGAAATAAACATTTGAGTTACATAGCTGGTGGTGAGTGGTCAGTGTCGCCCATCAGCTACATCATAGGCATCACCGATGCGTTACCAGTCAAATATGAAAAGAGTTTCTTTAAAAATATGACTTTAACACGTGTTAATTTACCTGATAAAGGGAATTTCCCCATAGTGTAGACCATGGTGATTCTTAACAAGTTAAACTGAACGATCGGTGACAGGACTTTAATGTAATATCGAGAGCGAAAGAGAGGAGTCACTACTTGACTTTCTCAATCGATTCAACTCAAACACGAACTTATTTCACTATTAGACCGTGCTTTCTCAATCGATTTTACTTAAACATAAAATAGATTTATCTACTCGGCTAGATCCAACTTTCTCAATCGTTTTGACTCATATACGAAAAAACGTGTGTTCTTGTATTGATATTTGAGTAAAACGTTTAGAATTTTTGATTGCTTGTCGACTTGTTTCTCAAAAATGGCTTAACTGACTTGGATGTCGTTTTTGCTGATATTTTGTAGTAAGTTTGAGGTAAAATTTTGTGTTTTATTACGATCGCTTCACAGATAAAATAGACAAGCCAGTTTAAATAATACCGTCTAATTTACTTATGACTAATAAAATTATACCAGGGCGAAGCGAGGGCGGGGCACTAGTTTGTAAATAATTAATTAATTACATTTTATTAGAGAATGTGTATCTAGGTAATAGCACGTAATAGTAGGAAATGTATGTATCTGTAATTGTCCTCGCATGACAATGGCTTGCCAAACGGTTAATAAAATTAATCTGCATTTGCATTTAACTGTTGTATCCGCTTATCCTTATAGTCGGTCATTATATTATTATTAGATTACAGGCGTAAATATCGGCTGTGTAAGTTATACTTTTATAAGGCAGTGCATCGGAACGGGATGTACGGGGCATCACACATGTAGATTGAAATAACATACATTTTAATTCCTAAAACACTTGGTCTTTTGACGTTTCGCGCTGTTTTCGTGCGTCTTTGAAGATATATTTTGTCAACTCGAATCTCGGAATATACATTTTATACATGCCCAAAGCACAAGAACGCTGAAGAAATGTGATACCAGCGTACACTCATTTAATTATCACCCCCGGGTTGCTTCACTCTGTTAGTTAGAATTTCTTTCATTTGTTACCCAATGAAAAGGAGTGACCCGATTTTCGGCCAAGAACCATATTTACTCTGTGCTAGAACTTAATGAACTAGACAAGATAAATTATACCAAAAAATTCGTCTTATTTACTAGTCAAATCTTAGCCTCATCTGTATTGGCCAAATGAACAATAATGTAAAAAGTTTTCATATTATTTAACTCATTACAAACATTATTATAAACGATTTTATGGTAGAGCAGTACACATTTGTTTATTGAATTTTGTTTTATGGAAATATGTAGCTGGCAAACGAGCTGACGATCCACCTAATGGTCAAGTATGTATACCCTGTCCACAAATCTTAGAGACTAAATTGACGTTTCATGGGTGACCAGTTTCGGGCGCAAATTAAATAGTGATGACCATAAACCGGAAAGTAAATCGGAAAAATATTCGCCGCTTTTACGGTATGTCGAATATTTGTATTAAAGAGTCCCTAAAACTGGTATTTAAATGAGTTTAAGCAACCATATCAAATATAATGATATCCATAATATATTTACCCTAATTAACTGAACTTAGAAGCATTTTACTTATAAGAAAGAATATTTGGTTATGGCTACATTCGGTATACAGCTAATTTTATACTATATAGCCAAGTACTAAATATCTAGGTAGATATGACAAATAGGCGATTCTCACACTGCTCCGCGCCCCGCTACAGAGCGTAGATCTGCCTCACCACGCGTTTTTTTTAACGTTGTACCGTAATATATCAGTTTCTATAGAAAACACGCGTGGTACATCACATTACAACGACTGAAGTATAAAGTATGCCATATTGAGTCTAGCACGCACAGACGCGGGGCGTGGAGCAGTGTTAGAATTGCCAAACTGAACACCGACCTATTCGGACTCAGGATATTTTGGTTTAGTCGGATATCTTGAAATAAATTCCTAAAAGATTTACTACAAACGAATGCGTATATTTTGCATATTATTTCGAGAATGGCTAAGTGTTATTGATACACTACTTCCGTACCAGCAGCCATTTGCTTCAAAATTGCATCACTATCAGTGGGATTGAATTAATTTAATTTAAGCGATGAAGGATTTAGTAATAACTTAAAGACATCAAGAATATTTATAACATAACTTTATTCAGAATCAGACCTAGTGCTATCACTGTAAAATGTATCATCTGAATCACTACCAACTTCTATTAAAAACTATTTTAATATATAAAAATTGAGATATACGAAATATCTCATCTACTATGTGCCCCAGGCAATAAGTTTTAAGTGAAAATAAGTTTTATCATCTTATCAATGATAATATTGTTACTAACTGAATGTTTTTTTTATTTAGTTCAAACTTCTCAGTATTCTTATGACATGGTTTACGGTTCAAAAAACCGGAAAAGTAGATCGCACAAATTTAGCTGGTAACATTATTTCGAACTTTGACATTAGCGGTTGTCATTTTAGTCTCTAAGATTTGTGGACAGGGTATAGCTATCGTCGCCCATGAATATCAGCAACACTAAGGGCATCACTGATGCGTTGCCGGCCAAGAAAGGGTGAAGAAAAAGAAAGAAATTTTATGATCATGATTATTCCTAATACTGTCAATAAACTCGTGTTGTTTGGTTTGAGGTAGTAAGTGCTTAGTAACATGCATATTAATAGCACTATGACACGAGCGTGACATTATTATAACCTATAATTAGGGTGATTTATTCTGAGATTTAATTAGTTGGCCATTGCTGGTAGCCGTGAAAATTGGAGAAATTGAACCTTTTGCAATGATCTAATTGACAACCAATATTCAGTCTTATCTATCCGGGCCTGAGTTTCTATAGAAGCTGGATCTCTCCTTTATGTTCTTTAGAAGGCGCCATCTATTTTAACGATACTTCTCTTGCCGATTTATTATAAATAGGAAGTATGTTAACAGATATTTACACCTAAATAAGGGCCGAAGTTATAAATAGCCCTCCTTTTGGATTCGCAGTAGGCGGTAAATAGTCAATAACGACGTTTTAGATAAGAGGATGTTTTTCTCACTGGGTGTTACAGTTATTTTCCGACAGTGGGGGAATCTATTTTTTTCGTCGCTCCATGCTTAACAAGCACTTGTTTACATCTTCCACCGACACCCGTAAGAAGCGCCTTCCCTCCCTCTGACTGGGTTCTAGGGTGGAGGAAGGTAAAGTAACAAAATCGTTACAGAAGTATGTCCCTCCGTACGTAAGTACTTTCTCTGCCCAAGGGTATACGGGCTATATTTAGAAGACGATTGTTATGTTCATACTTGATTTTGTTATGAAGATAAATGCTCACTTATTCTCCAGTCAGTCAAGCAAAAGGGCTATTTGTAGCAGGCGAAAAGCCAAAAAAATGACGTGCATAAGTGTATCAGTGATACCTATATGAATAAAATATTTTGACTTTGACTTTGCGTATTAGTATTTTGATTTGTTCAGTCATCAGTGTGTGATGAAAATACAAGGTTGAGTGAAAAGCTTCTATTCGATTGAAATCCGAGAATAGTGTATTGAATGACACAATTTATGTAGGTGGTATTTATATTTAGTCGATACCCGGCGTGTTCCACTACGCTATAAAATTTTCTGATGACAATGACACTGATTGTGTTTTTGTACTGACGGTCTGTTTATGCGCCATCTTTATGTAATTATCTTCAAACTGTTGTATGGGAAAAGTGGAAAATCGACTTTATCAATGGACTGAATGTGCCTAATGTTCCGCACAAGTTCCGCTAAAATTCGTGACCCTGCCTCCGCATCCGCCTCCGCTATTTTTTTTGCGAGGTCGTAATTGACGTTTATTTACGTTTATACAAGATACGCGTGTAAACAATCTGGAGAAATTTTCCATTTTTAAACGCTTTTATTTAGCTTCACTTCGGAGCATCAAAGCATCAAAGGATCAAATCTTGTAACGTTAATTTGAATGACTTCCCTTTAATGAAAATTGATGAAATTTGGCAGACATGTGTATTTCCGATGACAATACACGAAAATCATATTTTAAACTAATTTTCATTGTTTATTTGTTGTTAAATTAAAAAAAACGATTTTCAGACTTTAGACGCATAATTCTCTATGTTCTATTTTACGTAGAGACTTGAAATTTTCACAACTTGTAGCTAATTTTATAAACTAAACATTGAAATAAAAGCGTTTAAAAAAAAAATTTTTTTAGGATTCAACTTATTTTATTCATTTCATCATAAAAATTAAGGTAAAAAGAAATATAAAAGTGAAAGAATCATCAAAATATCTTTTGGAAATGGAAAAGTTATGGAGCTTTGAGGGGTGTGCGTGTGGATTGAGGGCTCTTTTTTTAAAGTTACTCATATTTTTTCCAAAATCAGGAGAATTTTAGGAAAAAATTGTGAAAACAACGTGGTGAAGATAAAAAATTTGTGAAACGTATGTTAAGAAAGTTGTGGTCGATTAACTGGAACACTCAATCCGCTAACTTAAGAAATTACTGTAATCTCGTATCTCAAAATATACTAGATGTATGTTTAACATTTTGATGTGGAAAAATTGTGCAGAATTTGTGAAAGCTATTCACAATTTCTCAATTGATTTTAACGGTTTACTTGGATTTTATAAACGTTTATTTGGAGCTCTCAATCCTCCTATGTGTGGATTGAGTGTTCCCAAAGTTCGCCAACTTTGGCTGAATATTTGTTTATATCTTTACTCCTATTTTACGAGTATAATTAAGACTGAATTTGTGAAACAAGAACCCTGACTTAAAACATAATATTTAGAGAGTAAATGAAAAAAATACTTTCTTATCAATGTCCCGTCTGAGAGCTCCAAGTTTTAGCGTTTATTTGTTTAACCCAAGCTTTTATACAAACGGCGAATACATCAGAAATTGTGAAAATGTTGTCACTAAAGTTTAACACGATTAAATTTTTTGTGAACGCTTAATTTTAAGAATAATCCACAATATTATATTTCCAAGCGACGAAATTGTGTAGGGTGGACATAGATTTGTTGGACACACTTTTCACCTACGTAATTACGCGTTTTTAGGGTTCTGAAGAAATAAAGAATACTGATCTCTTTATTCATTTTGAAATTTGTGTTTTTTAAATTATCAAGTTATATGAAAAAGTCAAAGTCACAGCCCATAACTGTCCCACTGCTGGACTCGGGTCTCCTCTCACAATGCGGAGAGTAACAGACCATAGTCTACCACGCTGGCCAAGTGTGAATTGGTAGACTTCACACACTTTGAGAACATTATGGAAAACTCGCAAGTTTCTTCACGATGTTTTCAATTATAATAAAATAAAATACTCGGTATACATTGAATTATACGTTCTTACTAGAAACACTCATCGCTTAAGTACATTTTACTTTCTTTTACGTATGCATGGTCACCCTATATATTTTTTCTATGAAAAATATAATAATGTTGATTATTCTTAAAATTAAGCGTTCACAAAAAATTTAATCGTGTTAAACTTTAGTGACAACATTTTCACAATTTCTGATGCATCTGACGTTTGTATAAAAGCTTGGGTTAAACAAATAAACGCTAAAACTTGGAGCTCTCAGACGGGACGTTGATAAGAAAGTATTTTTTTCATTTATTCTCTAATTATTGAGTTTTAAGTCAGGGTTTTTGTTTCACAAATTCACTCTTAACTATACTCGTAAAATAGGAGTAAAGATATAAACAAATATTCAGCCAAAGTTGGCGAACTTTGGGAACACTCAATCCACACATAGGAGGATTGAGAGCTCCAAATAAACGTTTATAAAATCCAAGTAAACCGTTAAAATCAATTGAGAAATTGTGAATAGCTTTCACAAATTCTGCACAATTTTTCCACATCAAAATGTTAAACATACATCTAGTATATTTTGAGATACGAGATTACAGTAATTTCTTAAGTTAGCGGATTGAGTGTTCCAGTTAATCGACCACAACTTTCTTAACATACGTTTCACAAATTTTTTATCTTCACCACGTTTTTTTCACAATTTTTTCCTAAATTTCTCCTGATTTTGGAAAAAATATGAGTAACTTTAAAAAAAGAGCCCTCAATCCACACGCACACCTTTGAGGGATGTTATGTGGGAGTTGCGTTTTTCAATAATAATTTGTGACGTCTCAGTACCAGTCCCACGCGGCTCGTAATAGTTTTTTTTGATTGATTAAAATAATTCCAATACGTAAAGCCGTCGGTCCTGGTTGTTATTGTAAGATAACAATCGTTAAAACATTTCGGAGGCCTTCGGCGGCATGAAAAATTTAGTTATTTGGGCTAACCTAACCCCTCGACCAATCCGCACTGGAGCAACTGAGGTGGAATATGCTTTAGGTATCTTCAAGAGGAGACCCGTGCTCAGTAGTGGGTTACCTCTAGATTGACTTGAAGCCAATCATCTCATATCGCGGTTCAAAGTCATAAAAAGAATCTACGTCTTGATCGCTCGGTCAGCAATGCAAGACAAACACCGGTGACGAAATTCTAGAGTGACATGAAACATGTCAAATATCTGGGCACGTCCTACTTAATTAGGTGTAGGCCCTAGACGCGGGGGTAACAACCGCGAGTGCCTCGACAGGGGGGGGAGGGAGGCTTGCGGCAGGGTGGGCGACGGGTGCTTACAGCGGGCGCCGTGGGGGCGGCAGGGCGCGCCCGGGACAATGGAATCATGTCTGGAACCTTCCGCCGCCGGCTCGCCTAGGGCACCTAAATCACACATTTAGCTCACGGCGATTTTTTTTCACTACATGGTACATGATGGACACACGTTTATTAAGCTTAACTACCTTGTGTAGGTCTTAAGCGCGTCACACATGGCGAAGATACTATAACATTTTAGCTTAAGATAAAATATCGCTCACTATACATTTTGTATGAACCATCACACACGGCTAAGATACGATAATATTTTCATATTACGCATGTTAAGATATCGAGCGATATGGACATTTTATATTAAGATGCTTAATATATCGTAACATGCCATCTTAAGATCCAAAATATATCGTAAGCTCCTTACACAGAGTGTGCACAATATTCGATGCAAAATGGAATGAAATATATTAATTTTACTTCTTCTTAAGGTCGTAAGGTAAGGGCTTAAGGTCGTAGCTGACTTATGGTCATAGCACACATATCAACTCGTAAACGGAACGTAAACGTATCAACTCTTGCATGTCAGTATTCTTTGTATGAAACTCCCTACTGTAAAGCACACTTATCGGATCCGTAACGTAATCGCCTCGCCTCGAGACAAGCTCACGAACCGCGGAACGGTGCGTGGACGACTTGCCGTACCCGCGCTTACGTCTCACCGTACGCTATCCGTCGACTTTCCGTTTCCTCGTGCACGCCCTGCGCCGCGGCTACCGCTGCGTCGGCGAACTGCTGTCATTCATTCCGTCAACCAGCGGCCGGTGAGCCGTAAGCGCGGCGTCGCCTAGCCGTAAGTGCGGCGTCGCCTAGCCGTAGCCGAGCTTACGTTAGGTTGACGGCGAGGCGATCCGGTGCCGATCCCTTTCCGAGTTGATATGTGCGCTACGACCATTATACGACACCGCTCCCATCCAACCGAAGTATGAGAATTCAAATATAAACTTAAAATCGTGCTCTGTAGGTGCACTTTACAGTAACAACAAAAATTAGCAGCCCGCGCGCGGGAAGCAAGCTAACCGCAACCTTGCCACTCAATAGTTGTACCTACAGAGCACGATTTTAAGTTTATATTTGAATTCTCATACTTCGGTTGGATGGGAGCGGTGTCGTATAAGTCAGCTACGACCTTTAGAATACTGACCCCAATCCCGCGCCGGATGGGTGTCGTAAGAGGCGACTTAATCCGGCCCGCTGGTGGTAGGGCCCTCGGAGGGATTATATTGGTAGAATTGATTCTAATTGTTAATTAATACCATTATTACTATTATAATTTCTCCAGGGGTTCGCCTGGATAGCTACCACCAGCTCATGCCAGCCGCCAAACGACTCGTCGTGTTCCGGCTGGGGGCTTGAGAGCCAGTTCTTTCTTTCTTTTTCTTCTTTCTTTCCTGGCCGGCAACGCATCAGTGATGCCTTTGGTGTTGCTGATGCCCATGGGCGACGATAGCCACTTACCATCAGGTGGATCGTCAGCTCGTTTGCCGGATATTTCCATAAAAAAAACCTTTTCTCCCTGTTTTTGTTGTTGTTTTTATTATTAGCATTTTATTGTTATTATTATTAGCAAAATATTTTAAACTTACTTTCATTGTTAAAACGATGGCGTAGAGTGACTTTCGAAAAGCGTTTGTAACTTCGAATAAAAACTTATTTTATTTATTACTAGGAAATCGCAAAAGTATATATATGTATAAGAATAGTAAAAAAAATATAGCCTATGTCACCCGGGGATAGTGTAGCTTTCCAACAGTGAAATAATTTTTCAAATCGAACCGGTAGTTTCAGAGCCTATTCAATGCAAACAAACAATCAAATCTTTCCTCTTTATAATATTAGTACAGATTATAGTATAGATTAATGTGTCAAAAACGTGACACGATTGGTTTTCATACAGATGGAGTTCAACTGGAGCAACTAAGCCTCGAAGAATGAATGTACCTACATGTAAGCGAAAAAAATCAAAATTCAGCGCTTATATTTTTTATCATTATGATGTCAACCGTCGTTACCATGGCAACATGGTATATGACACATTATTCTCAGGATAAAGCGCGTCACATACGGCGAAGATACGATAATATTTTATGTTAAGATGCCTTGCTATAAAGTATAGTATCTTAAGGTATCGCACACGGCTAAGATACGATAATATTTATATCCGCTCGAATCTTTCTCTGGGTCACACGTCGTATTTCCCCGCAATCTATATACAGGATAGTCTAATATTAATAATACGGCCTTACTATTAGATTTATTGGATAGCTCATCGGATGATGATTCTGACTTCGAATATGACTTAAAAATTTGGGTAGAAATTAATCATATAAAGTTTAGGAAAGACCGCGGTGAGTTTAATCTTTACGAAGACCTTTCATCGAAAATGTTTCAAATATATTTTAAAAAGTCAAAGAAAAGTTTAAAGTTTCCAATAGTTTCCAATATTTTGCTAATAATAATAACAATAAAATGCTAATAATAAAAACAACAACAAAAACAGGGAGAAAAGGTTTTTTTTATGGAAATATCCGGCAAACGAGCTGACGATCCACCTGATGGTAAGTGGCTATCGTCGCCCATGGGCATCAGCAACACCAAAGGCATCACTGATGCGTTGCCGGCCAGGAAAGAAAGAAGAAAAAGAAAGAAAGAACTGGCTCTCAAGCCCCCAGCCGGAACACGACGAGTCGTTTGGCGGCTGGCATGAGCTGGTGGTAGCTATCCAGGCGAACCCCTGGAGAAATTATAATAGTAATAATGGTATTAATTAACAATTAGAATCAATTCTACCAATATAATCCCTCCGAGGGCCCTACCACCAGCGGGCCGGATTAAGTCGCCTCTTACGACACCCATCCGGCGCGGGATTGGGGTCAGTATTCTAAAGGTCGTAGCTGACTTATACGACACCGCTCCCATCCAACCGAAGTATGAGAATTCAAATATAAACTTAAAATCGTGCTCTGTAGGTACAACTATTGAGTGGCAAGGTTGCGGTTAGCTTGCTTCCCGCGCGCGGGCTGCTAATTTTTGTTGTTACTGTAAAGTGCACCTACAGAGCACGATTTTAAGTTTATATTTGAATTCTCATACTTCGGTTGGATGGGAGCGGTGTCGTATAAGTCAGCTACGACCTTTAGAATACTGACCCCAATCCCGCGCCGGATGGGTGTCGTAAGAGGCGACTTAATCCGGCCCGCTGGTGGTAGGGCCCTCGGAGGGATTATATTGGTAGAATTGATTCTAATTGTTAATTAATACCATTATTACTATTATAATTTCTCCAGGGGTTCGCCTGGATAGCTACCACCAGCTCATGCCAGCCGCCAAACGACTCGTCGTGTTCCGGCTGGGGGCTTGAGAGCCAGTTCTTTCTTTCGTTTTCTTCTTTCTTTCCTGGCCGGCAACGCATCAGTGATGCCTTTGGTGTTGCTGATGCCCATGGGCGACGATAGCCACTTACCATCAGGTGGATCGTCAGCTCGTTTGCCGGATATTTCCATAAAAAAAACCTTTTCTCCCTGTTTTTGTTGTTGTTTTTATTATTAGCATTTTATTGTTATTATTATTAGCAAAATATTGGAAACTATTGGAAACTTTAAACTTTCCTTTGACTTTTTAAAATATATTTGAAACATTTTCGATGAAAGGTCTTCGTAAAGATTAAACTCACCGCGGTCTTTCCTAAACTTTATATGATTAATTTCTACCCAAATTTTTAAGTCATATTCGAAGTCAGAATCATCATCCGATGAGCTATCCAATAAATCTAATAGTAAGGCCGTATTATTAATATTAGACTATCCTGTATATAGATTGCGGGGAAATACGACGTGTGACCCAGAGAAAGATTCGAGCGGATATAAATATTATCGTATCTTAGCCGTGTGCGATACCTTAAGATACTATAATACTTTATAGCAAGGCATCTTAACATAAAATATTATCGTATCTTCGCCGTATGTGACGCGCTTTATCCTGAGAATAATGTGTCATATACCATGTTGCCATGGTAACGACGGTTGACATCATAATGATAAAAAATATAAGCGCTGAATTTTGATTTTTTTCGCTTACATGTAGGTACATTCATTCTTCGAGGCTTAGTTGCTCCAGTTGAACTCCATCTGTATGAAAACCAATCGTGTCACGTTTTTGACACATTAATCTATACTATAATCTGTACTAATATTATAAAGAGGAAAGATTTGATTGTTTGTTTGCATTGAATAGGCTCTGAAACTACCGGTTCGATTTGAAAAATTATTTCACTGTTGGAAAGCTACACTATCCCCGGGTGACATAGGCTATATTTTTTTTACTATTCTTATACATATATATACTTTTGCGATTTCCTAGTAATAAATAAAATAAGTTTTTATTCGAAGTTACAAACGCTTTTCGAAAGTCACTCTACGCCATCGTTTTAACAATGAAAGTAAGTTTAAAAAATATAAATAAACAGATTGTAGTAGGTCATTCTATGATTCTTAACAACACTACTTTAGCGCGACTGACCGTTTCGTTCGTTTCGTCACAGTATTTATATATTATTATACTGTGGTTTCGTGCTCACGCAAGACACCGCTGCGCCCCGCGACTGCCATCGCTCCGCCGCGCCGCGCCGCGCCGCGCGGTCGCAGATCTCTGGGGGCACGAGATAGACTACAAATGTCAAATAATAATTTTTCAACGCTACTGCCTGCAATGCACTCTGTAGGATTAAAAAGGATGTCTGCCATTTTTCAGTCTTTAGCAAATAACAGCAGCGAATGAAAATCTGACAAGAGAATTTAACACCCCTGTGCGGTTTCGTACGAGTATAAAATATAGAACTTATTTAGTACCTACCCTAAGTCATTCAGGGCTTGGTTATTCCCCTTACCCCATAATGCTTTCGAAATGATTTATGTAGGTACACATGGGAAAAGCTCGTGGGCAATAGGAGCTAGAAGCATGTATAGCATATAGCTCAGGTATTATAATACATTGCTAATTAAAGAATATTAAATGTATGAATTAATTAAAAGAAGAGTGAATAGGTATTTACTAACTTAGTGCGTTCACCAACTTGGACATCATCTCCACTTACCATCAGCTGGGATTGTTGTCAAGCATTAACTTATTTCATAAAAAAATGAATTATTATATTCTAGAAAGTATATTAGACGAGATTTATTTGGTAAACAAATTACAAACTTCACATTAATAATGTTTGTTCAATTCAATTCAAAAATAATTTATTTCAAATAGGTCACTTTGTGGCACTTTTGTGTCCGAGCGTAGTGGTCATACTAAAGTAACAATATTACTTCATACTATCATTTCAACCGCACGCCATTTCCCGGTTATCAAGTTAATTTACTGCTCTCATCAACGCAAAACATAACTGAACATTTCCTCGACGTAGGTCAGTCAGATTGACCGTATTGGGGCGGCTTAGAATACTAACCCCCATCCCACGCCGGGTGTCGTAACAGGTGACTAAATCCGGTCCGCTGGTGGTAGGGCCCCTCGGAGGGATTATATTGGTAATATTGATTTTAAATTTTAATCTTTAATTAATACCATTATTACTATTATTATTTCTCCATGGGGTTCACCTGAATAGCTACCACCCTTGAGCACGAGTTAGCCGCCAAACGACTCATCGTGTTCCGGCTTGGGGCTTGAGAGCCAGTTCTTTCTTTCTGTTTCTTCTCTCTTTCTTAGCCGGGAACCCATCAGTGATGCCTTTGGTGTTGCTGATGTTCATGGGCGACGATAGCGACTTACTATCAGTTGGATCGTCAGCTCGTTTACCGACTACTTCCATTAAAAAAGCTTTTCCGAATCAAGTCATAGTTCACCAAATGGTGAAAATTGTTATTATTATTTTGTTGTTTCGCTGTGTTCAAATGGGAAGTTAGTGTTCAAGTTTTTAAAACTTACTAGACATTAGCGCTTTATCGAAATAACCTAGATTATAAAAAAAACAAAACTATGACGTTGAAAAATCTACCTCTGAAAACCAACTCAATCCTGTAAATATTTGTAAATGAAACAAACATTCTTCCAGTTTCACGAGAACGGTTTCTATGATGAATCCTTAATGTGCCTTGCTTCTGAATTGAGTTTAATTAGTTAAATTGGACCCTTAAAGTATTTGTACAAGTTCTCTTTATTGGGATTTGTGTAGCATTAATTGAAGCATTGTTTAAATTGAGACTCCGCGAGAGAGCTCCCATCAGATTCCTAGCACGGGAATGTGATACGTTTTGATAGGCAATTCACATTTAACGAGCATGAGAATTCAACGTGAAGTCATCAACTCATCAATAATCAAAATTACAAAAAAATTATAGGAGGCAAAGAAACAGTCTTCCAAAAAGGACTACTAAAATTATTTCTGAGGAAACGAACATAGAAAAGAAATATAGTCGAATTGAGAACCGCCTCCATTTTTTTTGTTGACTTACAAACGCTCAAAAATAATTAATGAGACCTTTAGGCTATAGATAATTAATTGTCACTTACTTTAATTTGAAAGATCGTTAGGAAATCGTAATAATGACATTGGGAATTGGTAAAAAGAAGGCGTAATTTCTAATTTAAAAATAAGGGAGGCAAAAAAGTAAAGAATTTAAGTTTAAATTATATCATTTAATGCTAAAACTAATGATAATTTTTCAATGAAAGTAGTGCCAAGTATAAACATTATTCAGAGATGCAATCAGCAAGCTCAATGCGACGGTTATAGGCTTTGATTACCGTAAGTCCACGATATTGAATCCTACGCTAGCGCCCACAACCCAGAGGATGTTCTACTTACGTCCGCGAAGAAGTGCAATTTATTTAAATTGCAATGTTCGCTGTAGTATTGTGCCGGTATCTGATGCAAAGGAAGCTTCAATAAGTTAATCACGTGTAGAAACGCCTAGGTACATGGTAATAAATCCAGTGATTCATTCGGTTATTCGAAGAAAGAACGCTGTAATTATGACAAATGGCAAATTGTATCGATTTCGTTCCATTAACCGCATTCGTAACGGTTGGTCCCCACATGTTGATCGCGACTGAACGAAGTGATTCGCACGGAAATGTCCGATTGCTTTAGCCCGGTTTACTGATAGCGTATTCTTGTTTTCCGCACATAGCCCCTATTAACGCAAGAAAAGAGATTTACTGACGAGGTTGTCTTGATTATTATTATTGTAAAAATAACTTACCAGCATGATATTAACATATGCAGCATCTATTACATTAATTTTTACCATTTTTAACTCTAATCAGTTTATGGTTAATGTTAGCGAATTATTTTGTAGTTTTCATTAAACATACATAAAGAAAACTATTAAAGTTATAACTAAGGTAAGTACTATCTATATCGATAAGTCGGTCGTCAAACTGGATTCGGCCGATATAGTTCTGCGGACACGAATGTGTGTGGTGACACTCTATGCGAACGGGTCTTCGTCGGTCGTCCCACACGGCGCGGCGCGGCGCTGCTCCCCAGCCGCACGACATAGATTTCACACGATATAATAGCCCACTTATTCGAAGCTCTACTTTACTTGCACTTAGCCCCGCCCCGCCCTGTATCTGTACGAACAAAGGAAGCTATTTACATGAGCCCAATCTCCTCGAGATCCTTTTATAACTCGATCAAATGACGTGTAGCGCTTACACGCACTTTATTAACTCCCCTGATACGGTAGTTTACTGTCTGTAGACGTTGCTACTTGCCAGTTATATGTAAGTTCAAAAAAAAGGGAATTGGTAACGCATCGCCATGTGTAATAATATTACACCAATCATTTTGAGCTACATTCCTGCGAGATCTTTTATCAAGCAAGAGCAATTCCCGCGTTCTTAGTCGACCTTCAAAAACAATGAACCTTGCGACATAGGTAAACAAAGGAAAAATAATAATCATCGTGCTAAAAGACGTATACGAACTCAAAAAGTAACAATACATAGTTCCCACCCCCAGGTGATAAACGAAGTCATTCATTGCGGGCTTGTGGTACAGAAAGACAAGTCCCAAGTAGTGGTTCTTATTTTTTGGTTCTTTGTGATTGCCTTAAGTGAATGAATGAATGTTCAACAACCAACGACAATGTTAAAAGCAACTGTTCATATCAGAAAAAAGAACGTTAATTTTAATCATACAATTGGGATGTTGACACTAATTATAAATTAATATAAATTTATGTCTAAAATATTAGTGGTAACATTTAAAGGCCTAAAATATGATTCTTTTATTGAAATCAATCACAATAAATTAAATATCATTAATTTAAAATGTTAAAAATTGTACTCACTGACACGTGACCTCAAACGCCATTTTGAGAATATGACGTCATTGGAACAATTTTATATGGAAATTCAACAAACTTAGCAGACAGATAGTATTGAATATCGTTTAGTGACGTCACGTGACGTTTTTGGTGGGAAATTTGATAATGATTTTTATTTATCATTTTTTGTTTTTAAATTGAAGATTATTATTTTTATAATATTTTTCTCGTGAATGTTAAGGTCATATCTATAAAATAAAATTGAATCCTAAAATTAGTCAACATCCCTATTATTTTTTTAATCTAGACAATTTATTTCTTCATGCATTCAGTTTTGTTGCGAAATTGAAAGTGTAAAGGTTTGCATTATCTGCGTATAACCTTTTTGGGCAACGTGAATTAACTTCTACTCGTATAACCCCTCCCCGCAGGCAGCCATTTGGCTCATATAGGGCAGTTCCGGGGATGTCGTATGTGGTCATCAGTGCTTCATTTCCGACTGCCATTTGTCTCACGCCGAGGGGCCCTAGGATTCCATCAATTCCTCGCACCTGCCTGGTAGACATTTAGACAGTAGGGGAACTAGGGGCTATCCAATGTCGTAAACATGACCGGCTAGATATATTCGTGTAACACTTAAGACTATGAATGTAGTAGTGGGCCATTAATGGGTTGAAGCCAGCCAGTTTTAAATTTCTTGTTCTTAGTAGCTCCCCAATCTTGACTGTAATAAGAGCTCATTAATTTGTAGTATACAATAGATAATGATAGCCAAAGGATGCAGCCAGATGCAGCAGTCTCAAACGAAAAATGACAAGCTAACATCAAGCTAACATCAAGTTTCATCGAAATAAGTTTTCTACCAATAATTTACCTTTGTTAGAGCAGTTACATTTAATTTCTCCGTTGTGATAAAGCATCTTTCACAAAGAATTAATAAATTTCTGTATGCTCAAATGTATGTTTGTAACATTCGGTATCTCATCTGCAAATAAATTTTGATTGTAGCCTTATTGAGACTATTTAAACAAATGTAAAGGCCAAAGGGACAGTTTAGCCTGGTTCTTTGTCAATAACACGAACGGAACACAAAGGTATGGTGGTATGTACAAACCATTACTAGTTCCTTGTTTATATTTGGCTTACGAAGCCACTCCCATCGATTGATTTACGTTATTCGATTCTTTTTCCACTCCGACTTGTTTTGTTAGTGGTTGATTTTTGTGATTGGTACTAGTATTTTTAAGTTAACATCTTAAATAATAACATGGCCTAAATATTAAACGAAAGTGCTTTCCTCTGTTTGTATAGCTTGGTTAATCAAGTAACTCGTTATGAGTGATAGATAGTGGATGATATTGACGCAGAATATTGTGCAAAATGTTGAAAAGTTTACTATTTTATAAATGAACATTTTTTAATAAAAAAGAATGAACCTGACGTGTGTGTGTCATCGGCACGGATACTACGACGTGCGATGAAACCGTCTACCGGTAATGGAGATCCATTACACCCCTCATACGAACCCTCGATACGTACTAGCAACCCTCGCTGCCTGGCGTCTACGTCGCATTGAATAATATAGTATGGGAATACCCAATATGGCTCGCTTCGATGTAAATTAAATATTCTTATACCCTTGGTCGATATGTGGAGGGCTCGCGTTTTATGCACTGCTTTATTCATATCATCACTGCAAATTTTGTGAGCTATTATATCAAATTAACGTATGTTATCAATTCCCCAATGTGACCCCTACATTAGGTGGGATCTGTGATGATTAATTTCCCTGGTTGCGAGTCAATTTTTCGAGTGAGCTGTAATTTAAAAGTGCAAACATTCGTTTACTGCAATGCAATTGCGCATTTTTGAAAAAAGGCCGGGTTATAAAAACAAAGCTCACTTGACCCGCCATGTAGGAGCGGAGTGCAGGCGGACGGAATCAGGCCAATAGGTGCTCTCAAATTACTGGCAAACCCAACTCTCAACGGACATGCTTCGCAATCAACGTACAAAGAGTCATCGTACGCGTTTTATGCGAATAACGAACACTCGACTTAATTCAGTCAGTAGTAATTAGTGTTTGGATGTCAGTGGATTTTAACTTATTATATTCTGTGATTTTCAATTTGTCGTAGAGCTTCGAATGGAGTATCGTGGCAGAGTAAACTTTACTTAAGGCATACATTTGACATTTTAAAGAGCCTTTAAATTACGCGAGTTTGAAAAATGTAGAGGGATATAAAGGCATGCACTATGCATCCATGTGTATGCTTCTTGTTCAGAAGCAAGCGCGCGCTTCAAAAAGCTAAGTGTACCAGCGGTTACAATTGCCCTTCGCATCAGTTGTAAGAGATATGTGGTGTATATCTTGATTGACTCATTAGCGAGCGTCTGAATGAACGTACTCTGTGCATGTTCGCGGAACTGCCTCGGTTTAAATTAATTATATTATTGACCCACTTGTGAGATTAAAAACGGGATTATTACTCACACTTACATATGTAATTATGTATTTTACAACTGCAGATTATTCAAAATTCAAATATTTTGTTCAAAATTGGTTTGGTTTACAAACATTTTTTGAAACTCATGCAAGCTACGCCAATCCTTTAACAAGGCAGCAAGAAACTTTAATGTTCATTGAAATTATCATAAATTCTATACAAGTTAGGCGCGTTAGTTCGTCTTATGCTGGCCATACATGATCAAGTATACTTGTCAAGTTTGTAGTGGACTTGATGCGGCATCCAGTAAACTTGACGGTGTATGGCCACGGTATGGCTATCCGGCCATATAGCTATCTCATGCAAACTGGATGCCGCATCAAGTGAAACTGCAAACTTGACAAGTACACTTGATCGTGTATGGCCAGCTTTACTCGTAACTGTGCCTAGGGTGAGATAGAGCCTGAGAACCGGTAAGAGGGCTGTGAGTGGGCAGGAGCTTGCGCTGAGGCAATAATCAAATACCTAAACGCCACTACCAGCTAGCTTGATACTATAGTTAGAACGGGAAGGGAATTCGTTTGATGAAACCCGATTTCTGATGAGTAAGAAAAAGAATAAGGGATTATTTATGCTACACCGAGCCGAGCACGAGCCGTGCCGGGCACGAGCAATTTCACTAACATTTTACTCGGCTCGGACACGGACGTCGCACGGTGTAGCATATACACTCGTTGTCGACGTCATATAAAATGTTAGTACAGTGCCTCGTGTGTGCCTCGCCCGGGGCACGGCTCGTGCCCGGCTCCGTGTAGCATAAATAATCCCAAAATCTACACGTACATTAAATTATTCGAATCGGTTAGTACCTATTGTTTTGTGAACAGTATGGACATATTGTGTGTGAAGTTTACCAAAGCTCGGTTGGTGTTATAGCGGTAGTGATAATGTCATCTTTAGAGGACAATGGCGAAGTGTCGGTTGCCCCTAAAGACGACATTGTCCTTCGCTCACTGGGAGCTGGAGCGCATAAATCGTATTTATTTTATAATCGTTTTCAAAAAAAAATATCATTTCGTCTCGTATTTTTTTTTGTATGTTCACCGATTGGTTAAAGACGGTGCGCACCGATTTCAATGACCTATAAAAGCATGGTATAAACCTCGGCACTATTTTCAACATTTGAGTAGTTCCGATGTGGCCCAACAATTTTTATTGCAATGATGGAGTGGTTAAAATTATTAATCATCATGTAGTGGAAACAGTTATTTGAAATCGTATAGATGTTCGCAGGAACTAGTTTTTAATTTGTATAGACGTTTATGATATTTTTGTATTAGTATTACTTCTACTAGGATTGTAATTCTGGCGTTATAGGCACATGAATGATGACAGATTTATTGGTCTGCCGGTAATTGTCGTGCAAAAACCACTCTACGGTTTATAAGGCTATTTTAAAAGGCGATTTAGGTTGCTTTGTATTCATTACAAATTTTATAATATTTCGTAAATTTATGGCGGTTTTGTTGATGGACCAATTATTGATATCTACGAGTATACTAATATTATAAAGAGGAAAGATTTCATTGTTTGTTTGCATTGAATAGGCTGCGAAACCACCGAACCGATTTGAAAAATTCTTTCACTGTTGGGAAGCTACACTATCACCGGGTGACATAGGCTATATTGTATTTTTTTTACTGTTTCCCGAAGCGGAGCGAGGGCGATTTCCTAGTGAAATATACATCGGGACTTGCAAGTTTGCACAATAGGTAATAATATTTACAATTTTGTTTGTAACTAATCTCAAATATAACTTACTGATTAGATTAAATTGTTACTGATGTGTAGTTGCGAGGTTGCGTCTGAGATGGTATGCCTCATTTTTTCTATTTCGGCAGCCGACAGCTATTTATGCGATAAACCATAAACAGCTTTGAATATGCCATTGTTGACTGCGCATTGGGAATGTTTGTTGTTGTTGAAAGTCGACCGGTGTAAATCGGGCGATACTTCACACGCGAGATCTTTCCCCTTCTCATATTTGTTCGCCGTCTACAAAATACTGCTAACATTAATCTCTATGTTTTTCGGTTAGTAGGGGAATAAGACAATTCGCTCCGTTTTTATCGACGCGACTTGAACCGTTAGTGAGAGTTATAACCCGCCGTTATGGTATGGTAGTCGACATATTCGTGTTACGTATCAATTACACAATTATATTTTAACGGTAGTAAAATGATACCATATGTAGTTTTAATCGTTATTTACCATAAGTTTTTTTTCTATTTTATTTATTTACATCTCCGTCATTCAATAAAAAAATATTAATACAACTATATGGTATAACACAGAAGATACCTTTGTAACAAACCCGTTATCTAATAGCGCACTACATCCCCAATCATTTCTTAAAAATGGACCATCTGACCTCCTAGTTGACTCTGTTCCATATTCGTGACGTTGTCAACCCTAGTCGCGGAGTTAGGTTAAGGATGCTATGCGAGGCAGATAGCCGGGGGAGGCGCGGCGCGGGGCACGCGGGGCAGAGGGGACGCGGTCGGACGGTGAACCTTGCTGGAAATCAATACAGCTGCTCCCCGTCTGCCCGTTGCCATAGTTACCCCCAGATGAGGCACGCCGCAAGCCGCACGCCGCAAGCCGCACGCCGGCGCCGCAAGCCGCGCGCGGGTGCACTGCGCTCCGCACGAACGAACCGTCCACGTAATATATGTATGCTATCCTATCGCGCCAGACGTGTCTGCTCCCCTGTGAATAATATTGTACCGTTTCTGCATCGAGCGTTACTGTGACACTATTTATGAAATTATACAGATTCTCTACTTAATATATTAACTTTATTGTATGTCTTCTTGACTTGACTCAAAATGCTGACAAAAATTTGTTACTGCAATTGTCGGAAGAGGAAGCGTACATCAAAGAAACTCCAACCTATTTTCGCGCCTGTCGAAGAGTCGTGATTTTTTATTTTGTATTGTTACAAAATTATAAAAAAATATTTTAAAGTTGCGAAATTCAAAATATATGTTTTAATCAATAATAAGTACATAGTACCACAGAACATCTAATATAGTACCATAGACATTTGTGTCACTGGCTCTGTGTCTGTAAATACGATTTTGTAAATTGAGAGCCACACTATTAGAGCTGGCTGAGAGAGTCCGTATTTGTGGTCGTATGTAGCAAATAATTATACTATCGATCTATTGTGTGTCTATAGTCTATACGACCTGGAATAGGGGAACGAGTGTGGACAAAGCCGAGCTGGCCGCATTGTCCTTGCTAACTCCGTAGGGATGGCTCCACCCACTGCCTACCCATAAACGTAAAAATAATGCTGATGCAAGGACTGTGCATTGCTCTGTTGCGAATGGAATTTATTTATCAGCTCCGTCTATTCCCGGATCTTAGCGTCCACTGCGTGAACTTTGGACCGTGATAGCAAGATAGCTGTTTCACACGAAGCAACCCCTGACCGAGTTATACTGCCCTGGTACTTGTAACTCGAAATAATAATAATATTATTACGACTTACTTTATTTAAAATTTTAAGGAATAAAAAGGTGAGAGGTGTCAAGGGACACCCGGATGGAACGAAGTTCCTTTCGATTAATTAGTGAAGGAATTGTAATATTTTTTTTTTAAGTTATAATAATATTTTTTTATTATTACCAAATATAATGTAATATAAACTTAATCAGTAGGCTCAATTTTAGTATTTACAGCGCCATCTCTGTACTTCTTACAACTTCAATAGCAAAAAGTGTCGTCACGACTTTTCGTAAGAATCAAAAAGTGTCGTAAGAAAAAAAGTGTCGTAAGATTTTTTTCCGTCTAGCCCCCTTTCACAACGCACGATAAGGAACTTCGTTCCAATAAATAAATATACCCATACAGGAGTCTGACAGTCAACATACTTAAGGAGAGGAAGTAATAATATCAATGCAATAATGTCAATTCGAAGTAACCACTTATTAAAATTTGTATGTACGACCACTACCACATCATACGGAAGGAAACCACTGACCGGATTAAGTTGCAACTTGGCTTATTATGGTGTATCCTTACGGTACTTTACTCGTATGACCTGGCTGTTTTGAGGGGTTCGGTTTTCACGTTACAAATGATGGTTAGAAGGGATAAGTATAACTTTGACTTTTGTTAAAAGTACTAGAAAAAATTGACCGCTAAAAGGACACCATGGTTTTAATTAGTGCCTTTCAAATGTAACCACATTTGAAAAACGCTGTATGACAATGTGTTATATGGTTTCAAGTTCGGGTTTACACGAATTCGACTCAGTGGCTCTCTTCGGCGTCGTCTTCGATCTTTGCAAGCAGAATATAGGCCGTATAAAGTTAACTAAAAGTATTGCATTTCACATTGCCCATCTAATACACCAAGGCTATGTATAGAGCTAAAATCCACTTTCCTGCAGTTGTTATATCTATTTAATTTTAAAATTTATCGTGAACACTAAAAACTAAGTTTTTGTCGAATAATGCCTGACTTTGAAGACGAGCCGCCAAGTTTATTTTGGGCAGAAACTTGCGCGTTGCTCATTGTTTTCTTGTAGGTGTCTTTCCAACAGTAAATGCAAACTACTATGCAGCAACCAACCTTGCCGAACGTGGCAACAGCCACGCCCCAATTCGTGTTTGTATACAAATATAGTATGTCAAGGTGCACATAAATTTAGCGCCGGCCATATATGGTGAAGGGAGTCTGGTGAAGCGCCCTCTCGCCCCCTCTAGCCCGCACGCCCCTCATGTCCCGCTCAGCCCCCGCCCGGGTCTCGCTGCGACCTAGCCCCTACCCCCCCCCACAGGCTAACACCCTGTCTGCCACCCGCAGCTCGTTCGATCGAGGCAACCTGTTGTTGCTATGCGTGTCGACTGTCACCGATAGCTGTGCTGTTGATTTATGCAACTGCGAATATTTAAGTGAATTATTGATGAGAGATATTTTTAATGGAGATAGTCGGTGATGCTCCAAGGTGTTATTGTGAGAAATCAATGGATCCTATAGTTTACCAGCATCAAGCTTCACATCCATACTACGCTCACTACTATTGTAAGGCTTGCATATTGTTTTACTTTACACCCCTTTCAAATATACTTCGATACAATAATTATAATTATTCCTTGAAACATCAGTGACCAACTAGAAATGTTAATACATTGTCACTTTAATTCAGTCACACACAAAGATCGCGACTCCATGTTTTGCACGTTGTTTTGTGATAGGAATTTAAGAATGTGTGCGAAGTTGCGATTCTGTATTTGGTTCAGTTGTGTTATTTGCAATGCATTTGTGATACATATATTTAATTTAAAAACAAGGCTGGTTACCACTTAATTTTCCTACTTATGTTTAGTTATAAATTGTTCTTCTTTTATTTTTTGTATCCCCAATTTGTTCTATTATTTCGAAATATGATGTGATGTTTTATATTAAATTGAATACAAAGTTAAGGTAGCAAGTAATTCGAAGGCTCGGATTACGCCCTTCCCTATTCGCTAACTGCGCAAGCTCTGTAGAATTTGCTAGGGTCTCCCTGTGTAACTGCAAGCTGTAGTTCGCTTGATACTCTAGATTCTAAGGGGAGGGAAATCAATAACTTCCCGGTATGAAAATGATAGCCGATGTGGCTATTGCGAACGGCACATGAAAGGATATTTTTTAAATGGGTCGTGCGTGAGATGTTTTTTTACTAATGTAAGAAAAAAAATATTGAGGTGGCGCACTTTTATTGTTGATAGGTATCGTCCATTTTGACATTGTTTTTTATCAAGTTTTCAAATTACTGCTGCCTTTCTTCCTCTTATTGTTGAACTTGTAAATTAATTTACTAATTTTCAACAAAGTTTGAGAAACAAAATAAACTTCCTAATACATTATCTTATTAATTTTGGATTTGTTGAGTTGCAATCCGCCATTTTCATTTTTGTTTGGAGCTATGTCTATGTGACCTATTTTATGTATTTACGCGTTAAGTACTCAAACTTTACTATTGAACTTTTAAGATGTAAAGTCTCATTTTTGTTCATTTTTAGTGAAAGCTTTTTGGCTATCGGCGATTATCTTTGTCATTGTTTGGATTTGATAAAAAGAAGTCCCAAAACCGGAGTCTCCAGGATTAAATGAAGTGGAGCGAGCATTAATGCGACGCGGTCGGGAATGGGGAACTCCTCGACTCCGTAGTGGACATCGACCCTCTATTAAAATTTCATAAACTCGCCCAAAGTTTCTAAAGACAAGTCGGGTTAAATTGCTCTTTGAATGTTTGTGAGGAGCCAGTGCTAGATATAATTTTAAAGGTTATAGATAGATCGTAATAGATGTCTTCAACGAATCGATGCGGGTGTTTGTTTGTCTTGGAAAATCCCATCTAGTAAATTGACCTCACGGCTTGTTGTTGGCATTGTTTGATCCTGACGTTTCACGCGCGGGTTAGCCATTATCCCTCCCGCTTCCACTAACATTCTGACGGTAACCAATCCGCATGCTCGCGCAAATTGGAGTACACTCAAGATGTTCCCAGTTGTGAGGAGACTCGCGCTGTGCACCGAGTGTGACGCTAATGGGTTTACAGCTCACGTGCTCGTAGGCTAAGCTACAATTACTGAAAGTGCTCGCGAGAGGTAATGCATTTTTACGCCACAGTCGACACTGATTTTTAGCTGAAGTTTTAAATTAGGCAGAGTTGCATGAACAAGTTGTCGCGTATGTACAGCGTAATGTATGCCATGTTGCTGCCCCATCTAATGCGCCCGCATCCAAGCCAGCGTTGCTTACAATGACAAATTAAGGTTGGTTAAGTTGATGGGAGCTGGCGGCATTTCCGAATGAGTGATCTGTGATTGATTTCAAATAGGCCAAATATGTTGACGTCTGCTAAGCATGTCCAATTGTCCACTGCTTTAAATCATTGAGTGTGGGAATCGGATACATAAAATCTTTTTTTTTTTTGTGAAGACCTGACTTAATATTGATAAACATATATTGTTTAGCATGGTGAATAAACCCAGTGTGGTATTGTTTCAGAACGTGGACCACAAGGCTAAGTTCCGCTCCAAGAAGGGCCAGCTGCCCTTCGTCGAGCTGAATGGCGAGGAGATAGCCGACAGTACCTTCATCATCAAGGAGCTCTCCGCCAAGTATGGCAAGGATCTCGACGCGGGTAACTATAACTCTTTTTTTATTTCTTTTGGTCTTCCTTCTCTTTCTTGGCCGGCAAAACATCGGTGGTGTCTTTAACCATGACCATTTTTCATCACTTCGCTCGTCGGCTCGTTTATCGGTTTAAGTTCTATCAGGATTAAACTGCTTAGTATGTTGCTCAATGTCCTTCAGTAGGACATGGCGCCATCGGCCATTGCTTCGTCCAAAAAAGGTGCACCACGAGCGAAGGGCGTTGACAGTATTCAAGGATGAAATGATCCCGTAACATCCAAAGAAAGTTTTTAAGTGTATCTGACATTCACATTCAATAAAAGCAACCTGTGTGACCTATTGTTATTATCTGAGGAGTTTCGAGGAAAAAGTGTTTTAAACAAATTCGAGTTCTCCGTTTAGGTGAACAGCTCTTTCTCTCTCACAGTGATTTGGCACACGCTATAGAACTATGTTATCTTAGTCCTCAGAAGCAATACTGTTGTGACCTACTTTATAATGATATTATGGTCCTTGTCTAAACAAAGGTGACAAAAGTGTCAATTCATTATAGCAGTTCAATTAGGTTAACCGATGATATTTTTGTAACTTAACTCGGTGACTTTGTAAATACAAAATGTACGCTATTGTTGCTATCAGAGTCTGTAAGTTTTCTCGGGTAGTGTATTTATAATTTGTTGTTGATTATTCTCAACGTATATCTATTCTATCGTATTATTATACATATCTTCGATAAAAGCATTGCTTATTGTACAAGCGGGCATTTAATTGTACGAACGTTTTGTCTGGGAAGCAAATGATTTTTTCAAGCGAATGAATATCAAAGTTCGCCGACGGTGAGACTATGTGATGTACAATGTTCGCGAACGGTTAATGCACCGGCGCTTGTTGCCAGCCGCCCACCCTGCACCCGCCGGGTGGCTCCCGCCCCATCGGCCCAACTAGACACAGACAAAGGGATTCATTTGGGCCTCCACATAACTAAACCTTACTCTTTTCTAATTCTGCAAAATTAGTTGTTTCTCTCGTAGGTTGGGAATTGTTTTAATACAAAAATGTTGGTCAATGTTTGTTCTAACTTTGTATTACAATCTGCTTATTTTGATATGATGATTGTTAAACTAGTATAAATTAAAAAAAAAACGAGTGTGTTTTAGGCCACACGACTGAATTAAAACTTCTTTATTATGGGATTTCATTGATAAATTAATATTTTTGAATAGATTTTTTATTTAATTATTTACTTTAAACGTAGAATATTTAATGTATTGAACAAAATATTAATTTATAAAATTATTCAAGAATGAAATGATATAACGAAATAATCAAGAAATCACCGTTCGCGTAACGCTTTCAAACTCATAAACGAACTACTGCCTGAGATATATATGTTTCATGCACTGGCTATGAGAGGAAGAGAGAAAGAAAATGTGCGCTCCCATCTCTCTTGCCCTACAGTAATATACGAAACGTAACTTTCTTTCTATCTTCACTAACTTATATCTCCCTCTCAACTACCGTTCGCCTCGCCTGATCACACTTTTCGTAACTCTCTCGTCACGCATTCAACAGCTTACTCCCCAAGTCAAGCGTAGCGTGCGTAAAGAAGTTTTACCTCTAAAAAAACCGCCTGCTGTCAGAAAACTTACTATGATATAAATAAATAAAATAAAAAATATGATATACCTTTTTAAAATTCTTATGGTGAGCTCTTTAATTTGATACCCATATTGCATTATTCGATTTATTTTTGTTTTTTGATACTACAAACAATGGCATCTCACAGCCAACATATTTGTTTTTTTTTTAACTTCACATAATCTAAGAACACTTGGGTTATCCAGAAATAACCCTTCCTGGCATTCGGGTAAAAATACTACCAAATATAATGCACTCAGCATATTGCTAACGCCACTGTCTAACATACACGAATGTATAACTAAGCAGCGACTGTGGTTGGGCGGACATTAACTGGGAAGCGAATCAATCAATCGAGGCTCCTGGCCGGGCCGCGAATACAGGGAGCGTTCGGTGACCCGCGCCCTAGATGCATTTAGCGCAAGTCTAGGTTTCAGGTGTGCCTGGACGTCCATTCGCGCATGTGCATTAAGCATTACCCGGGGAGAACTCGCAGAAGGCTCATTCAATCGGTTGCCCTCAGGTCTGACGGCCGACCAGCGCGTGGTGGCTCACGCCCTGATCTCCATGATAGAGAATCATCTCTCGTGGGTGATTCTCTGGTGGCGCGCCAAGTATCCCGACAGCGTCATCAAGGGCTACCAAGTGAACCTGCAGAACGCGCTCAACACTCGCCTCCCGAACCCCATCCTCAACTTCTTCTATAAGTTCACCGCCGGCCGTAAGGTGGGTATTTCTTCTACTAACTAGTGTCTATTGTTTGATATTGTGATTCAAAGCAACAAGTGGACGTTTCTGGAGAAAAACATCAAGCCCGTTAGGACGCTGTTATGGACGTTAGTTTAAAACTTCAGGGCGGTTACAGATGTCGTGACACACATAATGTAATGGGTCGCAGTGGCCATTTATTATTACCACTTAATTTATAATACATTTTTAGTCCTTTTTTAATTCAATGCAGCGTGTGTGAATTTTTAGGAAAAATATATTGCTATATTTGGGTGAAAATTCAATCCGGTACTCATCCGCCATTTTGTGTACGCCTTCAAAATGGCCGCTACCGCTATCGCGCATGTGCAATGATTGGAACATGATGTATGTTTCCACGAACTTTCAATCCGATACAGAAAGTGGGAGGGAGCGGTTACTATCAACGGTAATCAAAATAGATGAACCATAATTAAATTTAATGAGTGTTTATAATTTGTACGAAGAAGTTACTGAGTAGTGTAGTATGTATTGTTTTTGTGAAAAGCGAAAAAAGTGTTCGTGACGATATTGTTTATTTAATGATAAAAGTAAATGGAAATTTTATTTAAACTGATAATGCGGGTTTTTTGTTATATTGAAGTGTTCAGATAATGCCTCAGATTAAAATGTATTAAATGCATTGTTTCAATATGGAATTCGCCGCCTTTTGTCCTTTGAATTCAAAATGGCTCCCAACCTTAGTGCGCATGTGTATAAACGTCAAGAAACTTGAAGTACTTCTAGTAAGAAATACGAGTATGATGTGTCGTTGTATGAAGTGTCTTCGTGGGAGGATATATTTCATGTAATATATAATAAATAATGATGATTGCTAGTGTAAAAACGAAGTATTTTTGAATCAAATATTATTTCACACTGCCGAATTTAGTGCGCGTGTGCATTGAACTCCTAACAAACAAGGCACCGTTCTACATAACAAGAAACTAGAAATCGTGTGTGTGAAGTATTTTTGTGAAAAAAGTGGGTATGGTGGATTGTTGTGTGTGATTTACTGCAAGAATAGTGGGATTCATAAATATATATTATAATAATTGAATAACATCTCGAATTAAACTAATAGTGTTTGTCATATCAAACTCTGTCGTCCATTTTGTATGCGACTATGAATTCAAAATGGCTGCCAAATTTAGTGCGCGTGTGCATTCAACGTCAACTTTATCATCGTCCATTTTGTACGTGATTCTGAATTCAAAATGGCTGCCGAATTAATGCGCATGTGCATTGAACTTCAACAAACAAGGAGTCACTCTGCATAGCAGGAATCGAGAATCGTATATTTCTTTTACATATTTTAACCTCCGACGCAAAAATGGGGCGTTATAAAAGTTAGACGTGTCTTTGGCATTATAGCTAGGTTGAGATGGTTATTAGCTATGTTTTGTGTAAATAAAACACTCGGGGGTTTTTAAAATTTCAAAATTTCTACTAATTATTGACATAAATAGAGACTTTATAGACACACAAATACCTATATTTTTTAAGCAATACCTTATTGTTATCTATCGACAGTTGGCAACGATACCACATAATGATATCCTCTCATCCGGGTTATCTATATCTATATCTATACTAATATTATAAAGAGGAAAGATTTGATTGTTTGCATTGAATAGGCTCCGAAACTACTGAACTGATTTGAAAAATTCTTACACTGTTGGAAAGCTACACTATCCCCGAGTAACATAGGCTATATTATATTTTCAAAACATTTGGGATCCTTAATAAAACTCCAATAATATAACCCAAGGTGTAAAAAATAAAGAAAACCGAAGTAAAGCGAGGGCGGTTACTCGTAATACATAAGTGCGTGTTGTATTGTAGGGCATGAGGAAAGCCAAGGCGCACGGCATCGGCGTCCACACTCAGGACGAGATCATCGAGTTCGGGCGGAACGATCTGCGCATGCTCTCCGACATGCTCTCCGACAGGCCGTTCTTCTTCGGGGACGAGCCCACGCTGGTGAGTCCCATTGTACTCTACAGGGCACCAGGGCACGCGGCTTCTGATGTGCTCTTTTGTGTTAAACACACCCAAAGAAATTAAATTAAATTAAATTTATCATTTTATAACGTTATAACTAATTTGACGTTGGTAACTGTATACTTGCATGTTGCTCTAAATTGTAATTTTAGTATTGTATGTCGCTTTTTATACTTCAGAGGATTGCACCTGTAATTGAGGTGACACTTAGCATAAGTAATCAAAAATTGTGCAAATAAATTATAAGTAATAGTTGTATACTTTGTTGGCGCAAGAATTAAAATTAATTAAATAAATAAATAGCCCCCGCACTGGGATTCTGTTCTGTCGAAACGCCGTTTGAAGGTTTCTGGGTTCGATTCCTAGCGAAATACCTGTTCTCGGTATGGCCGTGTGGACACACACACACACACACTTTACATTTATTTGACACCAAACATGGTCTCCCACCAGCTGGACGTGGTGGCATTCGCAAACCTCAGCCAGCTGCAGTTCATCGACAAGGCGGTGTCGCACCCGCTGCGCGACGCCCTCACCGACTCGTTCCCGAACCTGGCGGCGCTGGTGGCGCGCGTGCAGGAGCGCGCGTTCCCGGACTGGACCGAGCTGTGCGCGCCCGAGGACGTCAAGGAGACCAAGGATACCAAGGAGGGCAAGGAGGGCAAGGAGACCGCCGCCGCCGGGGAGAAGCAAGCGCTGGCCGAGGAGACGGAGAAGGGGAAGGTGGGTTGTTGTGTTGTTTGTGTTGGGAGTTTGGTGGTGGAGTGAGTGAGATGGTATGAGAGGAGAAGGGGGAAACGGAGATGGTCTATAGAAGGGAAGATGAAGGAGAGATGAAGCGTGAGGGGGAAACGCAAAGGGGCGGAAAGATGTAGTCACAATATTCATATCAATTATGATGAATTAAAACTGACAATGTTCCGTGCTAAATTAAAAAAATATCAAATGTTAATTTCCAGGGCGACGAGAAGGAGAAGGAGATAGAGAAGGAAAAGGAGCCGGAGGACAAGGAGGAGAAGCCCGAGGAGAAGAAGTAGAGTCGCGGAGAGCGCCCCCCACCCCCCGCTCACCCGCTGCCGTGTTGCGTTACGATCGAACTTTACAATTAAGTCACATTTTTACCGCTCGCTTCTACAATAATCGTCACTGTAATAGTAAATCAAATGAACATCTAAACGCTCAAAAATATTCGCTTTTTAGTCGAGGCACTTGAAATAAAAATACACGTAGTGTACACCACGTATCGCAGTGATTGCTATCGTAGAGGTGAGTGTTCATTTAAACACAATTTATTCTGTAAATTATAAGAGCGTGTAAATCCATTTGTCTTTCCCGTATTTACTTTGGAGTGACGCCGATGCGTCCGCGTTTATTATAATTGCGCCGAATGATTTCGCTTTCTGGTAAAAAAAATGAATATAATTTAGAATGTTATTATGTTGTGTCGTGAACAATGTTTTAGCGGTTTTATTATCCCACCACGTATTAGTGACTCGTTAAATTTTATTCAAAATATATGATTTTCGCTTCGTTCAATATTTTTGTTGAGTATTGACTTTGATGTCGCGTATGTAATCGTTTGTTAAGATACTTACAGGTATAGGTCATTATTAACTTTGCCATTAATACTACGCTAACTTGAAGTAGGTGAAAAAAAAAAACTTTCTAATTTTTATAATTTTTAAACGGTTTTACTTGACTTACCATGTTTGTGTGGGTCTAATATTGCAAGCCTGACTAAACTGATTTTCTCTTATCCTAAGGAGTTGAAATTTTACATAATGCTTTAGTTTTCTGACTGCATTATTGTGACGCGCATGACCTGATATTACACTGAAGTTTGTTTCCATCCGAAGGAACTCCTAAATCGGTAACATCATAGTCAAAATTATTTTATTCAGTATTTTGACACTATTAAATCATGTATTAATTTTTTTGAACTATTACCTTGTTTTAAATGTCATATCATGTTAGCCGTATAAGCGGCTTTAGAATACTGACGCCAATTCCATGCCGGTGTAAAAGGGTGTCGTAAAAGCTGACAAAAGCCGGCCCCTTTTCGGTGGTAGGGCTTCGCTTACGGTTTAGGTTATCAATATTTTTATTAATTCATTTATATTATTACTGGTATTGTTATCTTTCCGTGAAGCCTGAGAGACAGGTTATTCTTTCTATCTCTGTCTTGATCAGTAACGCATCGGTGATGCTTTTAATACTCATGTCCAAAATTCAAGTTAGCCTAGTGTCAATGGACGAAGTTGATTTGGCGAATTGGATTAAATAGGATATTAATAAGTATGAAGTATAATTCGCCGCCATATGTAATAGGCGTGTCTCTCTTACTGGGATGTCTAAATCTTTGCTCCTTATCCGAGGCTTTGGTAATGCAAGTTGAATAGCGATTAGTACATACGGAGTTTAAGTGTATAATTTATATGTAACTTGTTTTAAATTAAGTCCGACTCCACACTTGGAATCGGTCTACATAACAGGACCGATTTTTCAAATAGGACGTCGTAATAACGTATGTGGAGTTTCTTAACTGTACCCAATACGTACAACTCGTGATCATTCATATCCATAAAGTTTAAACGAAACGATAGTTGTGAAAAATTCAGCCACTAGTACATTTTAATTGTAAAAGTTGCATCATTTTAAGTCCAGTATAGATACCGAGTGTCGGCTGAATGTTAATTAGGTATAACGTGTGTCGCAAACGAATCGCCGCCCGGCGCGTTGTGTTGTGTGGATGTTTTGAAATTATTGTACTTTGTTTTTTAAAACGAAATTTACACTTTACAAAAAATTTTTGATAAACGAAAAAGCCGAAGACTGTTTATTGACGTTTTTACGTAACATCGTAGTCCGTAAAGATTTTGATATTGGTATTAAATTAAGGTTTAGACATCACGAGTATGTAATGCGTTGGCGTCGTTTGCTGCAGTTGGTTTGTGTCGATTTCGCGTCACTTCACTACTAGCTTAGAGAACACAGCGTGGTTGAACTTAACGTACTACATTTTCTCCTTCGCAACAACTACCAAAGAAAGAGAGCTCATTTAATCACCATTATGAATATCATTATCATTGTCACGTCATTCATTAAATCATAATTTTCTTGCGTCATTAAATCACTCATGTCATGTCATTTCATTACTCAGAATTTAGGCATTCCATCTCTGTCTACGTTATGCCGAGGCGTCCCATCTCTGTCCTCATTCAATAGAAATCCATTAAATCATAATTCATACACTTTTATTCATGATAAATTAATCATTCGATTTAGGTCTACATAAGCTGAGGCGTTCCATCTCCGTCCTCATTCAGTAGTAATCCATTAAAACATAATTCATCCACTTTCATTCATGATAACTCAATAATTCCATGTATGTACACCGTTCATAACACCGTTCACCGTACATAACAACGACGCGTTCCACCTGTGTCCTCATTCAATAGTAATCCATTAAATCACATTTCATCCACTTTCATTCATTATAAATCAGTTATTCCATCTCTGTCTTCATATTAGCGAGGCGTTCCAGCTGTCCTCATTCAATCGGAATCCATTAAATCGAAAATTCATCTTCATTCATTCATAACGTGTTGCATTCCATATTCATCCTCATAATACCGAGGCGTTCCATCTGTCCTCATCTGTCGAGTTCGCCGTAAGTCGTGGACGCCGAGCCAATCGCTGCGGGCCCGTCGCGTGTGTCACATCGCGAACACCCGTGTGTGACGGCGTTATGTTACGTTCCCTTCACCCCTCTCCCGTCTCGGTGCGGACCACGACGTCGGAGAGCGACCCTGGAAGCAGCGGACGCTTGTTTGAAACGCGCAAGCCTCCAAACTCTCCTAAACTCGATCGCCGACGCGTCTCCGACCGCTGCCGTCGTAACGGCCACCATCTACAAGTGGTTTCACGGTCCCGCTTCCGGTACTTCGGTAGGGTATTTCCGTTTTTATCGGTTGGCGACTAAGTTGTTGATTCCGTTCGATGTAGGTTGAGTTCGGTCCGATCGCGGTTGGATGTCCGTGACGCTCGATGATGGAGGTATCACGGCTTCCGGACGCGACCGGACACGGTCCGGCTCGCACCGGACGTCCCGGACAGCGTGTACAGTACTCGGCCGGGCCCAAGGCATTCACGTACACCTTGTTACGGGACGTTCGCGAACGAGCGTTACGATTGTTTTACGTAGTTATGATTTTGTCGTGTATCACGTGTTTTCGCGTTCGGAGAAATGCGACGAGTCGACACGGATTCGCTCGGTCGAAGCGCGCTTTAAGCTAGTAGTAGGTTTTTGCGATATTGACTCATTTCGACCCATTCGCAAGCGACGCTGCGCCGATTAGGGCTCGAGCGAACCTCCCGCACTGCCGTGGCTCGTTACATGTCACGTACCCTCGTAGCGTGTCGCTTTGTGCGTATTCCGGCTCTGAAGGGATTGTACCGATCACAGAACACTTCGCGAGATTAATTCCTCAGTCGTTCCGTTAGTGAACAGAAATACACCCGCATGGATGTAGTCAGTCGTCACTGAAACAGGCTTGGTGTTCATTAACACGCGAGATTCTCGAACACCCTCGTCGATCTTTGAATATTCAGCTGGTGGCTAGTTTAACGGAGGCTGATTGTCGCCTGTCAACCTCGATGACAGCTGTCACTTTGACAATACCATCGGAGTTGCAAGTCAGCCGTCTCGGCTAGGAGTGCCCGTGAGGACGATCGTTAGGCCTGCGGAGGAGGTCGCCAAGGAGACCACATTGTAACATTTACGTCTAGTTACAAGAGCAGCCCTGCCCGCGACTGCATTGTATTTATAATAGGATCTGTATGACGTCAGAGCTAAGTAAGGTTCTTGTGATCAATGCTCGCGAACAGAGCCGATCTGCTCTGTTCACACAGTGGACGACAGGCGGTCTCAGTAGATTAGCTGTTTCGTCTAAACCCCTACATCTTAATCCCTAGTATAATTATATCGTAAGTAGTAGTTCTGGAAACGTTCCACTCTCTCTACTCGTATGTATCGTATCGTAGTCGTATTGTAAGGTATGATATAAAATAGTCGTGTGACGTCAGCCGTCGCATCCGCCGTGAGGGGTTAGGACGACGCGGTCGAATTAATGCTTGTCTGTAGCGATCCCGATGGGTCATTAGGTGTAATCGATATCGGATAAGTTCAAGTTTTTGTTGTCGTGAGAGACCTTTTGATTTGTTAATCGGGCTTGGTCGACTACGGTCCCACCCGGCAATAGCTTCGAACACTGCCATTAGCGTATGGTTAGGATAGGATTGTCGGTGGATAAGTGTAGTTAGTTCGGTGTCTACAGCCTGTTTCAGTGCATTCGGTTCGGATTCTAATTCGGGCCTAGTTGCGGAGAGGTCGATTGCTATACGTCGGTGATATAGGCGTGTCACTCTGACCGACTAGCTACCATCAACCATCGCCACTCCCAGCAATCTGGATGTTACAACGATAGGGCCTCGGGGGCGTAGAATTTCTTGTAGGTGCGTAAGTGTAAGTTAAGTGCGAGTTAAGGATGGCCGTCGACCGCTAGCGGTGAAGACAAGCGCATCTTTACTGGCCACCGCGGATAGACGCGTGGATAGACTGCGTTCAATCTGGGTGCCATTGTGTCACCGAGCTGTTGTTGTTGGACTCGCCAGCGAGCCTCCGTGACGTCAGAGAGGACACAATGCCAGACGAGTTGAATGCCATAATTGTAATCGATGTCACTTTTATAAAACATTACTCAATTTTCCATTGTTGTAAGTTAGATCCACAGAACTCGTATCGAGTAGAAATACTTTTTCGTAACAACTGAATAGAGCTTGCCACTCCTTCAAGGTTTCTACTCTGCATGCGTTCTGTTTAGATGTGTAATACAAATTAATTATAATTATATTATTAGGTATTTTAAACTATGTTTATAATAGATTCGTAGGCAATTTTTAAGAGAAAATGAATTATGATTTTATATTATGTTTAACTATTTTGTAATCGTCTAGTTTCTTACGCATGGTATTTCAATTATAACGTGTCAATGTGTTGTATAAGTAATACGTATCTATTCAATTAGTAGATAATCGCTGTAACTGTACCGGTTATACTCATAACTGAGCTTTTGATGGACTCTATGTTCTATTCATGTAATATTCTGTCTTCAATAAATATATAATAAATAAATATTGAGATACTGCACACTGTCACGCGCGATCTCCTGTCTGGATATTACGCTGAGGCTTTGTGCAGGCTTTCGTTTATTTCTCTCCCACTACAATCCCTATTCAATGATTACAAATTAGTTGTATGAGACAAGGATGTATGCCTAATAAAGGCTAAGTGTCATACAATTGAATTGAACTGAAGGATATACAGGATGAATTTTTCAAGTGTGTGTGGATGGCCAAAAGAAACTATGAGGAACTAGCTTTTCTCGCGGCTTCGCCCGCTTGTTCAAAGGGAACTAACAATGAGTTGTTTAAAATGCATAACACATTTCTGGTACATAAATAAATAAGCAACAGTTCCAAAATTTAAAAGGAAGTATGGAAGTATTGATATGGATGGTTGGATTTCTAACGATAAATTTATATCAATCAAATACGTCCATTATACATACATCCATTATAATAATGGACCTTCCCATGGGAATGAGATGTTTTAACGCGGTAAAAAGTAGCCTACGTTACTCTCCAGCCTCCCTATGAGTAACTTTTAAAAAAGAGCCCTCAATCCACAAAAAAAAAGCAAAGCAACGACCCATAATAGGCTTGTTTCCTCTAAGAATAAATCGAATGGCTTAGAGTTTCTAATGATTAACCATGATAATTAGTAAACAAAAATGCAGCTTTTCTATTAAAATAATAAAAGATTAATAATATTTTTGGAAAATAAAATCGACAAATTGAGGCGTTTAATCACGTGACATTAAACATCAATCAGTGAAGCGCATGGAAGCGTGACGTCACACCTCGCGAAACACTACGTTGTAGCTGTCATTTTCGTATAAAATGAACAGGTTATTTGGAGTTTTCAGCAATTCTCGTTAAATTAATACAGTTCGTTTTTAGTTTAATCTTGAAAGACAGATATAATTTGCTATGGAATCAGGATTTAACAAAGCAAACAGCAGTAATTTGCCCAAAATTGACGCCGTTATGCTTGGCAAATTTTTTGCAATAAACACCGACTGGTTTCATGCGCACTCGAGAAACTTTACCCATAATATGATACTCTGTATAATTAATCATATCGTTTGGCAACTTAAAAAATAAGAAGAGTATGAATTAGATATTACATTTTATAAAACGAAAATAATATTTTAACTCAAATAAATCATAAAACCCTACTCAAGTCATAACATTTTATAGGTTATGTGTGGTATATTATGGTAGATTTTGCAAAATTCATTTCTTTTACTATACATTTATAAATAGATACATCAAGTTGTGTTTATTACTTACATCAAAATGATCTTCACAGAAATAAATTGTGGAATCAGTTGATAAAGTAAGAGCATCTTGCCTCCTTGCCATATTTAACCACTTTCTACGTATTTGTTTATTGTTTGGAACGTATATGAATAATTTGTTTGGCGTTTTTATCGTTGTACTTTTACATTGGGGCACTATACAGTATTTATAATACGAGGAATTCATTATTTATTAAAAAACACAATTGACTGTCATACACAAACACGGCTGTTTCGCGAGGTGTGACGTCATTCAAAACGCCATGACAGTCTTGGCCTTTTTCGCGGTCAATTTCAAGTTCATTTCTAAAAACTCAAAATACTAATGTAAAAGACTTATTTTTCTTAGAATAATATATTTTTGGGGTGAAATAGATGCTAAGCTATAGTTTTAAACTAATTTCCAAATTTTGTCAACTAGCCTATTGTCCCACTGCTGGGCTCGGGGTCTCCTCTCACAATGTGAGGGGTACAGGCCATAGTCTACCACGCTGGCCAAGTGCGGATTGGTAGACTTCACACACCTTTGAGAACATTATGGAGAACTCTCAGGTGTGCAGGTTTCCTCACGATGTTTTCCTTCACCGAAGCAAGTGATAATTAACTTGTAATACGCACATAATATTTGAAAATTAGAGGTGCGTGCCAGGATTTGAACCCGGGCCCCCGCGTTCGGGAGACCAACGTTCTAACCACTAGGCTATCACTGCTATCAATCCATACGCACACAACTATTTCTACCATAACGTCATATAATCATACCATAACGTCGCTCAGTTACGACGTGAAAGAGAGACAAACAAACACATTCTCGCATTTATTACTACTTACAGTTAATTTGTCAAGTCCATCTGGTTAAAGACAGGAAATGTCACCAAAACACCCAAGGATTTATTAATAAAATCCCTTTCTGAGAGTAGTTTCGATGCGAAGTTGAGCCAATATTGGCAATCTTGACAGCCCATGGTATACAACGTTTCCTGATTCAACATCACATCTCAAAAGAATTTATTTTCATTCACTCTTTTTCCTAATCAACCAAGATTCCCTAGCGTATAAAATATCTAGAAAACTAATGTGTCATTATAATTCAATGTTTGCACATAGCATTTTCGGCTATTTGTTTTTTGCTTTTATCTGGATTTCTTTCTCATATCCTTCTTGAATTTGTCAATACCCCTCCCAAATACACAAACTCGTTGACAAATTCGACGTCCGCAAGTTCTTCAATACTAGGGAGCTGACTCGTTCTGCCAATAAGCATTATTTTGCTGTTGATATTCACTTACGACGAGTTTTCCCACTTGCTTTACTCTGCAGAAAAGGTGAGCAAGCTCTGCCTTCGTTGATGTAAAAACAGTGGTATCATCTGCGTATCTCAGGTTACTGATATTTAAACCAACGACAAAGGATTTTTGCATAGGTATTGCAAAGAATGGATGACGGAATACTAAGTAAAAATCTGTCTTGATAGCTAACATTACCGACGACTGCATTATCGGGCTCGACTTTTAAAGGACACATCAGTGCAGTTGTCATCACGGTAGGAGTGATAAGGTTCCCGCTACAAAGATTCTTCCTTGAGGGTTCACCGCACCGTGATTCAATCACCCAGGTCGAACACCTTGGTGTGCGTTAACTTTCAGGAGAAGACGGTACTAGCTCGATGTGATGTGGTGGAAAAATTTAGAGATTACCCTAAGAACATTGCCAAATGCGACTTTAGAATGAAGCTCATTAGGCTTACTAGTGCGCTGATACATCTCCCAAAGACTATTGGGTATTGAATTTAATTTTGAACGAGTTTTTGTAATAAAAATATTGATTGTGTTCACAATATATTTATATTTTATCTTCTGAAACTATTATCCGAATATGGTCGTAGCGCACATATCAACTCGGAAAGGGATCGGCACCGGATCGCCTCGCCGTCAACCTAACGTAAGCGCATTATAACCGACCAACAGCTCCAAATCGACTCGGCTACGGCTAGGCGACGCCGCGCTTACGGCTCGCCGGCCGCTGGTTGACGGAATGAATGACAGCAGTTCGCCGACGCAGCGGTAGCCGCGGCGCGGGGCGTGCACGAGGAAACGGAAAGTCGACGGATAGCGTACGGTGAGACGTAAGCGCGGGTACGGCAAGTCGTCCACGCACCGTACCGCGGTTCGTGAGCTTGTCTCGAGGCGAGGCGATTACGTTACGAATCCGATAAGTGTGCTTTACAGTAGGGAGTTTCATACAAAGAATACTGACATGCAAGAGTTGATACGTTTACGTTCCGTTTACGAGTTGATATGTGTGCTACGACCATTATTCGTATTATCCGGACAGTGATTAGGAAATATCCGAAATATCCGGATACTAAATTAAATTGGAAGCATCTGAAGACTATTTTGTAATGCGCTACAGAGCTTTGAAGCTGAGTTTAAAAGTAAAGGGCAGTCCATTTCATATTAACGGCAGTGCCGGTTTAAGCACTACCAGAGCCCGGGGCGAGATTTCTACGGCGCCCCTATCTGCACTAAGGGTCTCGACGTTATACTGCGGCTGGACGGACAGACATGAAGAAACTATATGACTACTTGCGGTGTCCCTTCTAACCTGGCGCCCTGGGCGATCGCCCAACCGCGCCCTACCCTAACGCCGCTACTGTGTGACAACTTACTATGAGGTGGCTTGTCTGCTCGTTTGATGTTAAGTAGGCCTACATATGTATGTATATAGACCTAGGAGATGAACCGTTACAGACTAGCTGTACATATCTATCGTAGTACCTACCCCTTAAAAATCTAGGTTCAACGGACTAAGCTAAATACAAAAACAAGACTAAGCTAAACTGTACTACCTCAGTAGGTAATTATTTGTAATGAAGAGTGATAGATGGAATTTGATTGTGTACTATTGAAATGAATTTTCTAGAACTTTAAGACATTCTCATCTGAGCAGTAAATATTTGTAATATTTATTGTTTGGGCTTTTGTAAAATAAATTATTTGCGCGATATTAAAAATATTGATTGAAGGCGAAATTACTTAAATAAGTTACGTAATTACGTTGTATAAGTTGAAGATATTCTTATAAAGGTATGAAATTCAGAATAATCTCATTTATTTAGCTAGTAGGTACATGCAGATGACATTTACTGCTTTTGTTGTAGATAAGTTCAATAGAAAATATTTTATAACTGACGCTTTTCGTTTTACATCTCGTAACACGTTTCGTTGAACAAATAGTGCGTTCCTTTCTTCCATTTCCTGCATGGCGAAACAGAGTAAAAACATTTCATTCAAATATTCAGGAAATGTTCTTAATTGGCAATGTTTTGGAAAATACTTAATACCAACGTTACCAAATATGAACTATTACGTTGAAAACTTTTAATTGGCCGGTTAAACCTGCAAACGCTTCGTCGGCCGTTTTCATCGCTTGAAGTAGAAGTACTCGCTGACCGCAGTACCTATCTCGCTCCACTCGTGTGCTCGCTCGTGTTTTCGCTCCATTCCACATAAAGTGCGAGCAGGGCGAAGCATATTGTACGCTCACTCGTACTTAGCTCTTAGGTCTAAATGCGAGTGAGCGCGCAATATGTTTCACCCTGCATCAGTTGATACTGTTTTGTACAATAGGGATTGAATATTCGTGATTTTTTTTTGTTTCCCCTCACGGGAGGGAGGCAGTGAATGCATTTACGCATATCAGCACAGCCGTCTCTGCTGGTTATGTGGCGACTCGATCCTTAATGGAAAATACCCACTAAACACTGCCTCAATGGTTTTAGTCCTACAACCTTTAAACCTTCATCAGACGCGACCCCGCTTGAAGAGACGGGGCGCTAATATTCGTGATTCCCTTAGAGTACAATATATGATTCTAAGGTGATTCCCATTACCATTCCTGTGGCCTAAGATGGAAAGGCCCGGTTGTTAAAACTGGAGATTGTGGGTTCAATTCCCACCAGGATACCAAATAGGCCTAATGTTGTCAGTATGGAAATGCATTTTTAGTTTTGTTTTTGAAATTACCTTTTTAATTATTTTTTCCTATTCAGATTAACCATAGTAATAAATTACTATTTTTATATTATATCATATTTAAACTAAATGTAAAAAAGAATAAAATATAATCTAATTTTATTAATTAGTATTTATAAAAATATTCTATACTAGGAAATCGCCCTCGCTTCGCTTCGGGAAAAATAGTAAAAAAAATTGCCTATGTCACCCGGGGATAGTGTAGCTTCCCAACAGTGAAAGAATTTTTGAAATCGGTTCAGTAATTTCGGAGCCTATTCAATGCAAACAAACAATCAAATCTTTCTTTTTTATAATATTAGTATAGATAACTTTTAATTGAAGTATTGAATCCGCTGGATTCAGAAGGCTCAGGACCGGTCAGAGTGGCGCAAGTTAGGGGAGGCCTATGTCCAGCATTGGACCTCCAAGGGCTAGGGCTGACGGGTGGATGGTTGTATTGAATCCGAATTTTATATAAGATTAAACGATTGATTCTTGCGTGGTAACAGTCAGACAATTGTGAGTCAAAAAGATATATAAAAAAACATAAATGACCACGCGTAATGTTGGGTTCTACATTAGCGATGGGCGATTGTTGCTAGAAAAACAATCGAGTAAATCGAAAATTGTGCCATTGCGTATTCGATTGTCGATTTAGTAGTTCCTCGCGATGATTATTCGAATAACAATCGACGAACTACTAACTGAACTACTAAATACTAACTGTAGGTATATTCAATTGTCTTGCGCTGTCAGCGCTGTGCGTAGTGCTTAGGTACTGCGTGCGGCGGGACGATGTTGCATCGATTGTTTTCAAGTACTTATTACTTCAATTTGTTGTTAGTTGGCAAAGAGTAATTTAATACATGGGAAATTAGTGGTGCGGGTTACAACCTCTTGACGCGATGCCTAAAAGATCGTTAGTGTGAGATTTTTTTGAAAAAATCAACGAAGGAAATATCGAAAAAGTTAAGTTTAAATTGTGTTCACATTCAGTAACATATCATAAAAATACGACTAACTTAAAGGACCATTTAAAAAAACAGACCGGCGCGGCGCCGAAAAAGCTAGACGAAATAATATTAAAAAACAAAAATTTGAACTTAATATAGACTAATAAATACTGTTTCGTTACGATCATTATAATACCTACTGATTGATAAATATAAGAAAATAATTGTTTATTGTTTCATATTTTATTTTATATTTTTTTCATATTTTTTGTTTATTAGCCAGTTGATTTGTGAAGAGTATTTAAGTATACCTACTGTTAAAAAGGAATAATAATAACTTTTTTACTTTTTTTATTCCAGTCTTTTAGTCTTTGAACTTAACTCCTTACTTACGCACGGTCTTTTTAACTGACGATTTGTCGCGCGTACTACTAAATTGGTATTGGTACCTGCGCTGCGCTACAATACAAATTAGTAGTTCACATAACAGCGCGGCGTTGCGGTACGAATTAGTAGTTCGCACACATTAGTAGTTAAACGCGTCGATTTGTCGCGCGTACTACTGAATTAGTAGTACGGGTATAGTAATACCTGCGCTGCGCTACAAATTAGTAGTTCACATATCAGCGCGGCGCTGCGGTACGAATTAATAGTTCGCACACATTAGTAGTTACACGCGTTACGCGTTAGTAGTTACCGCGCGCCAGCCAGTCGATGACAATCGACTAACATCAATTGTTATCGAATTTTATCGAATAAACTGAACAATCGACTAATTCGATAAAGGAGAACCCCAATTTTCGGCCTCGAACCATATGTAATCTGTGCTAGAACATCGGACTAGACAAGAGTAAACTATATACCAAAAAAATCGTCTTATTTATAAGATAAACATATTTAAATCTTATGTTCAGCTGCTCTTGCCAAATGAACTAAATAATGCAAAAAAGTTTTCACAGTATTTACCTCATTACATACGATTTTATAATCGATTGAATCGATTGATATTGATCGATTGATGGAACATAATAATATATTTTATGTATTATTTATTGATTATAATTATAATGTTAATTTATTTTTTACATATTTTCGTATTCCATATAAATCAAAACTATGTAATATATTATAATTACCATTTAATCGTTACGCTAATTTTATTAAATTACATTTCGAATATTTTGACATCGATTAATCGATTGACAACAAAGATGATGTAATCTCTAATAATGTCATTTTGGTAACCATAGTATTTATAAATAACACCACTGTATTTTCATATTTCTCATCGATCTTTCATCTTTCTACGCGTGTTTTGTATATTTTTACTATCAAATATTTTCAGCGTATTTGGAGTCCTATTTACTATTGAAACTCATCGACACGCACACAGTGATTTTAATTTTCTATTGTATTCGCTTTCGTACTTGTGTTTTGGTGAATGTGTTTCGCAGTTTCGCTACAATTTCTTGCAAACTAATAGTATGAATATGGACTCCTTAATCGCCTGTTTTGTGACTGACAAAGGTTCAGAATAAGTCCTGAACACTGGATAACGTACCCTTTACATCTTTAGAAGATCAGGAAGTTGCTGTGGCCATACTTACAATGAGTATATTATGGTATCTTGATTGGGCAAGGTACTAACGAAATATAACGCCTCCTGCACAACTACACGAAATATTAATATATTATAATGATAACTAATAAAATCTCTTGAAATATGCAATAGCTTTTATTATACAACCTTTTTATGACATTCGTTTTGGGTGAAAACCATTGAAGTAGTAGATATTATAATAGACACCCGCCAACGTAAGTGTAACATACATATTAAATAACACTGTGACACGAGTACCTATGACATAATCATAACCTATAATTAAGGTGATTAATTCTGGGATTTCCTTAGTTGGCCATTGCTGGCAGCCGTAAAAATTGAAGAAATTGAACTTTTTGCAATAATCTAATTAACAGCCAATTTCCAGTCTTGTCTACTTAGGCCTGAGTTTCTATGGAAACTGGGGTTCTCCTTTTAGTAATAATCGCCCATCGCTATTCTACATCGTCTGTTGATCGCGTAAGTTTATCGATTATTACTCAATAACTACGTAAACTAATATAGCCACGGATATTTTGTTTAAATTTTTACTATTTAGTTTGACTGTGCAATAATTGCTTGCATAATCTAGCGGTATTGGGGCGGCTTAGAATACTAACCCCAATGCCACGCCGAATGGGTGCCGTAAGAGGCGACTAAGTCCGGCCCGCTGGTGCTAGGGCCCCTCGAGGGATTATATTGGTAATATTGATTTTAATTATTAATTAATACCTACCATTGCTACTATTATTATTTCTCCATAGGGTTAGCCTGTATAGCTACCACCCTTGAGCATGAGTCGTCGACGTCTCGTCGTGTTCCGGTGTTGGTGTTATTAACCTATAATCAAATAGAATTGCAGTCTGTAGTGCGTTTCGGAAGGCTCACACTTGACTGCTGTGAAAAAGAATTTTTAAATTTAAATAGATAGGATTCTCTGTCATCTTGTTTTTTACTTAAGGTCTTGATATACAATAAATCCCTTGTACTCTGTTCTTTTTCCTAGTTTATTTTTGCCAAAAACCCTTCAGGTTATGGGCCCAGGCACTAATCCGTACGTAAAAAGAAATATTACATATTTCAATGTTTGTATAAAATTTTAAAATTATTATACGAGACATAGCGGCGGAGATTGCTTGCACAACGCGACAAGATGTCTTCTTCGAGTGTTCCAGTTATTCCTGTGGAGAAACTACGTGGCATCGAAAACTACGGTAATTGGAAGTTTCAATTAAAAATGCTATTGATCCATGAAGAATTATGGGACGTTGTGTCGGAAGAAGAACCGAAAGAAAAGCTTGATCCAACATTCATGAAGCGTTCGCTTAAAGCTTTAGCAAAGATATGCTTATCTGTGCAACCAAACGTATTCATGCATGTTAGGAATGCGGACTCTGCGCGTACTGCATGGCTTAACTTAGAAAAGGCATACGAAGACAAGGGATTGTATAGGCAGCTTGGCTTACCAGCTGAAAAGGAGCACATCGGGAAGCAAGCAGCACAGCATAGTAAAGGAGTAATGCTGACTGCATTATCGGAAATGTTTAAAAAATAAAGGCTTTGAACTGTTCAGAGTCTGTCCATTGGAAAAATGCAATGAAAGATGAGTATCAATCCTTCCTTAAGAATAAATGTTGGACATTAACTGATGCATCGAAAAATCATACGCCAATCAAATCCAAGTGGGTTTTTAAGAAAAAGATTGGTGCAAATGGAGAGTTATTGAAATATAAGGCTCGCCTTGTTGCCAAGGGCTACACACAGCGTTACGGCATCGATTATGAAGAAACTTTTTCACCAGTGATAAGGTACTCCACAATTCGTATATTATTAGCTATAGCAGCTTCAAAGAATATGGATATTGATCAAATGGATGTAAAAACAGCGTTTCTGAATGGAGACTTGAAAGAGACCGTTTACTTGGAACAACCAGAGGGTTTTAAAATCAAAGGAAGTGAACATAAGGTCTACAAACTCCACAAGGCGATATATGGATTGAAGCAAGCTTCGAAATCCTGGTACGAGAAGATAAATAATGTTTTACAAAATAAACTGCAATTTAAAAGATTATCTTCAGAGCCCTGTGTATATTTCAAATCTAATAATGAAGAATTAGTTATAATTGGTTTGTATGTTGACGACATTATATTATTTTCAACACAAAACTCTCAATTGAAAATTGATGTCAAGAAACAGCTCATGAACGAGTTTGATATGAGTGATTTAGGACCCGCCAAATACGTATTGGGGATGCGAATCACAAAACAAAAAGATAAATTGCTTTTAGACCAGTCTAAATATATTAAAGAGATTATATCTCGTTTTAATATGTCTGATTGCAAACCTGCGCAAACGCCCATGGAAACGGGACTAAAACTTACAAAGGCTGATAAAAAGGAAGACAACTTAGAATATAGAAATTTAATTGGTTGCTTAATGTATGTTGCAGTTTGTTCCCGGCCTGACATCGCTCACGCGGTAAGCATGCTGAGTCAGTTCAATGATTGTTATAGCGAAGCTCACTGGAAAGCTGCGAAGCGCGTGCTTCGATACTTAAAAGGTACCGTAAACCACAGTCTTGTTTTTCAAAAAGGCACTTTAGACGTCGTGGGGTACATAGACGCGGATTGGGCCGCATGTGAGGTCGATCGTAGATCTTACACTGGGTTTGTATTCAAAATTGGGGAATGTACTGTTTCGTGGGAAAGCAGAAAGTAAAGAACGGTTGCGCTTTCTAGCACTGAAGCCGAATACATGGCTCTCTCAGATTCTTGCAGGGAAGCTATATTCATACGTACATTAATGTTTGAATTACTATGTAAGCAATGTTGTATAACTATATATAATGATAACCAGTCTGCACAGAGATTATGTAATAATCCTATGTTTCATGGTAGGACTAAACACATAGATGTGAGACATCACTTTATTCGAGAGATTGTTAAAAATAATGTAATAAAATTGGAATATTTGTCAAGTAATGAAATGACTGCAGATATTTTAACAAAAGCTCTCACTAAAGAAAAACATGTTAAGTTTGTAAAGTATCTGAATTTAAGTGATGGTAATTAATGTAAATTATTATTGTTATAGTGCATGTTTGGAATGTGTTTAGATTAAGTACCATTAGGTAGAATTCTGGATTCTATTTGTTTAAGGGCCAGTGTTGGTGTTATTAACCTATAATCAAATAGAATTGCAGTCTGTAGTGCGTTTCGGAAGGCTCACACTTGACTGCTGTGAAAAAGAATTTTTAAATTTAAATAGATAGGATTCTCTGTCATCTTGTTTTTTACTTAATGTCTTGATATACAATAAATCCCTTGTACTCTGTTCTTTTTCCTAGTTTATTTTTGCCAAAAACCCTTCATCCGGTTGGGAGCTTGAGAGCCAGTTCTTTCTTTTCTTCTCCTTTCTTGGCCGGCAACACATCAGTGATGCCTTTGGTATTGCTGATGTCCATGGGCGACGTTAGCCACTTACCATCAGGTGGATCGTCAGCTCGTTTCCCGGCTATTTCCATAAAAAGAAAAGGAACGTTACGTTATGCAGACAAGACACGAAATGAAATAATGTTCCTATTTAAATGTGCAGTTACCGTTACTGTTACCATTCAGTCTACTTTGCAACAATCGCAATCACACACACGATCATTGAAGTTTCCAACAAACAGTATCAATCTTACAAAAGAATTAGAGGTGTTTCAACTACACTCTTAAAATCTAGTTACCTATACCTACATACATGATCACCTTATTCACCTTAACACGTACGAAAAGCAGAATATAGTCAATGATAAGATTCATAATACTGGAGTGACCACTTGGTCTTATACGTATATTACTTAACAGCACTGAATGTTATTGCTGTATATTGGTGTACGATATAGAGTTTTGTTGTTGTAGGTTGGTCGTTCTAGTGCATTATAATTTACGGTATAGTAAACCAGAAAAGTTTGTACAATTGCATATTTTACCAACCCTAGCAGATGTCAATCATTGATTTAAATGTTCATTTATTCAATCATTCATTAATTCAGTCATTAATTCATCAACATTCGATTTTACGACTTTACATCAACATTTTTTTCAAATGAACCGTTTTGTTCCTCAATTATTTTCCGATATGTATTTCTCAGATTCTCATGAAAACTACCTAACCATCTGGGGTTTTTATCCCACTCCTGATATCATGCAAAGTTGGGTTGGAGGTATGCATTCGTATGTTCAGGACATCTCTATAAACCATGTATCAAGGAGTTAATTTATCCACCCATTACCTAGAAATGAGTACAATGGAACCTCGCTTTCAGTTTTAACAGATATCATGTTGCTGGCTCCCAACTCACGTCGAGCACTCAATTGTTCATATAATGGTTCAAACCTGCCTGGATACTCTTTATTTGATATCTTTTCTCTTTCTGGTTGTTTCGGATTTTCTATATTATAATTATAGATTTTCCCTTTTTCCCAATCATAAATGCCTCTCTTAATTCTTCAAAAAGTTTATTCTTTCCTGATTTAGAAGATGTATCTATGAATGAATGAATGAATTAATTAATTGATGTTTACTTTGTATAAACTATCCACAACATATTGTTAGCTTTTGTATGATTGATGAATATTTATTTTATGTTGTATAACTTATGGCTAAACTGTTTAAGATATATGGTTGAATGTAATGTCTAGGAAGGATTACCGTGGTAGCCTATTTTATTTTTATGAATGTATAAAGGAAATACTGGTGGTTAATTATTTTTGTTTGACGATATAGATTTTGTATTTTGACAGGATAAGAGAACTGTCGTTGGATTTGAGATTCATAAAGGGAGATTGTAAAAGGATATTTTGTAAAATGGATAAAACATGTACTGAATATTAGTAAATAAACATTCTGGTTGTAACGATTCCACCGTTTCATTTCCTGACCTCGGTCTAAAAGGTCAAAAGTGGGATACGTTGAAGTTGTATACTTCTATAACTCACGTCCATAAGCACAGGTATTATAAACTTATTTTAAATGTTTTATTGTATTAATATAGCAGTTGATTTCAGAAATCACAGTGAAAATAAATGTACGTATGTTATATTGAACCTATTATTGAAATTTTTTTTTTCCACTGAATATTATAAGAAATTTTTGTGAAACTATACGGATGTGTCAACTTCTTATCTTCATATAAATTATAGTCAAGTTATTTAAACATATATACTGGTTGTAATTTTTTTATGTTTCAGTTTGAATATTTGATATTGCAATGGAAAATACAACTGGTGCTCGCAAGCACAAAAGAAATAGAAATTTAGATGACTCGAATAGCGAATGTGATATAACTTCCAAGAGGCGAAGTAAACATAAGAGATCACATAATCGACACAAGCACTCAAAATATTCTGGTCATTCACGACGGCACCACCGCGATAGATCTAGGACTGATGAACGTACTTTTAGTCGCGGTCAATCACGAGCACGACAAGGTGATCCTCAAATTCCTTCTGAACGCAGCAATACAGTTACCTTTACTCAACAAACGCCTGAAGCGTCGACGCCTGCTGCTGTTGCTGAGCACGGTGATGATTCTTGTTATCACACTTCAAGAACTGGACTAGGTAACAATCAAGAATTACCGTCAACTAATTCACAATCTGATTCTAATGTATTTTTTGGAATGTTTAGAGATTTATTACAGTCATTTCGTAACGAAGGGGTTGCTGAACGTTATCCTGCCATAAACGTTTTACCTGAGTTTGATCCGAGTAAACGTACTCAAACAATAGACACGTGGATTTTGAAAGTAAATGAGTGTGCTAGAATTTATAATTGGTCTGAAAAGTAAACAATTCATTACGCTTTACCTAAACTTGTTGGTTTAGCACAAAAATGGTACCAAGGTTTACCTAGTTTGCTTTTTACTTGGTCTGAATGGCAGGATAAGCTACGTTTAGCATTTCCAAATAATGAAAATTATGGTCAATTGTTAACAGAGATGCTTGCTTGCAAAGCCAGATGTGGTGAATCCTTGGAAGAATATTTTTATGAAAAAATGGTTTTATTAAATAGATGTAAAATTAGCGATAAAAACGCTGTTGATTGTATCTTATCGGGTATCGAAGATAAGTCAGTGAAGAACAGTGCTGAAGCAGCACAGTTCACCGAACCAGATAAATTACTTGTGTATTTGAGAAATATAATAATAAACGATTTGAACGAATAAATACATTTTTGCAAGCAAGTACTTCTGACAATAAACATATTAGAACATCTAAAGACAATCGTTTTGATATTAGATCTAAATCAAAATGTTATAATTGTGGAGAGGAAGGACACTTATTTTATCGATGTAAACAAGCAATCAAAAAGTGTGTCACAGAATTGGTCATCTTAATAATGAATTTACTAAAAAACAAGAATCCGCTGTATTTAGTAAAATTTTGCTTTAAGTGACTAAAGGGTAGATATTACTTTAAGTTATATTAGTCTAGTTTACATTATACAAATATTATAAATTTTTATTTTATTTTAGTCAAATATATATTTATGTATCATATACTAAATTATTATTATTTAACATTATCAAGTTCCACATAAATTAGATGAATAGTATGTTGAGAATATGCATCTGTAGTTGATCAGCTGTGGATTGAAGAGGCCACTATGATCATAATGAAGTTTTAGTACAGTTGATCAGCTGTGGATTGAAGAGGCCACAATGATCATAATAAAGTTTTACAATAAAGTAGATCAGCTGTGGATTGAAGAGGCCACAATGATCATAATGAAGTTTTCAATAAAGTCGATCAGCTGTGGATTGGAGAGGCCACAATGATCATAATGAAGTTTTACGATACAGTAGATCAGCTGTGGATTGAAGAGGCCACAATGATCATATAGTGAAGTTTTTAGTACAGTCGATCAGCTGTAGATTGGAGAGGCTACAATGATCATAATGAAGTTTTCAGTATAGTAGATCTGCTGTGGATTGTAGAGACCACAATGATGACGTAGATATTATCTAGAGGATACAACATCAGAGTAGAATATTTAAGAATATATACGTATATGTAGTTTATTTGATATAGGAGGTAGGTACCATGATTATACAATTCAAATGGTTTAATAATAAAATTATTTATAATTAATTATTGTTACTGCATAAAATTTAGCAAGGAAGGAAGGATTGGTAAATTTAAATGCTTTAGAAATGCAACTGAATTAGATTTAATTTGGTGTTTATTTAAATAATTTTTTTTACTGGTTATTAACTTTCACGAGACGTGAAAATGCCAGGAAAGGCCGACTGTTAGCTTTTGTATGATTGATGAATATTTATTTTATGTTGTATAACTTATGGCTAAACTGTTTAAGATATATGGTTGAATGTAATGTCTAGGAAGGATTACCGTGGTAGCCTATTTTATTTTTATGAATGTATAAAGGAAATACTGGTGGTTAATTATTTTTGTTTGACGATATAGATTTTGTATTTTGACAGGATAAGAGAACTGTCGTTGGATTTGAGATTCATAAAGGGAGATTGTAAAAGGATATTTTGTAAAATGGATAAAACATGTACTGAATATTAGTAAATAAACATTCTGGTTGTAACGATTCCACCGTTTCATTTCCTGACCTCGGTCTAAAAGGTCAAAAGTGGGATACGTTGAAGTTGTATACTTCTATAACTCACGTCCATAAGCACAGGTATTATAAACTTATTTTAAATGTTTTATTGTATTAATATAGCAGTTGATTTCAGAAATCACAGTGAAAATAAATGTACGTATGTTATATTGAACCTATTATTGAAATTTTTTTTTCCACTGAATATTATAAGAAATTTTTGTGAAACTATACGGATGTGTCAACTTCTTATCTTCATATAAATTATAGTCAAGTTATTTAAACATATATACTGGTTGTAATTTTTTTATGTTTCAGTTTGAATATTTGATATTGCAATGGAAAATACAACTGGTGCTCGCAAGCACAAAAGAAATAGAAATTTAGATGACTCGAATAGCGAATGTGATATAACTTCCAAGAGGCGAAGTAAACATAAGAGATCACATAATCGACACAAGCACTCAAAATATTCTGGTCATTCACGACGGCACCACCGCGATAGATCTAGGACTGATGAACGTACTTTTAGTCGCGGTCAATCACGAGCACGACAAGGTGATCCTCAAATTCCTTCTGAACGCAGCAATACAGTTACCTTTACTCAACAAACGCCTGAAGCGTCGACGCCTGCTGCTGTTGCTGAGCACGGTGATGATTCTTGTTATCACACTTCAAGAACTGGACTAGGTAACAATCAAGAATTACCGTCAACTAATTCACAATCTGATTCTAATGTATTTTTTGGAATGTTTAGAGATTTATTACAGTCATTTCGTAACGAAGGGGTTGCTGAACGTTATCCTGCCATAAACGTTTTACCTGAGTTTGATCCGAGTAAACGTACTCAAACAATAGACACGTGGATTTTGAAAGTAAATGAGTGTGCTAGAATTTATAATTGGTCTGAAAAGTAAACAATTCATTACGCTTTACCTAAACTTGTTGGTTTAGCACAAAAATGGTACCAAGGTTTACCTAGTTTGCTTTTTACTTGGTCTGAATGGCAGGATAAGCTACGTTTAGCATTTCCAAATAATGAAAATTATGGTCAATTGTTAACAGAGATGCTTGCTTGCAAAGCCAGATGTGGTGAATCCTTGGAAGAATATTTTTATGAAAAAATGGTTTTATTAAATAGATGTAAAATTAGCGATAAAAACGCTGTTGATTGTATCTTATCGGGTATCGAAGATAAGTCAGTGAAGAACAGTGCTGAAGCAGCACAGTTCACCGAACCAGATAAATTACTTGTGTATTTGAGAAATATAATAATAAACGATTTGAACGAATAAATACATTTTTGCAAGCAAGTACTTCTGACAATAAACATATTAGAACATCTAAAGACAATCGTTTTGATATTAGATCTAAATCAAAATGTTATAATTGTGGAGAGGAAGGACACTTATTTTATCGATGTAAACAAGCAATCAAAAAGTGTGTCACAGAATTGGTCATCTTAATAATGAATTTACTAAAAAACAAGAATCCGCTGTATTTAGTAAAATTTTGCTTTAAGTGACTAAAGGGTAGATATTACTTTAAGTTATATTAGTCTAGTTTACATTATACAAATATTATAAATTTTTATTTTATTTTAGTCAAATATATATTTATGTATCATATACTAAATTATTATTATTTAACATTATCAAGTTCCACATAAATTAGATGAATAGTATGTTGAGAATATGCATCTGTAGTTGATCAGCTGTGGATTGAAGAGGCCACAATGATCATAATGAAGTTTTAGTACAGTTGATCAGCTGTGGATTGAAGAGGCCACAATGATCATAATAAAGTTTTACAATAAAGTAGATCAGCTGTGGATTGAAGAGGCCACAATGATCATAATGAAGTTTTCAATAAAGTCGATCAGCTGTGGATTGGAGAGGCCACAATGATCATAATGAAGTTTTACGATACAGTAGATCAGCTGTGGATTGAAGAGGCCACAATGATCATAATGAAGTTTTCAATAAAGTCGATCAGCTGTGGATTGGAGAGGCCACAATGATCATAATGAAGTTTTACGATACAGTAGATCAGCTGTGGATTGAAGAGGCCACAATGATCATATAGTGAAGTTTTTAGTACAGTCGATCAGCTGTAGATTGGAGAGGCTACAATGATCATAATGAAGTTTTCAGTATAGTAGATCTGCTGTGGATTGTAGAGACCACAATGATGACGTAGATATTATCTAGAGGATACAACATCAGAGTAGAATATTTAAGAATATATACGTATATGTAGTTTATTTGATATAGGAGGTAGGTACCATGATTATACAATTCAAATGGTTTAATAATAAAATTATTTATAATTAATTATTGTTACTGCATAAAATTTAGCAAGGAAGGAAGGATTGGTAAATTTAAATGCTTTAGAAATGCAACTGAATTAGATTTAATTTGGTGTTTATTTAAATAATTTTTTTTACTGGTTATTAACTTTCACGAGACGTGAAAATGCCAGGAAAGGCCGACTGTTAGCTTTTGTATGATTGATGAATATTTATTTTATGTTGTATAACTTATGGCTAAACTGTTTAAGATATATGGTTGAATGTAATGTCTAGGAAGGATTACCGTGGTAGCCTATTTTATTTTTATGAATGTATAAAGGAAATACTGGTGGTTAATTATTTTTGTTTGACGATATAGATTTTGTATTTTGACAGGATAAGAGAACTGTCGTTGGATTTGAGATTCATAAAGGGAGATTGTAAAAGGATATTTTGTAAAATGGATAAAACATGTACTGAATATTAGTAAATAAACATTCTGGTTGTAACGATTCCACCGTTTCATTTCCTGACCTCGGTCTAAAAATATGCTAGATAATATTAATATCATATATTACACTGATAGGTTGCCTAATAAAACCGCGTCCAGACAATTTAAGTAATAAAATTGTTAATGAAATATTCTCTATCTACTAAACTATGAGAATAAAAGTGCTCAAAGGAGTCTTGGGCCGATTTTGATGAAAACTATAACTATATCATTAGGATTTCTTAGCTTTTTATTATTTTGTTCGAAGATATTTTCGATTTTTTTACATCCTATCGAACAGTGTAGTTTTTTATTTATTTAACCTACGTTACCGTTTAAAAATTTTAATTTGTGTAGACTACAGTCTAGTTTTAAATAACTCTGTACATGTATTATAAAAGCAGCAAAAGAGATTTCATCTGATACTGTGTAAATATTTGTCTCTTTCTACCTAACGACGAATTCTCGTTTAGTGAAGGAGATAAACATTTTCTGTCTCAACTATTTCACCAGTTTATAATGCTGGTATGTCTGTCCTGTACACATCACTACGTAGACAGGTAACGCCTACAACGTTCTACGGCGTAGCCCGTAGCAACGCAGCCGTTTCATGATTCTATTTTTAGTTATCATCCTGTATGAATACGGTCTACTGTCGTCATTAAAAGCTCAATACACTCCCATCGGATGCTTACGAATTTCATATTCACATTTCATATTAAGCATAAATTAATTTCAATAAAAGTAGAGATAATAATATGTTGTCTAGAAAGAATTCCTAGAAAAGTTAGTATCTGACCCTTGCAGTGTGAAGTACACATACGTTTCCGAACCGTGGGAAGAGGACATCGGATGCCCGAGGCCAAGTAAAATCAATAATCACTCGGCTATCAGAGCAGGCCCGCGCTATCGACACATGTAGTTCCTGCTTTAATCATTTTTCTCTATACTGCTATCACGTTCATCGACTGAAGTAAGGCTACACACTTCTTAGTAAGCGATAGCGTTTATTAATTATTATAGAGATATAAATTATTATATTATTATTATAGATATATAAATATTAATAGAGTGGTTACGAAACGAAATTTTTAATTAATTAATTTAGATTTATGAACCCTGAACTTTTTCGGGATAAAAAATTTACCTATATGTTAATCCAGGGTATATGCTATCTCCATTCTAAATTTTAAATCGGTTTAGTAGTTGTGGCGAGATTGAGGAACAAACATCCAAACATCTTCACAAACTTTCATATTTATAATATTAAAAAATAGGATGTATTAATAAACCTTTTCTAAAAAAAGGTTCTTTAAATTTTAAAATAACTCAACATAAATAAGAATCAATTTCAATCATGTCTGTTTGAAAGCTTATAATGAAAAAAAAACCAGCCTCTATTCGTTTAAGATACACAGACTTCAAATTTATAACATCCTCCTTTTTGCGTGGGGGGTTAAAAATTATCGAAATCAGATTGCCCCGAGGAGGGTAAGATGACGAGCCTGTCTTTAAACAAGCGTCATGTTATCGACCTACTTTACTACATTTCATGAAGCCAAAAATCCACGCAAATTTCATTTACTTTAAATATTTATTTTAAATAATAAGGCGATTATTTGGAATTGTTTAGGGCAAATTTGTCAACATAGATATGTATTATCAATTTTTAAGGAGCTTCTTACGAAAATTTGTTTATCTATTAAACTTGTAGAGCTTTTACAATGAAATATTCATTATATTATATTCACTGTATTCTGTTTGATTTATTTAATAAGTGAAGTTACAAGAGATAATCTTTCATTGTTATAATGTATTTTTTACTACAGTCTAATTTTATCATTTCTACACAAGTATTACAAAAAAATATTGTTAAATAATTCACACAATGTCACGACCCTATCGTGTACCAAGCTCCAATCGTACCAACATCGCAGTCACAACATGAAATATTTTTGGCGCCAATCACGATTTGATAACAGCTTTTATGCAATTAAATTGTGCCTTATTAAGTAAAATAATATTTGTTATAATGTTTAACCTAAAATAATGTCGATATAACAATAAGTTTCAACTTCAAAAAACTTATTTTCATGCAATGCATCATGCAACTTTTTATTAGCTGATGTAAAATGTCCCAAATGGTCTAAAAACACGTCTAGATCGATGTATAAGGCGTCAAAGTGGCCAGATTCGCGTATTTTTGCGAAAAACCTGGATCACGGTATCAGTGTTTTTCACGTCGGCAGCATAAATACAACCTCCGCGCCGCTCCTAGCGGGAGTCCGTCGTCTCAGTGGAAGCAGCGCCGTCACGCAGCTCCAGTATGACGAATTGTTAAGTTCAGGAATTAGTTATTAATACCACCTATCCTATAAATGTTACACTGAGGCGGTCTTGACTCCTTTTGCTTTTTTCACCCTTTTTTGAGTCTGTCATTCACGCCCTCTGAACTTTGTGCGTTACTTTTCTATTTCAGTCTATATTTCACCTGTGTTACCTTTATTGAATACAATATAAGTGAACTCTTGGGTTTTCATGATAATGGTGTTTATTTAAAGTCATATAAATAATCATAAATTAAAAGATAAATATTGACTTCCAATTCGAATAACTCATTAACACGTTAACTGCCATGTCAGGCACCGGTGCCTGACAGACATGGTATCTGTTTAGGCCATGTCAGTCCTGGGTGACTGACGCCATAGTATGTAATTTAAATGATCTTAGAGAGCTGTCCAGCACGATTAGCGCGTTTTTCTCTATTAAAATTAACTGGCAATACCCCAGAAAAACTATGTTCAGCTTGGCCTAACATTTTTATATGTAGAACTGGATTTAAGTGTTTTTTGGGGAAAATAAAATACGCCACAATGAAATTCTAAAAACTTTTTACTGTTTGAAATAATTATGTTTAATAATTATGTAAATTATAAAAAAAAAATAGTAAGCTTAGAGTAGTTTGTCAGAGAGACAAAAGAAAAGTTAATTTTTTTACGTTCCTCATTGAAACAAGATAGGCATAAATGTGGTTCATTTCCTGCGCAAATACGAGGGTGGATTAAAAAGTTCCTGGCCTGATATACAAACGTGTATTTTATACTTACAATATTACCCTCATTAGGTCTATGATTTCTTTGGCTGTCACAGTATAAAATTTTGTTGCCCTAGTATTTGTGGTTTCTATGTTATAACGTGCTAAACGAGACCAACCATGCAGCTTTTAAAAAATGGACAAAATTGAACAATGTGCGGTGATCAAATATTTGTTTCAAAAGGGATTAACATCAAAACTGATCCATGATGATATGAAGAAATCATTAGGGGAATCTGCTTCATCGTAGACCACTGTAAAAAATGGGTAGCAGAATTTAAACGTGGATGAGAGAGCATTGAATATGACCCTCGCTCCTGCCGGCCTACCACGTCTACGACCGAAGAAATCATCCACAAAGTGTGTGATCTTATATTGGAAAACCGCAAATTGACTATAAGGGAGCTTGCAGACACTGTAGGCATTTCATAGGAGTGAAAACAAAACATAGCTGGGTGCTTATGTTTTGTGTTTACATATCTGTCAAAACTATGGCTCAAATTCGTGATTGTGGTTTTAAACTGCTGGTCCAACCATCTTTTTTATCTGATTTGGCACCTTCCGACTTTCATCTGTTTCGTAACTTAAAAATACACCTTGGTGGACAGAAATTTTTGTCAAATGAAGAGGATGAACCCGCAATGAACCAGTATTTTGCGGGCCTTCAAGAATCATTTTTTAAAACCTGTATAGAAGAAGCTTTGCAAAAGAAATGGAAGAAATGCATTGAGTTACTTGGAGTTTATGTTAAAAAATAAAAATATTTTTAGATATAATTTATTTGTTGAGGCCGCGAACTTTTCAATCTACCTTCATATAATGGCAGCTGGCGGGTGGTGCCTGACAAAATGCCTGACATGGCGCAATAGCTATGTTTCGCAATAGCTATGCTTTCGTTTGGGCCTCGTCAGTCACATATGCCTGACATTTTTTTTAGCCTTACTTTTTTACATTATAATCGCCGGAAACAAATTAAAATAGTCATATATTATAATTTACGTCAATATAAAACCAAAATACAAAAAAAAAGAAAATGCCGTCATCAAAATTTTGCTATGGCAGTTAACGTGTTAAATGTTATCATTAATAAATCAATTATTAAGTTAAAATGAAGTTAAATAAAGTTTACTAAAATTCAATAAATTATTTAAATTAAATCATACACATCATACATGTTAAGTAGTAATTTATTGTATTATTTTAATTTTAATTAAATCAAGTACCAAACTAAAGCGCTCATATCCGTCGCGGTAGACTGTAGGTCCAAGCGATCGATTTCAGCAGCGGCAGGTGTGCTCGAGGTCACCGCCAGTAAAGTGTTTTCTCATGTACTTCCGTGCCTCGTAGGGTACCTATAGTTTATTTTTAGAGAAGTCCTATTTGTTTAATAATTTTAATTTAAAATTATTTAAAGAGAGATAAATCATATAATGCCAAAACTAATTTCTGTGTAATCTAAATTAATATTTCAATAAAAACTGGTGCTAATCAGATAGCAAGCGTCTAAAAAAACAGAGTATAAAACGGTAGGGCTTGTGATCGTTCAACGTTCAGGTTCAGGCACAGATTACCCCCAATAGATACCGCTTATGTGAAATTTTCTTAGAGTTTGAACTCACAAAGTTTGGCGGAAGGCGCGGCTTGCGGGGGACATCAAAATGCGCTGTGATTGGCTATTTCTAATTCATACTTGAACTTGACGGGTCAGTATTGGTCGAAATTAATGTCGTGAACATGCAAATGCAAGTACGTGTTGGCGCGCGTCAGTTGCCTTGTATGCGGTATCGGGGGTGATCTGTGGGTTCAGGCCTCGAGCGGCATACACTTCCAACCCTCGGGGACCCCCTACTCCACCGGCACCCTCGCACGGAAGCCGCGTGGTGGAGAGTATGCTCTGGGGTTCCTGAAAAAATTATAATCACACTTTCTCCTTAATTGTTAAGTAATTGAGATAATTTAATTAACTAGGTTCTCAAAAAAGTCCTAATAATGAACTAAAAATACGTAAAAAAATGTTTATCTTCAACAAATTTCAAATGGGCCCAATTTCAAGATTTTCTATATTATTGAATTTACACAAATTGCTTCTTCTTTTTCAAACTGCATGTTTGCGTAATGTTTCTATGTGATTAAATATATTTCATCGTGTCTTCGCGCGCAAAAACTACATCAGGATACCCAACCCGCTGGTCACCTATTGTCAAGCAGGTGTGTAAAACTACCGTCACCGCATCCATACGAATTTCACAAGATAGAGAAGCCTGGAAGATCATATTGAAAAAACATCTCATGTCAAAGAATATCGGTTGACAACTTTTGCGCCTCCCTATACAATTTGAAAGCCATGGACTATACTCGTAAATTAGTTAACTTCCGCAATATACTTTTTTTGACTTGAGGGGCCCTACCACCAGCGGGCCGGATTTAGTCGCCTCTTACGACACCCACCATTAGACACATTGAACATGGACAATTTTTGTATGAAATTTCGTTTATACTCTGCTTACTTGAGCTAAATAAAAAATATAAATATTTAAGACAAGGAAATCGCCCTCGCTTCGCTTTGGGAAAAATAGTAAAAAAATATATGTATACCTAATATAGCCTATGTCACCCGTGGATAGTGTAGCTTCCCAACAGTGAAAGAATTTTTCAAATCGGTTCGGTAGTTTCGGAGCCTATTCAATGCAAACAAACAATCAAATCTTTCCTCTTTATTAGTATAGAAGATATAATAATTAAGCCAAACTATAACCTTATAAACCAACTAACAAATGTCCAAATTTTAATCATGTAACTTTGTTACGAATTATCGCATTTTTATCTTTAAACGCCTCTCCTGAAATAGAAAGTTGGGATGGTATCTAACAATCTTGGGCTAGAAGATCGGAACCCTTTTATTTCTTTAATCTGAGATCGGAACGAGATGAAATATGCTAGTTTGAAAGCTTATAAATTATTCAGTTATCCGTGAAAAGGAGAATGCCCATAGCCAGTACTCTTAAAAAAATAATTGTGTCACAATGATTTTTGGACAAAAAATTTAATTAAAATATTTCAAGTATTTTGCCCTATTTCCTAAAAAATCCTTATTGGGAATAATTTTCTGAAATTAATAAGTAACTTTACTTCCGTTTTACAAAAGAAAACCATTGGGCCATTTATGTTTGGGTAAGGGCCAATCAGGAATCTTTTAAGATCCTTCGGGCCAATAGGTAGCATTCATTCGATTATAATTATGATACAACAGTTAAGCCGGGTCCATACGCTTGGCAAACAATGGCAAACAGCAAACAACAAACACGAACATGTGGATAGGTGTTTGTACCTGTTTGCCAGTTGTTGTTTGTGTTCGCCACTGATCGGCATCGTTGTCGGTTTTCCTTCACAAATCAAAGGATGTTCGGCAAACAGTTTGCGTTGTGTCCAAACGCTTGGTAACAATCATTACTAAACGAGAGCTTGAGCTGAAAAAACAATGACTGATTGGTCTGAAGATATAATTCTTACGTTCTTAGAAGCATATCAAAATGAGCCATGTATTTGGAATCCTAAACATGAGAATTAATAGGCATAAAGTTAATGATGCATGGACGCGGATAAGTATTATTGTAAATAAAAATAATTTTGGTCATCCACCACCGCCTTCGTTTTCTTGATTTTCTCTTTTTTATTTGATTTTGTTTTAATTTAAAGTAAAAGAAGGTCAACCCAAAAGCAATCGCTGCAACAAGTTCGTCGTCCGCCATGTTCGTCTGTTTGGAATAGACTGACATGTTCGCCAAATGTGAGGATGCGCTGTTTGAATTGGTGATTGTGATCGGTGTTTGTGGTGTTGCTTGCGGTGTTTGGTGTTTGCGGCAAACACCAAGCGTGTGGACCCGGCACTATAGTATAATATATCCATGACAACAAACTAGATGACGTAAGGGGACTGTCAAATGAATTATTTTTTTATAGAAAATTATTATAATCAGCCAGGAGTAATAGTGTTCTGTGATTATAATACATTACAAACTTCATGGTGTTTGGGGACTGTCAAATGAATTTGAAACTTAAAAGATCGACATTACATACGCAATCGACTTTAATACGCCCGCATAGAGTCCATATTACTGTGAGTTTACTATAACCTAAATACAAATTAATTTCGTTTAAAATCTCTTATTTCCTAATATTAACATTGACTAAACTTAGTATGTGTAATTTATTAAGATAACATAATCAAATAAAGGTATTTTTATTAAGACACAAAAATGTTAAAGTCAGTACATTTCTCCATACTAAATGGGCATTCTCCTTTGGCGTATTTTGAAAATGTATGAGTAGAATAATAAGATGTTTCTTTCTTTGTCCTATGAAAGCTATGTATGATTGAGGCCATACACGATCATGTGTACAAGATCAACTGCAGTTTGACTTGACGCGGCATCCAGTGTGCATGAGATAATTATATGGCGAGACAGCTTACCGTCGTCATACACGATCCAGTATACTGGATGCCGCGTCAAGTCCGCTTGACGCTTGATCAACTACACATGATCATGTATGGCCTCCATGAAAGTGACTCGTCTCTGTGAGTGACGTTTACGTGACAATCACAAATATATTTTTTCATGAGCTGTCATCGGTCTGGGGACAGTTTAGAGACCATGACGAGTCGAATAAAAGTATCGTATTTTAAACGTAAAATAAATAAATAAATAAATAAATAACGCTTCACACTCATAGCCCCACACTAGGATTCCCTGTGTCGTGGGTGCCATGGACAACACACAAGACAAGGACACTCACACCCAGACCGAGAACAGAAATTCAAACTCATCATTCAAATTTCTGCCTCGCTGGGAATCGAACCCAGGACCCTTGGCGCGGCGATCCGGCATGGTAACCATTGCGCCACACGGGTCGTCACGGGGTCACGGGTCGATTCATATATTGTATTTAGGTATTTCTATGCCTTTAACTAGTATGAATATTATTACAAAATACGATGATAAAACTTTTTAATTGTTCATCACTTGCAATTTGATTTATTACTCGGACTTTTAAATACTTTTATGTAATATAATAAATCTATTTCGATTAAAATATCGATTTATTTTGTAATGTAAATTCACAAATACTCATTTTTGAATTTCTCTTTTTCTAAATTGTGGATTAAAAAAATAGAATATTATGGCCGTAATTTTAAACTCTCATTTCACTTGTTTCGGTTAGTAGCCTAAATCAAAGTTTCCTTGGCTTATTCAATTTTTGGCGAGTAAGCTTAATGTTAATAGGACGTATAGCAATTCTTAAAGAAAACTGTAAAGTTTGTAGTACGTACCTATTGTAAAATTGTATTATATGTTGTAGGAATAAAGGATTATTTTATTAATTTACTTTATGAAATGATAAAACAAAACGTACTGAATGTTCTCGAACATTGGAACTTTCCAGCTCCCGGGTGAGCTATATTGATTGAGGAGAAATTCCGAGAATTTCTATCCATATTGCAGATAAACTTTTCGCCCAATAGCTACGGAGCGCTGCAGGGCCCTCCCATTTCCAAGTAATTCTATTTATATACATCTCGGTCGGCCCTTGCAGCGAGGAGTAAACAATCAATAAAGATGCTTGAGCTAGTTCACGTGTGGTTTATTAGCTCAGTACCTAGTTTAGAGATAGATCACTAGAGGCACGCGTCTGAAGTATGAGAGTCATTCAATAAAGTTTAAGCAGAATATTCTGTTTATGCAACACGTAAGCACAGAGTTAGGTAGTTCGGCATTGCTGGGCACTTGTGCGGTTGGTTTAGGGTGTAAGATGGTTCCCTCCTCCCGTGTTCATGCTGCACCCTTCTAACCAACGGGAGTATGCTGCAAGTCCCTTATTGCTCTAAGTCGGTTTTCGCCGAGGAAATATTGAGTAAACTCTTTTGCCCATAACATTTTCTTAAACCACCTCGCGTCAAATTTTTGTACAAGAAAATCAAAAACAAAAGATACCAAAGTAGACGCTATTTTATCAGGATTCCCTAATATTTTGAAATAAATTGCATACTGATAATAGGCTTGTTTCCACTAAGAATAAATCCAATGGCTTAGAGTTTCTAATGATTAGATAACCATGATAATTAGTAAACAAAAATGCAGCTTTTCTATTAAAATAATAAAAGATTAATAATATTTTTGGAAAATAAAATCGACAAATTGAGGCGTTTAATCACGTGACATTAAACATCAATCAGTGAAGCGCATGGAAGCGTGACGTCACACCTCGCGAAACAATACGTTGTAGCTGTCATTTTCTTATAAAATGAACAGGTTATTTGGAGTTTTCAGCAATTCTCGTTAAATTAATACAGTTCGTTTTTAGTTTAATCTTGAAAGCCAGATATAATTTGCTATGGAATCAGGATTTAACAAAGCAAACAGCAGTAATTTGCCCAAAATTGACGCCGTTATGCTTGGCAAATTTTTTGCAATAAACACCGACTTTTGTTCATCGGAATTCCGCAATGTTAAAACTTCTGTGTAAGTATAATGTGAAGAACAAACAAAGTCTCATTTAATTAGCAGTTACCAGTCAGAGAGTCGCATTTACCTACTATGGAATGTAAATACATAACTGATTTTGAGGTACTAAACCCTACTCAAGTCATAACATTTTATAGGTTATGTGTGGTATATTATGGTAGATTTTGCAAAATTCATTTCTTTTACTATACATTTATAAATAGATACATCAAGTTGTGTTTATTACTTACATCAAAATGATCTTCACAGAAATAAATTGTGGAATCAGTTGATAAAGTAAGAGCATCTTGCCTCCTTGCCATATTTAACCACTTTCTACGTATTTGTTTATTGTTTGGAACGTATATGAATAATTTGTTTGGCGTTTTTATCGTTGTACTTTTACATTGGGGCACTATACAGTATTTATAATACGAGGAATTCATTATTTATTAAAAAACACAATTGACTGTCATACACAAACACGGCTGTTTCGCGAGGTGTGACGTCATTCAAAACGCCATGACAGTCTTGGCCTTTTTCGCGGTCAATTTCAAGTTCATTTCTAAAAACTCAAAATACTAATGTAAAAGACTTATTTTTCTTAGAATAATATATTTTTGGGGTGAAATAGATGCTAAGCTATAGTTTTAAACTAATTTCCAAATTTTGTCAACTAGCCTATTGTAAAGCGATTATGTTTCCACACTTTGTGTACGATCTATTAGATTATATAATCGCCCCGTACATTGTAATGACATAAAAAGGAGACAACAGCTTGAAATTATACAAACAAGGATACATTTCCATGAAAATTTTCATATTTCGTATGGCAATACTGATTTTTTTTTCATCAATGTGTTACATCCAACAATCGCCTCGTATAGGATGTTATGACGTGAAAAGGAGACAGTTTCCCCATATATTTTTATACCCTTCATCTATAGTTATCGCTCAACTACTCGAAATGGAAAAAAAAGAAGTTTAATTTTTAAAACTCACCAACCGTCATCCATGGCAGGTTTTTTGCAGCCAACCCAAAACAGTTATTAACCAATTCAGTTTATCATCGTGTTGGCAATGATACTCGGGAATCGAACCATTTAAAATTCGAAAACACAACAATCAGTACTTTTATGTCACAAATCGATAGAGTAAATCATAAAGATAAAATCTCTTTTACAAACTGTAAAAGGGTATAAGCAAAATTTTCAAAAATCTTTGAATGAAGTTGTGTTTCTTTTCAAAAATAAATGAATGTTTCCTTTGAGCGAAAGCTATCTTCAGTATTTGGAGTAAAACACATGATGTCACACTGTCACATAAATATGCCCCGGGCGGGAATCAAACCCGGGACGCCTCACTTGGCAGGCAGGGTCGCTACCAACTAGGCTACAGGTCGTATAAATAATACTGTAGTCGGATAGAAACAATGTCTTTAGCACTACTCTGCTCCTCCGAGAGCTTGTAATGTCGTCGGTCCCGTTTGTTATTTTAACATAACAGTCGTCATGTCACCTAGTCGGAACACTTCGGGTGGAATGAAAACTTTACAAACTCCACCAATCCGTACAGGAGCAGCGAGTTGGACTATCTATGTACTAGGCCTCCTCATGAGAAGACCATTGAAAGATCACTTCATGAGAAGTGGACCATTAATGTGTTGAAGTGAATGCAGGAATAAATCCCCCTAAGTGGCTCTAATTGGTAAGTTTTTCCCGTTAAAGAAACCTTTTCACAATGGGGGAGTGGGCGAGGTTCTAATTTTATCGCTACAAAGATTCTGTGCAAAAATGTCTCGGCTTATTTCATTCGTATGAATGTATCACTAACGAGAGGTCCTTAATTTCTAACGGAGCGGTTAGAATTTACTTTACATCTAATAAGCTCGTTCGAGAAGCATCGAAGGCGTCGGAATTATTTCATCATATATCATAGGTGAGTGCAATAGCAGGTATCGAAGGGTGCGGGGGGACCTGTTGCGGCCGGGGAGCTGCTCTGGGTCCTGAGCTCGGTGCGCATGTGCATTGCCTCGCGATGACGCCTGCAGGTTTTCAATAAGTCTGTCTGTTGCACTACCGCCGCTGGTGCAGACGTTTCACTGCGTTCCTGTGGCTGGCGTGCGCTCAGAGAACCAGTGACACCCCGCGCCATTCGGCGTGTTAAGCCCAACTCCTTCATCGACTTCTTCCACACCGTAGCAGTACAAACGAGGTATGTATTCTTGTGTTTTCCAACTTTCTCGGTTTCACCTAGTTACTTAGTTTCTGTTACCTATGAATGTGCGCGCGTTGCAACGCCTCTGTACAGTAACTGAGCGAAATTGTGATTTTTGAACTACATCGCAACACAACACTCAATGCTTGCGATATATAATTTAGAATGTGACATTGTATCATCCATATCCATCTTTTAATTTTATCACGATTTTTTTACAATTTGTGTGTTTTCTCTTATTTGTTTTAACTATTCAATGCTTTGCTTTTTAGTAAAAGTTGTAACAGATACTATCCTAACTGCCATTCACCATTGTAAAAGTAGCTCCCGCGAAGTATTTAGGCGGGTATATTGCGCTATAAATATCGTAGTGTTATATATTAACAAAATAATATTTTCTATACTATTGCTACTGGTTTAAATTATAATCTATAATAATTTAAGTAGGAAAAATACGCGGTTAGCCACTTTGATTGACGAATTGAAATGTAGGTGCCCAAAAGCTCATAATTATTTCTATGTAAAGTTGTTTGTTTCTGACTCTGTTCTGATGTCAGAAATTTAAACTATGGTGCTTTTGTATACCTTACGTTCCGTAACGTGTACAAGGAAATTATGGGATGTATTGCAATCATAAAAATATAAAGACAAGACGGATATTAAAAATAAAGGAACCCTGAAGTGAAGATTTATATATATATTGTTAAAATATAGAAGAGAGATTTAATGGATTGATCTATTCTGGAATTATTGATAGACCGGACGGCTAGGTCCCCGCATCTTTTTTCTGCTCTTTGCTAATTGAATGTACTCTCATACTCTGTCGACCTTTCCGGAGGTCAATATTATTGGAACGAAGTTCCTTATCGCGCGTTGTGGAAGGGGGCTAGACGGAAAATTACGACACTTTTTGATTTTACGAATGACGACACTTTTTTGAAGTGATTCAGTGAGTTTTACAGAGATGGCGCTGTACTGTACAACTTTCTTTTACAGAGATGGCGCTGTACAAATTGCGTAACTATATAAGGTAAATGAAACTAAGAATCCAGAGCGAATTCAAAAACTTTTTTTTTTTTTGTTTCCCCTCACGGGAGGGAGGCAGTGAATGCATTTGCGCATACGCAGCACAGCCGGCCTGTGCTGGTTATGTGTGGCTCAATCCCGAGTGGATAATACACACTAAACACTGCCTGAAATGGCTTTGGTCATACGACTTTTAAGCCTTCATCGGAAGCGACTCCGCTTGAAGAGACGGAGCGCTACAAAAATTTTAAAAAAATTTTAATAGTTTCCTTGAACTTACGTATGTTACAAGTATAAGTTGATAGCGTGGTTCAGAATTAATTTTACTAACGCCATCTAACCGCAACTAACCAAACTAAATATCTTAAATCTGAACAGGCGCTGTACAACAATACAATACTTAAATCGAAAGGAAATTCGTTCCATCCGGGTGTCCCTTGACACCTCTCATGTTTTTTATACATACATATAGACTATGTGAAGTTTTATCAGACATGACAAAAATAATAATACAGCAAACCAAAATAAAAAAATATTGTTTGAAGGAGTGAATATACAATATAATCTTATTTAAACATGAGTATAAATAAAGGCATGGGTGGAAAACCGAAGTGAACGAACACGGATTAAATAATAAAAAAACGACAAAGATGGAATTAAATAAATGCAGAAATAGAATAAAAATTTCTTGCGAATAGCGATAGCAGTTCTATGGAAGAAGTTGTTTGACATGTAAGACCTCATAAGACATTAAGACACAAGGAAAAGTGTAACAATAACTGTAACAATGAGGTCTGTGGGAAGATCGATTGTATCTAATATGCATAACACCTTAAATAATATTGTTAATTAATATAACATATGAACTGTATTGGCGAACTTATCTCAAAATTTGTTTTATTTATTTTACGTTTTTATTTTTTATGATTTACTACATTTTCATTGTTCATATCACGGAACACAGGTTCATATCATTTGATGTTGACACTGCAACTGTTGTAGAGATTAATGGGACGCGCTGCGCGCACACACTCTTGGGAACTTAGTGCAGCGTAATCTTCTTCCTATAAAGTATATTTTCCCATAAATCCAGAATATTAAAGTAAATATGAAAATGTGTTACTGCTTTGATGAATAATTCTGTGATTACGCTTTTTTGACTACCTTTTTATATGAGACCCATAAAGATGTCATAAAAATTGAATTACAAAATGAAAACATAAACACTGACCTTCTAAAAATCCTGCAGGATATGGAACTCGATCAAGCTGAGCAGGAAAATTTGGCCCGTGTTAATAGAATGAGGCAGAAGAGAGAAGCTGCTAGGAAACGGGCCATGAAAATACAGAATCATAACGATGCTGTGAGATCGGAGGCCAGGCGAGGAGTGCGCCGCCCTGGAAGAGACCACACCGGGCTATTTCTAGCTCTGGATCAATTGTTGGGAACCTTGGATGCCAAGAAGCAAGTGATTCGTGACGTAATAGAAGAAGCGCTTCGTTTTAAAAGACGCGAGTTGGCCCTACTCCTGCAGGATTATATTTACGAGCTGGAGTCCAAAGAAGTTCAAGGTCGGAACGAGCCGCCTTGCCAGCATTGTGCAATCCTTCGCGTTCATTCTCGTCGCGGATGCTATTGCAAGGGGCGCAATGTCGGCTAAGATTATTTAGATTTTGTCCATGCAATAGATGTTGTCTCCTTGTCTACTTCTCTATCTACTTGTTTAAATACCTTTGCAATCTTACAAATCTTTTAAATATACTATGAAGATATGACAAGGGTAAATTTTGTTTAACAGTTACCTATTGAAACAGATTCGTCCTATTATTAAGATTTATTTACGACGTCCCGTTCATCAGAGATTATGAAATGAGTCTATATTTACTATCAAAAATGTAGTAGTAGAAAATCTGTAGATGAATAAATAAATATGCAAATGTTCGTTTTATTTCTTATATTCTACCCCAATTATGGCTATAGATACTAAACGTAAACTATAGATACGTTATACCCTTACAAATCAACCAAAAATCTGTTCCGACCGAGCTACAACACACACACACACACACACACACGTTTATCTTTTGTTTCACTACACCAATCCTTATTACATTGGTAAATTATGTAAAAGGGATGGCACTAGGTACTAAAACCATAATAGTGAAAAAGACAGCTAGACGGCCTCACTCAGAGGCAGCTATCAACTGTCTGAATTAAAATCGCTATACTTGACTAAATTCGACTGACGTAATTTCAGCGCCGTCTTGGCATATCTACCTCTTTTTATACATATAATATCATTGATTATGGTAATCAATAAATGTTTAGTGGTCAACGGTACTATGAACATCAGTGATACCAAATAATATCAAAAATGCGTTGCACGTCCTCGTCCGTTGTTCTGCAACAAGGAAGTAAGGAATTCATAAGGATTATATTATTAATTCCTTATGTCATTAATATATTAACTGTTATTATTATCTTTCCGTGAAGGTTTCTTGGATAGCAACAACCCTCTTGCTTGTTTCAGCCGCCAAACAATTCGTCGTGTTCTGGCTGGCTGGAGGTTTAGCAGTCAGTTTTAATTTTCCCTGTCTAAATATCACATTCACATCACCCGTCGATAAAATTAAATTGAGATTTATGAAGTTATTGTTATGTAAATGAATCAAAGAAAAATAAAATGTGTGATAAGCTATAGGGCTTAGGCAATGCAGAAGAAATGAAGATTTGCATTAAATAATAATAAGATAATAATTTTATCTGCTGATAACATTTCTATACTTGTAACATCAAATGAATAAAAAATGACTACGGCAAAATGAAAAGTTTTATTAAAGTGAAGAAATATTCATTAAGACGTACAAAAAGAACAAAAAGTAGACAAAACTAAGTTTTTTGTTGATTAAGATGGATAACGTCTTAAACCAACCCGAATAGTTTTAAATAAATAAGTATAGTACTTCATCTAGTAAATTCTACAACATTCCTTGGCCTTACTATAGATTCACGGTTACAATGGAACCCTCATATTGAATCCTTGCCTGGGAAGCTTAGATCCGCTGCTTACGCTGTTAAAAAAGTAAGGCCCCTAACGGACATTTACACATCAACATTAGTTTATTTTAGCTACTTTCACAGTGTAATGTCCTATGGTCTGTTTGCTGTGGGTCTCGGCTGCAGATATTGAGTCGATATTTATACCTATTACAGAAAAGAGCAGTATGCGCCATTTACAACCTCAGGCCTAGGGACTCACTCAGAGATCTCTATAAGTTGGCCATACACGATCAAGTATACTTGTCAAGTTTGCAGTTTGACTTGAGGCATCCAATTAGCATGAGATAGCTATATGGCTAGATAGCCACACACCGTCAAGGTCACCGTCAAGGCAATACGTATTGGATAATGTTATGTATGGTAGTTAATGAAATATAGTCTTCCTTTTTCCAACAAGAGACACATCCACAATATTAATACGAGGAACAAAGCTAAACTGATTGTCCCTAAGGAGACCCGCTACTTTAGTATGGGAATTTGTTGTTGAAGTTAAAACTTTAACCATTTTATTCATTAGTGTTTTAAATCCACAGTGAAGTTTTTTTTACTTCAACGCCTTAGTTTAAAGATTACTTAGCTTTAACCCATCAATGGCCCACTACCGAGCACGGATCTCTCCTCTGGAGGAAGCCTAGAGCATACTCCACCACGCTGCTCCATTGAGTATTGGTGAAATGAAATGAAATGAAATGAAATGAAATGAAATGAAATGAAATGAAATGAAATGAAATGAAATGAAATGAAATGAAATGAAATGAAATAATCTTTATTCATGTAGGTATCACTGATACTCTTATGCACGTCATTTTTTTAATCTACCAGCTTTTCGGAAAGGTGCTTTGTCATGGAGGAGAAGAAAAGCCGTAAAGAAACTCCTCAGCACATCTTTTAAAAATAAAACTTATATCTATTACAAAAATAGGTATTCTCTAACCTGTGCAGAACTGGTTGCCTAGCTAGTCATTTCCAAGCATCCTTGTCATTTAAATGTGGAGTGGAGGGGTTAGTGGCCAACCCGAGTGTTGGAAGTTGTGTGTGTGTTTTGTGAGTTGTCAGAAACCACCCGAGGGCCTCCGACAGGGCTTAACGACTGTTACCTTATGATAACAACCGGGACCGATGGTTTTATGTGCTCTCTGAAGCACGGAAATGCTCAATATTTTTTTTGCCACTAGCGGTCACCCTTCCAATTACCAACCGCGCCCGCTATTGCTTAACTTTGTCCATCACTTAGGATCGAATCAAACCGCCGGGCTATGAGCGCTTCAGATTATAGAATATTATAGTAACATATAACAAATAATGACGATACACACACAATATTAGTATTTGTGCAACAATAATAATTGTTTCAATGGCCCCTCGACTGATTTTCATCTATTTGTTTATTTTACACATCGTCTTTTACTATAAAATTATAATTCTTTATCAGCTAGAAATGTGGCTGTTTCATTTATATTACTTTGGTGTCATACCTTTCGGTTATAAAAATATCCATCTGACTGACAACTGAAATTGTGACAGAAAGTGAGGTTAGACAACTTTAGACTGACACTGTTGACTTGTAATCATGATTGGAAACATGATTTGAATGATATTATATACCTATACTAGATACGTTATGCCCTTACAAATCAACCAAAAATCTGTTCCGAACGAGCTACAACACACACACGTTTATCTTTTGTTTCACTACATTGATAAATTATGTAAAAGGGATGGCACTACTAAAACCACAATAACAGTGAAAAAGACAGCTAGTGTTTGTCGCTCGAGGTCGCTCGCATCACAATGCGTCACGACATCTGTGACCAAATGGCACTTTTGCACACTTGGCAGACTAACAAATTCAGTACGGAACAGTCAGTAAAAGTTAAAAGAAATATTCGATATTAGTACCAATATTTAACATAATGTTTTATGTACTTACCTCTATTCTTACTTGTATGTAATCCATCATTTTTATTCAATTTGGAGATATGATTTTTTCGAAATCTCAAAACAACTCGGCATTTTGGTGACAATTATAGACGGCCTCACTCAGAGGCAGCTATCAACTGTCTGAATTGAAATCGCTACACTTGTCTAAATTCGACTGACATAATTTCAGCGCTGTCTTGGCATATCTTTAGTTTAATATCATTGCATGATTGTAAACAAAAAGGGATGTAGAAGCGGCGACACATGTATCCAACGATCGAGTATTATAAAAATAAAAAAGAACCCGCCTGCTATTAAAAGCGCCTGCTGCTCTTTTTCGTTTGTGGTTAGTAGTTTTCGTTTGTAGTAGTGATTTTATCGTTTGAAGTAACTCCTTCTTGTTTTAAGTAGCGATGTCATTGTTTGTAGTATTTCGTTTTCAATTGCAAAAACTCCTTTTCGATTGTAGTTAGTAGTTTTTGTTTATAGTTTATAGTATTTTTTAGTTTGTTGTAACTCGTTTTCATTTGTAGTAACGAGATTTTTTATTTGTAGTTAGTATTGATTTTATTATTTGTAGTAACTCCTTTTTGTTTGTTGTTAGTAGTTTTCGTTTGTAGTAGCGATATTTTCGTTTGTAGTAACTCCTTTTTGTTTGTTGTTAGTAGTTTTCGTTTGTAGTAGCGATATTTTCGTTTGTAGTAACTCCTTTTCGTTTTTAATTAGTAGTTTTCATTTGTAGTACCGATTTTTTCGTTTGTAGTTAACTTTTATTCGTTTGTAGTAACTCCTTTTCGTTTGTAGTATCTCGGCTGCTGGTGTCTTAATTTAATATCAAGACACGGTGTAAGGTACTTTCCTCGTTTTTCTTTTGTTTCACTACATCAATCACTATTACATTGGTAAATTATGTAAATGGGATGGCACTACTAAAACCATAATAGTGAAAAAGACAGCTAGACGGCCTCACTCAGAGGCAGCTATCAACTGTCTGAATTAAAATCGCTACACTTGTCTAAATTCGACTGACATAATTTCAGCGCCATCTTGGCATATTTTGTATATAGTTATAATATCGCACCCCTAGATGAAAACCCCACTAAATCAAAAAGTATGCGTTTTGAGTTAGTGGTGTTTTCGAATTGCTGACTCGAATACCTACACGGAGATATAACTCACGTAACGATACCTTAAACCGTTGTCGAAAAATGGCACGAAGTGCTGCTTTACTTGAATGACCTTACCCCAAACGGCGCGAACACTACTCCACCATTTTTAGTTGTCTCCCGGTCGACGCAGGTGGAGTACGATTGCATAGTGGGATATTTTGAGTTGCAGGAGTTTACGTGAAATTAGTTAGGTAAGTTTCATGTTTATTTTGAGATGATTGGGTTTTGCTGAAATTTCACTGATAATAAAAATAGTTTATTTCGATTTTTAGGGGTTTACATGAGACTATATTGCAATTTTTTTTTTGATATTTTGATTTACTCAGATTTACATGACAGTAAACCTAAATTTCGATTTAACGTAGTTTTGTTGAATTTTAATTCTAACTTAATTTATTCTTGTCTGTTTAGTGATATATGTACTTTAAATAGAGAAATAGGTTGTTAATGACATTTTTAATTGATTTTATTATTCGTTATAAAGTTATGAAAAACAATACGTGATATTTTTGGATTTTTTGAGTTGGTTGACTTTACTTGATTTATTATTGAATATGAACATTGTTTATTTTTAGGACAATAAAAGGCCGTGAAAAACTCATGTTAGAATTGATAAACGCATAAAAAGAGGACCCTGGCCACTAAGAAGTAAGAACTCTGTCATCATCTGGTAAGGATATACTCAATATAGTAAAGGAGCCTGAGTTGCCAGCTGAAGGAGCTTCACCACCCAGCATTTTAGAATCTTCGTTAATTCTAGATGAGCAGTAACATTCTAACTAATATTAGTTCAGTAGCTGTACATTTTAGGAATTTGTAATGACAGGTAAAGGAAATAAGAATTTTTTAAAGTATAAAAGAGATATTTTTTTAAAGTACATTTATGTGATTATTTAAAAACGAATAATTAATATTTATTTATAATAAGTCGAGTACGATCTCAGTTTGTTTTATAGGACATAATATTTTTATAACACTAAGTACAAACTAATTTTTGCTGTAATAAAATTATAACAACTTTTTGCATAAACAATTGTTTTATTTCTACCATTTAACCATTTTAGTGCTTAATGCACTTAAATAAAAATAAAAACTAAAGCTAGTGTTCCTAAGCTTACCAGGTTGTGCATAGCAAAACCCTCAAAAAAAAGTTTTATCTTATTTCTGAGGTGAAAAGTAATGTAGCTATCTCATTTTTATTTCAGATAAAGTAAAGTAACTCTACTTAGTGCACAAAAAAGTAGCTTACTCCTGCTGCAAAAGTAGAGTAACTAAAAAATCTCGATTTTCTTAGGATTTTAACAGCCTATATACAAATAAAATAATTCAAAAAGCATTATAAAATGGTACCTTTATGTATATATTATTAGATTTTTGATATCTTTCCTAACTATTCTAAAATCAGTTTTTCGGTATTTCTGAAAAATTAAGTTTTTTGATTTACCGGAGTCTTCATCTAGGGGTGCGAATATCATTGATAAATAATTTAAGTTTTTTTTTGTAATTATCTTTAAATTGGTGAAATTAAAGATTTCGTAACCAGGGTGGTAAATATTTTTAAAACTGGATCGGCTATTCGAAGCTTCGAATGTGTTATTTTGTGTTGTTGTAATTTTTGCTGTTAGTTGTGTTGGCATTTAAGTATTATGGTAATAGTAGTAGTGCCCTCAGATTAAAGAAATTCTTTAATCTGAGTTTTATCTCAGATTAAAGAAATAAAAGGCAGATATATTCATCCAACTACAATGTAAAGCTACCAAAGCAAATACAAACTAAAAAAGCAAATACAAACCCAAGTCATGGGTTATTTGAACACTGATCGATTATAAACTTATAAAGAAAAAAAATATTTTAAAAGTAAATAGTTGTATTTATTTAAATCTAAATATCAGGAAATGCAGCCAATGCATAAATACCTGTCGCTGGGTTATTGCAAACATAAGATAGATTGTACATTAGAGGGATAAAATAAAGATTTTAACATAGGTAAACCTGGTTGATTGAAAATATCACGTTTGCCTACGATAAAATGCACGATTTAAAGAAAACATTAAGTATATTCTATTTTAATTCCTGTTTAGCCTACTCAGTACATTATTTTATTTTGCAGATTGTCGATTATACGAGATAAATGGGTTTTTATTATTCCTTAAAGTAGGCAAGATAATGATTGGACATCCAAATTTTGCTTTGTTTATTTATTGCATTTTAATGAAGATAACGTATATTATTATATGTCGGAGAAAACCCATCCTCCTCGACATCATCGTTAGCGGTCATAGGACCTAGGACCAGTGGGCGACGTCTGGGTTAAGTGCGAGCACAAAACATAACATTCGCTCTCTTCTACTCCGCCATCAGTGGATGGCCATCTCCGACATTTCATGTATTTTAATTATAATAAATGTATTAAAATTTTGATATATTTCAATTAAAAATAACTACCCAAAAGAGAAAAAAACCATAAATTAAAACAATTCAACATATTAAGTAGTAAGTAAGAACATTTGACATATTTAATATCTATACTTTTTGATAACTAGCTAGTGATATAATAATAAATAATTTGCCAATTTAATTGTGCATAATATTTCAAGTTGAAAATATAGCAAAAAATATTTACTAAATTGCGGGAGATTGCGACTTTGTTTTCAAAGTCTGGCAACTTACACACACAAAGAAGTATGTGTCTCTACGATGCCACTGCTAGCTGTCAATATGGTTGTCATGCACACATAGTGAAAAAGCGGCTTCACGTCATTCGGTGCATTTCTTTGCGAAAGTTATATCTGCCTTTTATTTCTTTAATCTGAGTTTTATATACCAAACCGTTTCTAAGTACAAGATGTTTAATTTCTCTAAAATAGTCTTCGCTATAATCTGAACTCGAGATAAGACGTGTCTATGAAAGTTGATATTTTCATTAGTAATGAACTATTTTAATCATTGACAAACATCACAGCAAGCTACTAGTTCGGATCTTCTCGGAGTTCGGATATTAGACCATATTGTAGGGAATTAAAATAGTAAAGTATAAAAAAAACTGTAAACAATACTTTGCCATTCCTACTGCTTTATATTTTATATCATGATTCATGGTTAAGCGCATAAGATGACTAATATCTTATACTAAATTCATTAATGTAAAAGCCAGTACCACTTTGGCGGGGGTCTCCTTTTAGACACTGTAAAACTGGTGGCTCGTTCATGTGTATATGTTAAAATTGACGGATATGCCATATTAAAAAAAAAAAAAATGAACTTGCACCCACTAAATATCATTGTTACAACATGTAATTAGAAATATTTACTTTTATTGTTTTAGTATAGAATGTTTCGTAAATATTGCCACTAACCCGTTATAACAATAAACTAATATGTATATTAGTAAATTGACATCGTCGATTGGAACTAATAAAGGTCCATTGTTATAGATTGCCGAAATGACGCAATTACCTCCACTTGAAAAATCTTCGATACATTTTAAATGGAGGAAATGGCTGCGAGCTGTTGATTCATATTTAATTAATGTCACCGACCCTGTGGCGAAAAAAGCTACCCTACTTAATTTAGGAGGGATTGCCTTACAAGAAATACTTGATAAGATAGGTGATGACCTAAAAGATGACCTAGAGAGCGATGTATACCTATCAACTATAAAGCAACTTGATAATTGCTTTGCATTGTGTGAAACTTTTTGTGATCAACAGAATATTTTAAGATTAACAAGAGAAAAACTACTCCAAACAATAGACAATATCCTGAAAATGAATAGCTTGGAGGTCCTAAAAAAGATAACATTTTATTTCGATGAAACTGTAACGGAAGCAGGCAATACACAGCGCAACGAGACTTCGCAGATGCCCAGTTTAAGTAAAATGTTGCAAAAGATAAATTATTTAGAGAAATCAGGGTGCTGCCGATGTGGTAGACGAACACATAGCGGGTCAAGTGATGATTGTCCTGCCAGATATAAAATCTGCCGTAAATGCGGTTTTTTTGGTCACATATGGAAAAGATGCAAAACCCGAGCAGTCAACAGAAGGACTAACAATTAAATTTACTAAATATATTTTGGGTCGCCAGAATCTATAATAGAATGACGAGATTTAAAAAAATATTATGTTATTTTTTATTTTAATATTGTGAGATCTGTACAAGGTGTAACAGGGTTGGTGGATCAACGGTGGACCTCAATACCTATCAATTTAACCTCCATGTGCATTCAGCAATATTTAGTGGTTCCATCCATCCATCCATCCATCCATCCATCACCCTTTGGAGGTCCACTGTTGGACATAGGCCTCCCCTAATTTGCGCCACTCTGACCGGTCCTGAGCCTTCTGAATCCAGCGGATACCCACTGTCTTCTTCAGGTCGTCAGTCCACCTGGTCGGGGGGCGTCCTATGCTCCTTTTTCCGAGACGTGGGCGCCATTCAAGGACCTTTCTTCCCCAACGGTTATCGGTTCTTCGCACTATGTGGCCAGCCCATTGCCACTTCAGCCGGCTAATTCTCTGAGCTATGTCGGTTACCCTTGTTCGTCTACGGATCTCCTCATTTCTGATTCGATCACGTAGAGAAATACCGAGCATAACCCTCTCCATAGCCCGCTGCGCTACTCTGAGCTTGTGGATTAGGCCAATAGTAAAGCACCACGTCTCGGATCCGTATGTCATCACTGGCAACACACACTGCTCGAACACCTTCGACTTCAGGCACTGAGGTAGTGTTTTGGACGACAAGATATGACGCAGTTTCCCGAACGCAGCCCATCCAAGTTGGATTCTACGAGTGACTTCTTTCTCAAAGTTGGACTTACCCATCTGGATCACCTGTCCCAGGTAATTGTATTCGTCTACAACTTCAAGAGCAGCGCCGTCAACAACAACCGGTACGGGTGTGACATGGACATTAGACATGATTTTCGTCTTGTCCATGTTCATCTTAAGACCCACCCGTTGTGAGGCGCTGTTCAAGTCCCCGAGCATTGTACCAAGTTCTTCCAGGGAACTCGCCAGGATGACTATATCATCGGCATATCGCAGGTGTGTGATGTATTCGCCATTGATGTTAATGCCACGTCTTTCCCACTCCATCAGCTTGAACACGTCTTAGTGTCGTCTTTAGTGGTTAAGATGATAATATTTGGGAATTTGTGATTTTTTAAAGAAATTAAAATGAATGAAATAATTACATTCTTTGAGAAAACTTGAAAGTACAGTCTAACTGTTAGGTCTATGTTCTTGATTTTTTCCTCAAACTAGGTCAACAGTGGGCCTTTTGTACCACATAAACGCTGTAAAATATCATTGGTTTATAGAAATCGAAGTAACACTGATAGAATATTTATTTTTTAGAAAATTGAATGTTTACATTAACTTAGTAATTAACTGGTAACTTTCTTAACAAACTATCTTAAAACTACAACTAATAAACTATCTTAAAAGTCATCCTAGATCCACCACCCCTGTTACTCCTTGTATAGACTTAATACAAAGTCGGATAGATCTGACTCTTAGCTCCTGGAAATATTTGAATCAACATTTACTTACATGTCGGCTGCTATCCAATATACAGGGTGCTCCGAAAGTAGTGGACCAACCGAAGATGTCAGATAACTTGAGGGTTGACCTATCATATGTCAAAAAATTACCTTAGTAAAAGTGTCACCTTTTTCGAGATATTGAACATTTTTTTTTTATTTAGAAAATTTGGCTCCTTTATCCCTTTTCCTGTTGAGTAAACAAATGAGCAGATATTTTGTTATTTTTTTTCTAGGAACTCTCAGATAGTTGCTTTACTTGTCAGTTTGAAATTTAGTTGAAATTATTAGGGAACCCAGAGAAAATAGCGTATATCCAAATCGTAATATCCAAAGTAGACTTTGGATATTTTTGTTTTGGATTTTCTTCTCCACAACTATGACGCGAGGTGGTTGAAAAAAATTAACTAAACAAGTATGGCCCATAACTTTAAAAACTTTAATGTTAAATGCAGATTCTAAAAAGGTAAAATTTAAAAAGGTAATTTAGGTTACCTTAATAAGGGATTTTTTTTATCTGAGAGTTCTTAGAAAAAAAATGTCAAAATATCTGCTCATTTGTGATCTCAACAGGAAAAAGTAGGGTAAAGGAGCCGAATTTTCTAAATTTAAAAAAATGGTCAATATCTCGAAAACGGTGACACTTTTACTGAGGTAATTTTTTGACATAATATGATAGGGCTACGCTCAATGTATCTGCCATCTTCGGTTGATCTACTACTTACGTGACACCCTGTATAAAAACTCTTAATAGAACGATAAGATTATGTATTACTAATTTGATAATTTTTGTGGTAAAAAATAATAACTTAAAAGAAGTATAGTTGAATAAAACAACTTCAGGTATAATTATTAATTTAAATTTAGTTATAGAATTTGTATTAATTGCCTTTATTTATAACTGATATATCTTGAAATTATTTACATTAATGAATGAAAGAATTTCTAATTCATGTATGACCAAAGATAATTACTGTCCGTCAAATTACTATAAAAGGCATTTAAAATTGTACAATTATATTTTATTAAAAACTGAACCAAAAATTTGGCAGTCACGCTGATTTTATTGTGCAATAATTCCTACAGCACAAATCCTTGGAACTTCTATAAGAGAGAAACAGAAATCTACATAGAAAGCATTATTATTTAAAGATTGTACCTAAACAGAATAATATTTATTTTTAGATAACATAATTTTTTGTTGATAATTATATTATTTTTGTTACATAAATTAAGGCATCTGGATAATTATAATTGTAGTTTAAGAAGTTTATTCTGTAGAAAAAAAAGTCATTATAATTTTAATATTTAAGTAACAATGATTCGATACTTGTTTAGAAAAATGAACTTGGTTTCGCTTTGAAAATAATACGCGAGCCCAAGAGGGGATTAGGGGGTTTACTTGAGCGCGTTACATTCAATTGTAGATTTAAATATTAGACGCTGAACCGTATGTTTTTAAATTATCTTATTATTTAAGCATGACGTAAAGCAGTTCCGAAATTTTATTAATAAAAAAAATAATGTTTTAAGTCGTCAGAATAACACCTTCCACATTATAGCCAAATATAGGGTCAGCATAACTAGACATCGAGCTGAATCGCTGGTACAATCTGACGCGCTCGAGTTTTTTTTTCAAATTATCAAATAGTCACAACGAGCTTGCGTCACATTTAAATTGTCAGTCTTTTTAATGGGAGCTTCTTTCGGGTTCCCTTAACATCCCCTCTGAATATATGATGAGCTCGAGTATTTCCATGAGATTTTTTATATTTATTGAGAACGACCATATAACCTATTTTTCTTTTTACAACCTATCCTTCATATAAAAAAGTTCCAAAGACGCTCGAGTATATCCCCATTCAGCGTCCCTTACTATAATATTATTTAACTAAAAATAATTATTAGTTTACTACATGTACCGTAACATGCATAAAATAAGACTGACGCATCGGGATCGGAATTAAGAGTATAAGTTTCATAATTACAAATGTACTACTTCTATTTCCCGTATAAAATCTACTTTACGTCAAAGTTGAAATCCGTAGTAAATATAAAAATTTTAAATGTGTTCGATCGGGCGCACACGTAACTTTATGAGACTTTTGATATGAATAACCTCTTGAGTTAACAATTGTACAATTGACTCCCAGTTTTTAACAATAAACGTAGAGAAATAGTATGTACAACTCTCACTCTCAATCTTCATCATGTTATATCTTCTACTACCAAGACCACTCCTTATACAGTATCTATCAGTACCTATCACAAAATCTTTAGGAATAAGACTTCGTAATGTAAACCATATAATAGATACTAAGATTTAGTTGTAAGGAAAAATATTATTATAGAATAAGTATAAAGATAAGTTCTATTATATTAAATGACTGACTATACGTGTGACTGGTAGCTCGTTTATTTGCAACTGATTTTACATCACTTCGCCTAATTGTGTTATTCCTTACTTTACTATGTGAATTAACAGAATGTCTTATTAAAATCATGTCATATCAAACTCCTCATGAACGGCGTTGTGAATGTATATAAATAGATAAGCGTAGTTAGTGCTTAAGTTATCGAATAAGTTTAGGAGATATATGCTTGTTTTCAATTGTGGATGAAGAAGCCGAAGCAAAGTTTTCAACGGTGGGCACACATGGTGGTCAAGAGTCTGTTGCTCTTATTAACTTACACTTCAGGAAGACTCCCTAATAAAATTGGACCTGCGTAGTCTACATACAACGATGAAGACCAAGACTGACTTAACACAAGCGCTGTCAGAGCTGATATTATGGATATCCACAGGTAACAACCTAAAAATAGCTTGATGAATTGCAAAACTAAGTCACATCGAACTGGTATCGGATATTGAACCATTTTGACTTGCTGGAAACATGCTGGATTCATAAAGTAGGTACGACTTGTTTTTGACATAATATGTGGATGACTAAAAAACTTTCAATCCACTTTGAACTTGAACCACGTTATCCTAAATTGTCGTTAAATGGAGATGAAGAAATGTATTAAATGAAGCTATTACGACGATTCTCCATATATGAAATCACACAGATTATTATATCCAGCTGTGAGAGGGAATTTTCTGTGAGAAAGGGAGAGAAAGCCATGTGGACTGTTTATGCTAGGTGCATATGGTTTATGCTAGAAACATTTTTACCGAGTAGGAATATACAGGACCCATTTATATTTCTCACCACTCTGATATAGTAATCTTGGCGGAGTTCCTGCATGACATCGGTGACATGCCGCAGAGCTTAAATGATATGTCACAATATTATGTATCTACATTGGATCGGATGAAAATTATTATTAACGAACAAATACCAAAACCAGTCACCGTTGAAATCTCATTGAAAGCAGCAGTTGTATATTGAAGTTTTGGTAAGTAAAAATGAAATTAAAATTAATTTTAATTATAAGTAAGCGTTCTTTTTTAACTGTTAATCTAAACCAAAGCTAAACCTAACCTAACATCGAATTATACAGCTCACCGTGTAATTTATTTATATTAACTGCTTATTTCAATCCTTATAACCCATTTATTTATATGTGAATGATAATTATACATAGAATGGAATAATCGAAAAATTACCTTTTTTTTACTGTTCGTATTTTACTGTCTTCTCCCAACAATAAGTGAATCGACTATCAGTTGAATTTTTCTATTGGTTATAATAACCTCAGTAATTTTTAATAAAAGCTGTAACAAGTATTTATATTTTAAGAATAATATTAATACCGATAAATCGATGTATGTATTTACTTAGGCTGGCAGGATTTCTGATAATACGTCTGCTTCTGTTCATCAATATGATTTATATAATAAATTTTAACAAAAAAAAAACCGACTTGAAATGAAGTACAGCCTTTCCAATAAAAAAAGAATAATCGAAATCGGTTGGTGTGATATTGAGTTATTCGTGTCAGATCTCGCTTAAATTTAAGTGGGACCACATACCAAGCACCAGATTTCGATTAAAAAAAATCATCAAAATCGGTTCACCCAGTCGAAAGTTCTGAAGTAAGAAACATAAAAAATACAGTTGAATTGAGAACCTTCTCCTTTTTTGAAGTCGGTTAAATATATCCCACCTGAGAGTTCTCAGTAATCTCCTCAATGAAGTGTGATGTCTTTCAATCTGTTACACTTTGCTTTTAAGAACCAACTTTGCACAAGCATGTTACTTTATTCCATTCTGCTTGATCAGTTTACGCTTTTATCACCTCATTTAGATAATTAATTCTAAGTAGCTTTTATAAGTCTCTTACTAATTGGAGCAATTGCACGATAGCATGTTTTACATAATCATCATTATCCATCATGATGTAAAATAACCTGGATCTGAATATATGTTTACCACAACGTACTCGTATATTGTGATTTTGCATATTTGAATACGAGTATACGAGTTGTTTTTTTAAATATTGTAATATTGTACATGGAATAAAAGGCTTTTTTATTTTTTATTTTATTTATTTATACGAGTATGACATTTTTTTAAACTAATGATACTTACGGTTTTAGATGTCAAAACTATGGGAGGCAAAAAATTATGTTATTATATCAGGGGACACTATCAGAAACCCTCAACCTTCTAGCTCCGTGGACCGTGAAGAGGTATGGTCAAAATTATTTAGATTTATGTAAGATTTTAATTTTTTAAATATTTATTGCTTGGTGTTTTTATACATATATCGGTGAGGCCATGAATCTCCAGTGAAGGTCCAGGGACGGACCTCTTTATTCTACAGCGCTTGTCTGATGCAGAGGCTGGAATATAAGAAATGTCATATCATATTTAGATTAGGGAATTGTCAATAATGTAGAACAGAATATTATTGATCAGTTTGATCACGTAGTGTTGAGTTATTTGGAATATTGATGTGAATGTTAGGAGAACTGGAAATATATCATGGTGCAAAGTAAAAGGAATATCATTTCATAACCAATACCATAGAATACCTCCTTCTGCTTTACATATATTTATTTTATTATACACTTTTATTTTCCGTTAGTAATTTACCTGTAGGTACTTGTAGTAAAGGTTAGAGATTATTCAACAGGAGTATTCACGACAATGTTGCACTTTTAATCAAACCATTGACACCTTGCATCAAACATACTAATATCCAAAATTGTTTTTTTATGGAAACCTATGGAGAAATAATAATAGTAATAATTGTATTAATTAGCAATTAAAATCAATATTACCAATATAATTCCTCCGAGGGGCTCTACCACCAGCGTGCCGGATCTTGTTGCCTCTTACGACACCCATCCTGCGTGGGACTGGGGTTAGTATTCTAAGTCGCCCCAATACGGCAAAGACTGTGCTATAATCAGCTTTTGCAATGAAACATTACTTATATTGTATTATTTTTATATAAAAAATATAAGTTAACAATTGTATTCGCTTACATTGCATCATACCTATTGAATTAATATTAATCTCCTTCTATATCATATGTAATACTGTTTACTTTCATCCAAATTCTGCTAAACTTACCTGGGTCGTTAGTTACACTCCCGTAGTCCGCTTATCTCATCTTTATAACGAGTATACAAAGAAAATGCCAGAACTAGGTACACATTTGAAGCTTCCGAAGCTTCACTAAAAATATGTGACGTACGTCCTTAAATTGTTGACCTGAATGCATCGACATGCTGATTCATAAATATTCTGCTGACATTATTTTTAATTTATATTATAAGCAATAAATATTGTATGCAATTACTAGTTTGTTAATATTAATAAAATAAATATTTTTTACTAAATGTGTAACACAATGCATGCCCTGGTTCACTCGTACTATGATCGTAAATCGTAAGAGCAGTCATAAACGTTAACTTGCGTAGATTTTAAGCTTTTTGTTACCTTGCGTTGAAAATCAAATGAATAAAAAAAATACTGATTCCAAGTAAAAATTGAAAAATTTTATTAAATTAAAAAGTCATTAATGAAATTAAAGTACTGGTCGGGAAGGATCTAAGATTGCGCCATCCTCTGACCTACTTAAAGATGTAGGGGAAGCGGTCCTAGGTCATTGTGCCACCAGTTGCTTGAATCAATAAAGCTTCTGGTTGCTAGGCTATGTGCAACGCGCATGCTTATTGCGTACGAATAGAGGGTTATACTTATTTTAATATTATTTTGTATTATTTTTTATCCATTTTGTATCCTTATACGGTTACGGCATAAACATATTACAGCTCCTGTTAATAAAAGGTCGATTTCTCATTTAAGCTTGCATTTATAAGCGGATTTTATTTCTAATTTATAATCATAGTGGTAGTTAAATCCCCGGCTGGCGTTAGGCATTTTCGCGATGTTTTATAAACCTGTAAAGCAAAGCTCAATGCAATGCAGTTTCTAACATATCAGGTTTGTAAAAAATATCGCTGTGTGCTGTGCTAAGTTTAGAGCTATAATAAATAATGTATGATGCTGTTATTTGCCAATTATTGTTGACAGGAATTAGATTTTTCTGAAAAAGGTCCCGCCCAGCAACTGTATTTCTTTAAAAAACCATTAAAAGTAAAGGCGAAAAACAGCGACGACAAAACAACTTTCAGCTCAGCACAATGTGATGAGAAAGAGGCAAGACAAAAACCAACTATAATTCTGTTGTCTGAATTAAAATCTTATTGTTAAAACAATAAAACACTTTTATACTGATTTAAAGACAACTAAACTTACTACTAATTAGTGTATATGTCCCGCATGTTATGGACCAACTGATATGGCTGATACAGCAACTCATTCTGCACTTGAATAAAATTTTATCGTCATAGGCCCCATAGTTAAAACAATAGAAACTTTTTAACGATATTTTGAAACAACATACCATGAATAGAAAATTGGAAATTTTATGAAAAATACATGTTTTTATATTTTTTTCATTTCAGTTAGTTAAATAATTATATTTAATTTATATTTAAATGTTATTAACGTGAAACATTGTTACAGTTTGATTTATCCCACGAGTCGCAAAATGTATTAGCGAAACACGAAACTAACGGAGTCACCAACCTGAAGAAAAAGTATCGCCAACAAGTGGAACACCCAGAGTCAACAAAAATAATGCAAACCATAAATAAACCTATGGAAAATAAAGTACGTATTAATATGGCCACTGATCTATTCTTTTAAGTAAAACTTCTCTATAGACGATGTGAAAAACGTGATGACTTTAAACGGTACGGATGCAACCACTACAGTGAAAAATAAATAATTAAATAAAGTAAGTTAAAGCTAATGGTTATAGATAAAGTAAAAGTTCAACTATAAAATATAACAGCTATAATGTGTCACAAATAAAACGAGTCGTCATAAAGAAGTTGTACTTTTTACGTGTATGCAATGTGCATATACACGCATAATTATTTGTTTTCAATGAAACAATCAACGTAATTGTTTTTTGTAGGAAAATGATGTCCGGAAAAATAGAGATGTTGCTGAAATTTTTTTAACTAATTCGGATATTAATCCTATTATTACATTAATCGAAAATAATGATCATATATTGGAAGAGTTTGACCCATTATGGGTTGGCAATTCAAAAAATGAGGAAAAATCATGTGCTCAAAGGATTTCAAAGAACGGAAACAAACCTTTGATTGGTTTGCCTACCAAGAACAAGGTAGTTTCCTAAAATTTTCTCGGAGACAATTATGATTATGTTCGTAATTATAATTTCGTAGTTATTCCTTCACATTAAATTTCAGGTTAACAATGAGAAAGTAATGTTATCTGAAAATATGGCACCTATAAAGATACCAAAGCTAAAAACAGCAAAACTGGAAGCCATTCAGGAAATTCTGGTTGAAGAAAAGGTAGGTTAATAGAAGTGGAAACGCCGACTCCTAAAAAAATAAATAAAGTGGACTAAGTATGTAAAGTGTCTTAAAACAAGTTTGCAATTAGAGAATCTGTAAGGACGCGGAAAAGGTTATACCGAAACGACTCTTTCTACTGTATACATAGTTCTATATAAAAGTGTTAACCTGATATGAATTATTGCAGGTTGCCGAGGAAGTGAAAAAAGATGTAGAAGATAAGCTACTATTTGCCAAGGCTAAAGTTTCATATGAAGGTTTAGAAGGACTCTTTGCGAAACTAGTCATAAATGATCACTCTGATGCCGTAAAGGAGGTATGTCTTAATACGACAACGAGTTTTTTCTTAAGGAAGCACTTGAAATTGTCGATTGCCGTTAGAAAACTTATAGTCTCTTTGCTAATTTAAGTGCGTAGCCATTATTAACTTATACTTAACGCAATAAAATCATCTAGATTCCTTAAGGAGAAAACTAATGTGGGTCATAGTCAATACGCCTACTAACTATTTTTTATTATGACTCTTATAATATTTTGTCGATGTTATTTTGATTAAGTGCCTTATACAAAATGTCACAGGACGCCCTTTCGGACGCTACTGCAAGCAATGAATTTGCTTCTGATTTATCAAAAGATTCTGCAAGTTCTTCTTTCCCTGAGGTACTACCGGTATTTGTACAGCCTCGCAAGAATCCATGGAATGTTTGGCCAGGGTTATATAACGATGGTCTGGTGTGTATGCCGTAATAACTAACTATATTCATTTTTCATACTTTAAACATTTATTAGTAATAAAAGTTATACGAGTAATTGGAGTCTAAGTTTCTCAAATAGAACATTATAATTTTAGAGAGTACCAACTGAAATTCCCTTAGCTGAAATGGAAGCTGATTCAAAGAAAACGATTAATGACTGGTTAGCAGGATCGAAACCAGTCGACCAATCAAGAATTTTTGCGGTGAGTTAAGCAGACAATATTTATAGGGTCAAGCCAATTTTTGTTCCTTTTAAAGATATTTTAATGGTTTGTGAAGAGTGAGATTAAGAATCTGTTTTATTTATACCCTACATTGTGCGTGGCCTGAGACACACTTGCTTGGTATTAAATACAAATAAAATTCAATTTAACAGTTTTGTTATAATATGAAATTTCTCATAACTAATTTAATTATAATACTCATACATTGTTTTAGGGTACTGACCAAGAAGAGAAAGAAGCAAACAAGAAAATTGCAGATTTTTTTGCAGAAGAAGCGCGAGCCCTTAACGAACAAGATATCAATAAATATTCGACTAATATCGAAATAAGCAAGATTGAGATATACGAGGAAGATATAAAACGATACCATCAAAGCCTTAAGTATCATCGGGGGCCAGTTGACCACGATATTATTTTTACAACAGTAGAAACAGCTTTAAATTTTGTACAAACGCTTGTCAAAGAACGCGAGCAAAAAAATAAAATTAGTTTCCTTCCTGAACTGCTTGGGCAATGCTTGAAAGGCAAGGTATGTAACGTTAAATATATTATATTATACAATTTTATTTACACAAATTACAACACTAAAATGTATTTGTAATCCTACATCCTAATGTAACCATTTACTGAAGTGTAACTTCATTTTTATTGTTCACGATTATTATGCTTTATCATCAATACAAACGTGAAATTATTTAGTAAGGAGAGTATAATTTCTCAACAAGTCTTAAACTCCCGAAAATTTCTCACAGATGAAGCAATGCAAACAATATTCAATAGTGTATAATTAAGAATGTAGTTTTAAAACATTAGAAATAATTAATAAATGTTTATAGGTACAAAGGGAGATGGAAAAAGAAGAAGAACGAAAGAAAATGGAGAAAGAGAAAAATAAGAAGAAGGGTATGTTACCCCCTAAAATGTGGCTTGTCTTCAACAGACTAAGCAAGGAGAAAGTCGTAATCTGTACTCCGGGAGAATTCTACGATTCTGATTAAATACTCGGCTATGCAGATAATGCAATTGTTATTCATGTATTTCGTAGATCGAATATTTTATAATACCTTAGCATTTATGATAAGTGAATGGTTCTTGTGTGCTTTCGAACATAACCACCAGATTATATAGAACCACGCGTAGTAGCAAAATGTCTACATGTTTTTACTCTTCGTTTGTGGTTGTGGTGAATGGTATAGTGACGTAGTTTATTTTTAAGTATTATTTTACTGTGTTGATTCCCATTATTATATCTATAACCATTTTGTACTATTGATAGTTAAAACTATGTCAAGAAACAGCTCGAATTTTAAAGAATGCTTTATTTACTTTCTATATCAAAATTTTTACAAACTTTCGATATTGAAATAACAAGACTGTTTTCCTATTGAATCTAGTTATTTATTAAGAATATTACGGGTCAGGATTTTTTACAGGTCAGGATAACTGGATTTCAGAAAAACCTCTTAGTGGAAATATTTTCTTACTCAACATTACGCAATTTCCTACATTTATGTTAAATAAAATTATTAGAGGCATGAAAGTTTATAGATACTCTTTGGACCAAGACGTGTTACAAAATAATAGTTTACTTATGTGGTTAAAGAAAAAACACAAGTTCTGGGAAAAATAACTCTTTAAAAGCGAGTTTGGCAATTAACTAATAAACAACCACGTTATTTACATTCCCTTTTCTAATTCGTCATATCTTTATGCCAAATCTTCAATTACAGGGTTACCATATCAGTACGAAAGTTTAAGAAGCTCGATTCTAACAGGAATTTAGAAAATAAAACTCAAAACTCAACTATTTGTGGTACAGACATTGTGCCATTTAGTAAAAATTTACAAGACTTTTATAAGATGTTAATTGAAAAGCGGAGAGTGATATTTTCAATAAAAGGGATTTCGATTCACAGTAAAATGTAATTGAATAAATAAATTGATTGTCCATTTACTGTTTTTTTTTTCTAAATAAAATTTTGGCTCAACTTAAAAAAAATTAGTAATATTGCAATGAAATTTTACAATGTTAAGTACTGCTTACATTGTAACTCTTACTCGCAGTTTCATTCATCTTGTACTTTGATGCTGTTTTTTGTTTTATTAAATATTATTTATTCTTTCTCTCGTATGTTTATAATTATAACGAGGTATGTTAATTTGTAATATTATCAAAGTAACATAATTTTGACATTATTGAATTTACCCTTCTTTTTGGTTCCCAATCGCGTGGCCTATATTGCAGTTTATGGAGTGAAAAGACTGCATCCATCGATGACTTATTTGTTATAACAGGAATTATGGGCAGAAACTAAAACGCTTGGTCTTAAAACTTCAGAAAGGTCTTTACCTACTTCCTTCCTAATGCACGCGAAACAAATGAAAACAATAGAAAAGGAAAGGTTGAGATTAGCAAAGTTAGACCAGTGCCGATACCTCTGAATATGGTAAAAAAATGAAAAAATTAATAATATTTTTTTTATATTCTATTATTTTTGTTATATTATTTTTGTTATATTCTCTCCCTTTTGTAATGGATTTCATCCTAATATTTTTTTTTGTTTTCAAAAATTATTTGCACTGGTCTAAGTATACTTAAATCTGTATTGAAAAGATGGTCACGACAAAGATAAAAACATGGATTTAATGTTACATTCTGTATATGCAATGAGATAAAGATATAGATTGGCTTATACTGAGTGTTCGTTAAATTCAAAAATGTATATGGATGATGCGAGCTGTGTAGAATGAAATCTACAAATAAATGTCGGTGAAAGTTTACAACATAGCAAGGATGCAGTTAAAGGAAAGTGGAATTTTTGGCCTATCGCGGTGGCGTTTACATTTATTTACGCAAATAAAAAAAAACCTTATTTTATATATATCAATACGCTCATGATCGTCAATACTTTGCTTGGTACTCCGAGCCTCTTCAGTAACGACCCATGAGTAGTCCCTGTAATACTTTAAAGTCTGTAAACTATCCGTCCTATGACATACAATTCGATTACTATGTCATTTTCTATATAGTTCTTATTAAAATTATCTACTTATTTATTTTTTCTTCTAATTTTTATTCTTAATTACGATTTAAAAGCAGGATGAATAGTATTTTAGCTACTTTCTCATTAATGTCCTATGGTCTGTCGTTGAGGGTGTCAGCTATAAACATTGTGTCTCTAAATATATTATCGAACTGAACTATTGACAACCTCAGCCCCAGGAACTCGTTATGTTATGTTATACTTGATTGCTTGGACATGAGTTTGATATAGTAACTAAAAGTGTTGTCTGTAACTGTGTGAAGAAAGATATACATACTCCTTGGATGTTTCTTTAAGGGACCACTCACGGTTTGCTGTTGCGATAGCGTACTTTGATTGTCAAAAAGTGTTTGCATAAAGTAAATTGTAATAATATTTTATTTCTTAACTTATAACTTTATTGGAAAGTATATTAACGCTTCAATTAATCTGTTGGGTAAAATCAAATGTTATAAACAAACATTAGGCTCATAATAGATGCCAATTTTTAAGGAGCTTTTAATGTAATGTATTGGGACAATAAAGAATTGGAAAAGTATAATTTGATTTTACTCCGCATTTTTAATAATAAAAGAACCTGCTGTTATAATGGTCGAAACAACCGGCCGTTTTTATTGTCTCATGTCATAAGACATTCATTCATTCATTCATTTGATTATACAATCAATGTCACTTGTCACTGTTATTACTCGTAGTATAACAATAATCTGATTAATATTAGAATAGTAACTATAATAAGGTTTTACCACTATTTAATGCATGTTAGATTTAAGAATTTTGGCAACTATTATATACACATATCTAAAACTCTAGTTATACTCGTAGTTTTAATCACAATGAATATCAGTGTTTTAGAATAAAGTAAGTGTTCGATGTTGTGTGTGTTATCAATACAGAATAACGAACGAACAATCTTATTATTGAATTTTCCTTTACCCACTTTGACAACCATGTGGAAGGTAGTCTGTTCTTGTAATATACAGGATATTTATGCGTTTCGCAGCATTTAAGAGTATGACAATCTACCAATCCCCACCACCGCAACCCTCACATTGTGATAGGATACTTTGGACCAGCAGTGGGACACTTATGAAATGTGATGAGGATGATAATCCAGACCATAAAAGTAGGTTGGGTGACTTTAAGCTTCAATGGATAATAATAACTGAAAGAGATAGAGAGCTGAAGTTCATGATAATTTGACAATATAAGCTGTATTTAGCATGAAATGAGGCGGTTTCATACAAAAGTCGCAACTCATTTTGCGTTATCGTGTGGTACAAACAGGACTATAGTATGAAACTATAGTATAGTTGGGCCTGTAAAGACCTAGGCATGTTTAACTTTACTAAACTGGATTTACGAAATGGCTTTCAGAACTTTGGTTAGACACGAAAAAAGTTAGCTCTGATTTAGTGTATTCGAATCAAGCTAGTTACATGAAGATTTAATTTCGACTGGATCATCAGGCCTGTAGAATCAAATGATGATGAATACGTACTAATAGCGTAATTAAGGATATATAGGTGAGGCCATGAATCTCCAGTGAAGGTCCAGGGACGGACCTCTTTATTCTACAGCGCTTGTCTGATGCAGAGGCTGGCATATAAGAAATGTCATGTCATATTTACATTAGGGAATTGTCAATAATGGAGAACAGATTATGTGGGGACACAGCATTGAAGTACTATTACTTCGTATAGAACAGACACCCCGAACATTGAGTCGGGTGCATGCATTGCGGCCAGGGTGGCTCACTTCATTCACTCACTCGCTTGTCACTCACCTGCGCTCATTGCGGCCGCATGCCAAATTATTTTAGCAAAACACTAAAACAATGCCGTCGTGCGTAATAAGAACGTGTCACAATCGCACGACAAAAAACAAAAAAGATAACGGTATTACTTATCATCGGTAAGAAAACAAAATATTAACTTAAATCAAATAAACGAATTTCATTAAATTATTGTGCAATGTTCCCGCCATTTTGAATGAAAAAATTATGAAGCGGATTTACACACTTGGCAAGCCGTAAGCGTGATAATGGACTAAATAGACTTGCTTAGGCTTGCCGACGCTTGTGATGTGACCAATATATTGTGATGTTGGTTTTTCGACACGAATCAATGGTAAACGATTGAAAATCGTTCAAACGCTTTTGCACGCCTTTATTTTTAATATTGTTTTGCATGTTAAATATGCGTAGTAATTATGGCAATAAGACGTATGTGTCGATTTGAGTTAAATGTTTTGTGATAAATTAGATTGCTTTTAATAAATTTTCCTTAAATTTTTACCATGTAAAAGTAATCAAAATATTATAGAAATACCGGTAATAATTAAATTGATATTTAAATAAAATCGGGTTTGTAAAAGGTTCCAATACTTCTTATTGTCTCTTTTGTGTTGAATGTTTTGTGATAAATTGCTTTTAATAAATTTTCCTTAAATTTTTACCATGTAAAAGTAATCAAAATATTATAGAAATACCGGTATTAATTAAATTGATATGTAAGGAATTTAAAATACAAACTATTAAAATACTCAGTGTCGGCCTTACTCAAATAATAAGCCCGATAAGAATGACTAATGTACTACTCTGTGGTAAACAATAAATAAAGTGTATTACTTTAATCAGTAAATTCAATTAAACATTAAATCAAACATTTGGAAGAGCTTGTAAAAGTTTGGAGTCGTTGACTGTTTGTCGTGGTTCGGCAAGTGTCGTATACAAAGTTACTCTATGGCAAGTGTGTAAATCGCCTTCTAGAGTTTGAAAAAAGAACGCGTCATCGTGGTTTCGGGACACACATTTTGTTCGAGATGTCTGTTCTATGTCATTATACTTCAATGGGACACAGCACCAATGTTCATGATTTGCTTACCAAACAGAAAAAAATGATACGGATAATATTTAAAATAAAGCCCAGAGATTCATGTAAGCCTCACTTCATCAAAGAGAATATTCTTACCCTCCCGTCAATATACATACTAGAATCAGCCATGTTTGAGAAAAAATATAAATAGTATGTTTGAACATGTAAAGAGCGAAAGGCGGAATAATAATTTAATCATCCCGGTATCCCGACTAGACATGTTTAGAAAAAGTCCGCAATATCAATGTGTGCAAATATACAACAAAATACCAAAAGCACTTAAAATAGAAGAATCCGATAATGTATTTAAAAATAAACTAAAAACTATTCTTATAAACAAGTCATACTACACAATAAAAGAATTTATGGAGGACAAATTTTATAAATTTAAATATGTAAATAATTTTAAATATGTCATTTAAAATAAAAAAATAAAATTCAATTTTTAAAGGATGACAATTTTATTATTGAGAATATAATATAATCTATGCTAAATTAATTAAATTTGATATTATCACTAATTAAATTAAAATAATAATAATAAATAATAATAACAAAATAATAATATAAATCTTGACTAATGCCGGTAATAACTTCAATTTATTATTATAACTAGAATAAAATTACTCTACTACATTAAAGAAGCAAGATTAAAGCAGCCTCTCCCTTGCCTCGAGTTGCTATGCCTAACAAGGTGCATGTGTTCATTGTATTTATATTATGTTATGTAATGTAATGTAACATGTGTATGCAATAAAGAAATTATGAATTACTATTGATCACGTAGTGTTGAAGTACTTTGGAATATTGATGTGAATGTTAGGAGAACTGGAAATATATCATGGTGCAAAGTAAAAGGAATATCATTTCATAACCAATACCATAGAATACCTCCTTCTGCTAAAGATACAATATACTGTGAAAGAAAGTTTTATATGTAACGATATGAGCTACGATGTTGAAAGTGTAGATGTGAGAAAAATACAGCTACACATTCAGCAAGAACGAGAGACAAATGATAAGATCAGGCTGAATCATGTGATTCACGAGACTAACAACTACACAACTAACCTAACAATCGAAGCCAGGAGGCATTATAAATATTTTTATTCTACATATAGAAGGATGATTTTAAAGCTCTCGTAATAAAGGTTTCCAATGTTAGATACTTCTTATAATTTAAGACTTCGGTTATTTGAAAATAAAAATAGAAGCTGCAATACTACTTACTAGTATCAAGAATAGCAATATCAGAAGCATACAGTCAGATTGACTACAGCGAATTATATGTAGAATCCCGTAAATTATTTATTATCATTACCTTTATTATGTTTCTTATCTAAATACTTAATTTAATTAAATTTATCGCGACTTTGCTGATGAACCAATTATTTATATCTATACCTACTAATATTATAAAGAGGAAATATTTGATTATTTTTTTGCATTGAATAAGCTCCGAAACTACCGAACCGATTTGAAAAATTCTTTCACTGTTGGGAAGCTACACTATCCCCGGGTGACATAGGCTATATTATATATATTTTTTGCTATTTTTCCCGAAGCGAAGCGAGGCCGATTTCCTAGTTATCTACAGGGGTTATTGGTCGCGATCCTGTGAAGGGGTAGTAGGATACGCCATGCACTACATAAAATCCCAGTAAATTTTTATCTAAAAGCCTACCGTTTCAGGGATATATTCATTTTAATGATTTCTTTAAAAGTAGGGGATAGGCCGCTTCAAAAGTGTATAAAAAATAAATTCAGGTCTGAATCATATTTTTTCACTGTCTAAAGTTTTATGACTTATGACTTTTATGTTGAATGAATAATTCTGAACTATGACATCAAATTAGATTCGCCTCAGCCCAGAATAGCTGAATAACTATAAAAAATTGAAAGAACACGAAGATAATAAGAAAATGAACATAAAACTAATGAGGACAAATGACAGCTGTCAAAACAAATGACGATCGTCATAACAAAATAAAACTATCAAACTAAATGATAAACAATAAATCAAATGTTGATGAATGACTGAATGAATGAATAAACGAATAAGTGAATGAGTGAATGATTGATGCATAAGCAAATGAACAGGAGACGGAGATGGAGCCAGAACCGGAGCCGGGGTCGCAGTGGGAACCGGAGACGGATAGGGAACCGTAGTCGTAGTGGGACGCAGCCTGACCTGGAGACGGAACCGAAGCCGAAGACGGAATCGGATACGGGGCCGAACCCGGAGCCGGATACGAAGCCGGAGCCGCATCCGGAGCTGGAGACGGATAGAGGGAGCGAGACACGCACACACGAAGTTTAGTTAAAAGTAACATGATATTGATTTGTTAGGCGGTGCAAAGTTCGCCGGGACAGCTAGTGCTAGTTGATTAAAAATGATGTGATGTTTCATGGTAGTTCAGTCCTATCATACATTACTTTAAAAACCTTCGGAAATTAAGATAAAAGTAGGGACAACTTCGATGTAGGAATTTCCATTGGGCCCCAGCGCTAACTACTGCTTGTTCTAGTAGGATACTGCCATTCAAACGTTCGTGAGGGCCTGAAAGATAGCATAAAATGGCATAATAAGCTTGAGTGTAGGTACCGTTCCCTCACCGAGCCTGCCCTGCCTGCACTTCATATCCAGCAGAAGCTAGTGTACTAGGTACTCACCTAGTACACCTAGTACACGAGCGGAGGACTGAGCCCTTCTGAGTGGAAGGTTTTTAACGTAGGAGGCGCTCTGAAAATTCACGATGTAACCTAAGGTAGGTATATCAATACTATCGCTGCTAAAATTGAAAGGTTGACAAATGTCGTAAAGTTTAAACATTTTGGAAATAGTAAATCTTAGTTTCATACTAATGCGTGCATCGTACCACGTGTGAAATTCCTTACGTTATGGGGGTCTACGGAGCCAAAAAATCAATCTAGCTAGGTTTCATTTCTGGAAAAAATCGTTTTCTATGTTTTTAACCCTGCACCTAAAAAGAGGAGTATTTAGTTATTAAAATACATTAGAGTAGTAAAATACATATCAAGCGCTTATAGCCCAGCGGCTTGCATCGATCCTTAGTGATCGACAAAGTTAAGCAACAGAGGGCGCGGTCGGTAGTTGGATGGGTGACCGCTAGTGGCAAAAAATTCTTGAGCGTTTCCGTGCTTCGGAGGGCACGTAAAGTCGTCGATCCCGGTTGTTATCATAAGTTAACAGTCGTTAAGTCATGTCGGAGGCCCTCGGGCGGTTTGAAAAACTTCCGACACTCGGGTTGGCCACTAACCCCTCCACCAATCCGCACTAGAGCAGTGTGGTGGAGTATGCTCTAGGCCTCCTTAAGAGGAGAGACCCGTGCCCAGTAGTGGGCCATTAATGAGTTGAAGCCAGTAAAATACATTACACCAATATGGGTAAAGTCATGAGGTCTTTGAAATGTACCTAATGTACACCAATTAAACATCGTGAAAGAAATATTAAGGAGAAGAGGTAATTACGCCACAACGCCCTTTAGATTTCTAAATTAAGAACATAACAGGAAAAGAATTGCAATATATTATTGTTGACATTTAAAGGTTAAGTTTTCGGAACGTGATTGAAGAAGGAAAGCTTAGGAATTCAATTTGAAAAGTGAAGAAATCAAAACTTTTGTTCTAATTGTTTTACTAATGTTGAGTTTGGAATAAAAGATCTTTTTTAATTGTCTTAATTGTGTTAACAATTTAATAAGAAATGTAAACAAACAAAAAAAAAGAAAATGTGCGCAATTCACACGTGATAGATGTGAAACCTTCAAATGTTTTGGTTTCAAAATAATGAGACGAATGTAAAATTTCGGGAAGATGATAATTGTAGGTTTTAATAATGATCATAGTGATGCAAAAAAAAGCAAAGCAACAACCCATAATTGTCCCACTGCTGGGCTCGTGGTCTCCTCTCACAATGTGAGGGGTACAGGCCATAGTCTACCACGCTGGCCAAGTGCGGATTGGTAGACTTCACACACCTTTGAGAACATTATGGAGAACTCTCAGGTGTGCAGGTTTCCTCACGATGTTTTCCTTCACTGAAGCAAGTGATAATTAACTTGCAATACGCACATAATATACTGCTGCTGCAAAGTGATGCAAAGTGATGCAAAGTTAGATAATTATTTTACATTTTATTCGTACATTATTACATAGATTTATTCAGACTCATAGCTTACATTTTCGATAAATGATACAAGAGGCTTATGGTAACTAAAATATGAAATAAATACTTTGGTCTTAATATGGTCAATATATCTTTGGAATACTGCGTCAATTACTGTTTTTGATCTTGTTGTTGATACAGTGTGACTGCTGCAACGCCATCTCTTAACAATAATCTCTAATCTCTTAATATGAAGAGTAAAATGAGCAGCTAGCGCCAACTATCTAGCAATAAAACGAATCTTCTTGTTCCTAGAATCTTCTATCCCACCAAAAACATAAATGTAAAAAAGGAGAGCCAAGTTCAATATAAAAATTATGCTTGGCTGTGGGCTTCGCCGCAAAAAGAATTTATCAGAATTTTTATCAGAATTTTTATCAGAAAGTTTTTATCAGAATTAAAATGTTCAACAACTTTATAAAATGACAGATGTAATGAAAACTGGCCAAGTCAAATCTAACCTACTTAAAGATCTCACTTTTTTAAATAACACCAATTATTATAGGTATCCAACAAAGCAAAAAAATAGAGTTTAATACTTGTTCATAATGTTATTTTGTTCCTGTAAATACATATTTCGATTTTGCATAGAACTTGGCACTCATTTAGATCTCCATTCTTTTTGCGGCGAAGCCCACAGCCAAGCATATTTTTTGTATTGAAGTTGGCTCTCTTTTTTTACATTTATGTTTTTGGTGGGATTAAGTTTACACCGCGCGTTTTAAAGTAACCACCCCAGTTTATCGTATCTGTGTAACACAAAATTATGAACTTCCTTTTGAAGGGCCGAAATATGAACTTGGTGTGCTCCCTTTAAAAGGCATGCCGCATAACCCATTTTCGGGCGAGGGTTTTTTGGGATTTGGCTCATTGCCAAGGTTACAAACATCGATTAGATTTAGGAGGGAACTTTGCAAGGGTCAATGTCACAATGTTTATGCCGTCGAATTTTGCAGAAATCGTGAACATTTTTGTGGCATAAAAGTTGTAAAATTTTTTGTCGTATCTTTATCTGATAATCCCACTTAATCTAAAGATAAGCCACGCTTTGCTGTAGCTCAAAATTTTCATAGCAACCGTTACCACAGCAATGGAAAGAGCAATAACTAAAAAACAAATAATATTAATACTGGTGTTATTATCATGAAGCCTGCGTGGGTAGCTACCACCCTCTCGGTCAGTGCCGGCCCGAGCATTTCTGGCGCCCTAGGCGAAAAACTAAAACGGCGCCCCCTTAAGAAAAATTTTGTAACAAAACAATAAAGTAAACAAATAAAGTGTGTAATTTTTTATCAAAATTTATTACCATAAACAAGATAATTTGCCTAATAATGTGTTAACCGTTTTTTAACTACTAGAATGTGTTTTCACCAGTTAAGGCTAGGTTGTGATGACTGCGTGCCTTTGTTAGAACTAGAACAAATCTGTGGAATTCTCATTCTGACCATTTTGAATAAAATAAAACTTTTGAAATAAAAGAATTAAAAATATTAAGATAACTATTTTGTCAAACGTGTTTCATCTAGTGCAAACTAGTTTTAAGTTAAATATTAATAATTAAATAAATATTCATTTTTAAATAGAAGGAAATTCTAGGTTTTCAAAGGTATGTGTGGCATTAAAAATAATATTATTGAAATACTACTGAAAATGAATGAAATGAACTAGCTATGGGTTTGCGCTGTTACCAATGAACTAATATACTACTGGCTGTTACATATTTAAGTATACCTTTTTTGCTGTATTAAAGGCTAAAACTAAAAAAAAAAATTTTCACGGATCATAAAGTTGCTAAAATTTATTTTTCTTGTCTTAATTTTGGCAAGAATGGAATCAATCTCCTCAATCCTTATTGTATAGACCACGCCCGAAGCCTTTGAAAACGTTAAAATGTGAAAAAAAATAATAGTAGGATGAAACCCATTGGGAAAGGAAGAGAATATAACAAAAATGAAATTAAAAGTAATTTACGGGCGATCAGAGGTCGGGTAGTGGAGGGGGTAAGTGCGTAAAAAACGGTTTATCTCGATTTCCGGCAAAACTACAAGTCCTATGGAATAAGTTAAATGGCAAAGTTGTAGGTAATAAAAAGATCTACAACTTTTGTAATTACACTTTTTTCACGTACCTACCTTAATTTATGTGAAAAATACAAATAAGTAACCAAGATTTCGGTTTTTTATTATTATTTTATTATTATTATTATTATTTTTATTTTTATTATTATTTTTATTATTATTATTATTATATTATTATTATTATTATTATTATTTTATTTTATCTTTTACAATTTTTTTACGGAAAAAAACATATTATCTTTGTTTTTCCCAAATACATTGTTATTGTTTTTATTTAGAATATTTCTTTTTGCACCTTATTTTGAATTAATATCGAAAAAGCACCCTAATTTTCAATCGAAAATTCTCACGTCAAAATATCTGCTTTTTTAAAAAAGTCGGTACGCTTTTTGTTCGTTGAAATGTCTTCTTTCTGATGGTATAAAAATATACAACTACATTATTTGGTTTCAAAAATTATCGACTCTTTGATGAAGTTGAGAATTCACTAGACTTTCTTGTAGAATATTGATGACAATATTCTAATTATTATGAATTATGAAATTTATAATAGAAAAATTACGGTCACAAGACAGTAAGCTAATTGTAATTAGATACAATATTAGATATTTTCACAGATTTAATTAATTTTTATGCGGTATTATTCTTTTTCTTATAGGCAATAGTCGGTAGTTTGTAATTTTCCATATAGGTACTCTGTTGCATTAAATTATAAATTCTCTACGACAAAAAACTATTTCAGCTAGGTATATACAGGGTTCTGGAGCAGCTTTGGTAGTTTTATTCTGCATGTCATCCACGTTATAAAGATATAACATTATACTTAATATTTTTGTCTGTGTAAATCTTTCATCGATTAAAATAAAAATAAAAATTTCTTAGTATCGGTCCCGCCGATTTGCGCCCCCCGAATCCCAGCGCCCTAGGCGGTCGCCTAGTTCGCCTATATGGACGGGCCGGCCCTGCTCTCGGTTGAGTTAGCTCTAAACGACTCCTCGTGTTTCGACTGGGGTCATAAGACCAATTTTTATTTTATATTTTCTTTTTTTCTATATATTTCATGACCGTAAAGCATCAGTGATACCTTTGCTGTTTCTGATGTCCATTGGTGACACTGGCCACTTATTATTATCAGGTGGATTGTCACCTCTTTTGTCAACTAGTTAAATTCAAAAACCTCGCACTATAACGTGTATAATAACACTCTCCTATTAAAATACTAGTCGTCTAAGAACGCCTATAAAAAAGGGCGTATAAAAAAATTCCAAATGATCCATTACCTTCAATACGAGTTTTGCGACGACATCACATAAAATTGTTATATTTTTAAAAATGTATTATTTTAGTTTCACCTGGTTGCTGAATTGCACGTAAGCAGACACCAGATCTCTTTTCAAATTATGATAAGTTTTATATTTAAGTTACAAAAAACATTCAGTAGTTTGATTGAATCGTATCGTAATCAGTATCGTAATAAGTACAACAAGTTGTAAACCACTATTTAAAAGGCTAAAACTACTGTCATTTCCATGTATTTATATAAGCGAAATATGTAATTTTGTGCATTCCCACCCGCATCTATTTAAAACGAACGAGGAAGATTGTGGTAATTATAGGGGAAGATTTCCTCGCAAACTAGTGCTGCCCTCAGCAAAATCTGTTAAATTTGGTAAAAATGCGTATTCTATGGCTATTAAAATTTATAATAAATTACCAGTAGAGATGAAACAAAAATCAGTGACCACCTTTAAAAGGTCACTCAACATGTGGCTTATAGATAAATGTTATTATTCTGTTACTGAATACCTCAGCGACAATATAAAAATGATGTAATACATATAACTTATTTTGGATGAAATTACAGAATCTAATTAATTATAATACATTGTTGACATTAAAAATTATAAATATTATTTAATCATTGACATAGAATTTAATTATAATAATATAGAATATATGAATTATGACAGAAAAAATTGCATAAAAATAAATCGTTGACATTGAGGTATTCATAATATATAATTGACAATTGACATTGAATCTAGTTAATAATAATTGATATAAAATAGGTACATGAAATATGACAGCAAGAATAATTAAATTTAATTAAAATATTACAATAAAATAATAATTGGCATTAATAAATTAGACATAAAAAATTTAATTTATCGATCAATTATATAATTATAAGTGACGAATGTAATCTGTGCTTGACTTATTTATAATATTTGCATGCTTTTAAGAAGCTAAATGTGAGAAACGTGTAATATAACTACCAACTTGCAATGTACCACATTTATGGCAAATAAATGAAATGAAATGAAATCAAGTGGTCGACCGAGCAGACAAGCAGACTTCAGACACGGTCGGAAGTTGGTTGGGAATCGCCGGCGGTAAATTGCTTGAACACTTCCGTACTTCCGGGAAAATAGTTGAATGCTCTCGGGGTGAAGGCGTCTTGGTGATAACATCGTAACCGAAGTTTTATTCCCCGTTTCAAATGGGTTGTAACTTGAGACCACGCAAGTTTTGCATCACGAAATATGATAATCGTAATTTCTTAGATAGGCTAAAAATAGTTACTTATCTTATTCTTAGCCGTTTGTTTCCTTTATTTCGGTGTGGTTTGGTAACTAGTTCGTCAACAACTAGATATAATGTTATCGATCATTGGAAACAAAATAACACCTATGTAATAAAATGATTGAAATCATTGCGACGCTAATTATTTTAAACATAATTTCAGTCACATAAAACCACATCAAACAAACCGCTGCATTTAATAAATGACATGAAACAATTGCATGGTGCAAAAATATGCGTCATAACTTGATAAGCCCGATACGCCGAAATTAATAAATCCGTACAAGTTCTTTTGAGGGGATCAATGAATCTGGTGTGCGTATCCGAAATGGATGTGTGTGTATCCCAGTGGCCATACACTCTGAGCTTGTGTGCGATCGTCAATACAACAGACACCCTTTGGCAATATCAATTTGCAAAACGTAATACGACTTAATTCCCATCACATAGCTATATTAGGTGTACAGATTTTAATAAAGCGCGACCCTACCTGTCCCTACAAATGACAGTAGAGTACTTCATGACGTCCACATGATTGTTATTTTAAACTCTAACTGCAAGGCTTAGAGCCGTTTGTGACCTAGCAAGCTGTATTGGACAACACTTGTTTTCTGTGATCGCGTACCCCTTTGTGCATTAAAAGGAAATCTGATATTGGATAGACTTGAAGGATTAATATTAGTTCAATGTTGGATAGTTGGATTGTTTGAAGTATGTTTACTGATATGTGAAGCGGGAGAAAATATTTCATATTTAAAGTAGGAACTAAAATTCAAACTTCGAAACCACAGATTTTTTTTTCATTTTTGCCTACTTTTATTTAACTTCCAATGTTAATTAATGTATCTTGTATGTTCGGGTCTTGCAAGCTGCATTACAACTACTTCATTTCATCATATAATGTTAAAATTTTTGATATTGCTATGCTTCCTATGACAATGCATTTTTATGATAAGCATATAAATAAGTGTTATTATAACCTCAAAGATTATTTAAAAAAATGACATTAATAGGAATATAAAATAGATCGGCATGCTCCCACTACATTGCAATACCCTAATTAGTAAGTAGTGGGTAAGTCCAACTTCGAGAAAGAAGTCACTCGTAGAATCCAACTCGGATGGGCTGCGTTCGGGAAACTGCGTCATATCTTGTCGTCCAAAACACTACCTCAGTGCCTGAAGTCGAAGGTGTTCGAGCAGTGTGTGTTGCCAGTGATGACATACGGATCCGAGACGTGGTGCTTCACTATTGGCCTAATTCACAAGCTCAGGGTAGCACAGCGGGCTATGGAGAGGGCTATGCTCGGTATTTCTCTACGTGATCGTATCAGAAACGAGGAGATCCGTAGACGAACAAGGGTGACCGACATAGCTCAAAGAATTAGCCGGCTGAAGTGGCAATGGGCTGGCCACATAGTGCGAAGGACCGATAACCGTTGGGGAAGAAAGGTCCTCGAATGGCGCCCGCGTCTCGTAAAGCGAAGTACAGGACGCCCCCTGACAAGATGGACCGACGACCTGAAGAGGGCAGCGGGCATCCGCTGGATTCAGAAGGCTCAGGACCGGTCAGAGTGGCGCAAGTTAGGGGAGGCCTATGTCCAGCAGTGGACCTCCAAGGGCTGATGGATGGATGGATGGATGAGCCTAATTAGGGTTCATATGTGCCTCTAAAAGATGTAAACACTAACACCTATGTATCCACTATATGACTGCAATAAAAATTTGAGTATTGAGTACTATAATCATCGTTAATTGAAAGCCAGGGATGTTGCTACAGAGGCATTATGTGCTATGATTGAATTTGGCTGGTAGCAAATTAATCCACATTGTTCGTCATCATGGTAGACGCACCCTTCTATATCATCAGAGCTTGATCATGAACACGGCGGGTGACTGTATTGAAATTGATAATGTTGAAAGGGTTTGTAAGCTTAGCTTGCATTATATTGTCATTTGGTAGATATTTATTTCTTTTACGAGTATATATTATAGCATACTGGTACTAATTATATTGAATTAGAAACTCCCTTTGGGCGGCATGAAAACTTTCGCACTGGAGGAGCGTAGTGGATACTCTAGGCCTCCTCAAGAGGTGGTGGGCTATTAATGGGTCGAAGCCAGAACCTCCTTCCTGTTTTGAAGTATGTTAGGAAAGGAAGAGAGGAACCCTAATATTCCTCACGTACCTTTTCGAGTACAGACATGTTTTTTTTGAGATTAGCTAAAAAACAGCTCACAATGCCTTGTGGCAAGTGTCAAATAGATTTTTTGCATAATGAGCGTTTTCACTCTTTGAGCGTTAAATATATACCTACAAAACTTCACTGCCTAAAAACTACCATTTCATCTGTTACAAAAATCTGCCCCAGTTGGGAATCAAATCTGGGATTCATCCCTCGACAGGTCACGAAAGGAGTCAAAGGGGTTGTAGGCTTGTTTATTCAGAGTTGGAACATTTATTATTTATTGATACTATTAGTCCCACTCTGCGGTCGAAACTCGACTATTCCGCTTCCATATCAGTCAGCAACGTGTCAGCAATATATTTGGTGTTTCCGATGTCACAGCAACTAACCATTTAAATCCGATTTGCAAATTATATGAAACTAGGAAATCGCCCTCGCTTCGCTTCGGGAAAAATAGTAAGAAAAAAATAATAATATAGCCTATGTCACTCGGGGATAGTGTAGCTTCCCAACAACAGTGAAACAATTTTTCAAATCGGTTCGGTAGTTTCGGAGCCTATACAATGCAAACTAATAATCAAATCTTTCCTCTTTATAATATTAGTATAGATTGATATAAAAATCATAGCTTGCACACATCAAAGGGCTAGAAATTGATAACCAAATATTGCAATAAGGGGAGAACGTTACCTTTCTGTAGTGGGTCGTCTAGACATCTACTCAAAGGGGCTTATAAGAGAACGAGATGAAGCGCATTATTAAAGGTGGTCGGCTACAGAATCTCATACATAAATAATGACGTTAAAAGGCTTTTAACACAAGCTGTCAATACCTGATCGAGTTACTTATTATGGCTATTGTACTCGCCTTACAAAAAGCAAAATTTTTTAGATAATATGTCGATATGTAATGTATTTTAATATGGTATTTTCCATTTTCCTTTCGCTAAAAGGTAAAATTGTAGTTAAATGGTGATTTAAAAAATAAATTAGTGTAAACTGTAATATTATCGTAACAGGGCTAAATCTATGAAATTTTAATGTAAGTCCTACTAATGCTGGCCAGACTGACTTATCAGACTGACTTTTATGACTGATGTAATAAAAACTGGCCAAGTCAAATCTAACCTACTTTAAGATCTCACTTTTTTAAATAACAGCAATTGTTATAGGTATCCAATAAAGCAAAGAAATAGAGTTTAATACTTGTTTATAATGTTATTTTGTTCCTATAAATACATATTTAGATTTTGCACAGAACTTGGCACTCATTTAGATCTCCATTCTTTTTGCGGCGAAGCCCACAGCCAAGCATAATTTTTATATTGAACTTGGCTCTCCTTTTTTACATTTATGTTTTTGGTGGGATATCATTATTTTTTGTAAAGAAAATATACCCTGTTCACAAATCTTAGAGACTAAATTGACGTTTCATGGGTGGAAACGCGTAAAATTACGGGTGGGGCTGCGGTGCGGTCTACAACAGCTATTTTCGAATATCTATTTGGCGGACACTAGCGCCATTGATTAGGGTGGCATAACTCAGCAAACTTCACTCCGTTTACAACAGCCATGTTCACATACACAATAAAGGTCGTACTGAAAATCAGTAGCCGTGGTTAAGGTGCGCCTCCCCCCTCGGCCTCCACCAGTACTGTAGCAGACTCCCCCGGAGACTGCTACTAGGAAGCCATGGATACCAGATAACTGGTACCCGGTGGAAGATTAGGTCTGTGGTTCTTCCACCGACCACACCTCGGCCGCAGAGGATAGGGCAAGCGGCGCACCGTAATACTGACATGCCTCTTCTTTTGCGACCCCACCAGTGCCGTTTCGGCGGAACGGCCCCGCCCGCTCGCAGGGGGTAGGGAGAGTGGCGCACCGCAATACCAACACGCCTCTTCCCCTGCGATCCCTCCACGGCCGCAGAAGATAGGGAGAACGGCGCACTGTAATACCGGCACTCCTCTTCTTCTGCGGTCCCACCTCCACGCGCGTCCACAGCGAACTTGTTCAGCCCGCTGGGAGCGCTCTCCTCGGGCCAACCGGCGGCCCAAACTGGCCGGCCCTGGTTGCCTCTTAGCTTCACCGTGGGTGACCCGTCCAAGGTTACTAAGCCCCCCCGCCACGACAAGGCGGGCAACCCCCGGGGGGGAGCCCACGGCATATGCTGAGTGCGTACCTTTTTTGTTGAGCAGTGCTGCAGCAGGTTATGTCGATTTTATAACTTATAATATTTTATAAATGATTTATTTCGTGCAAATTTTATAACTTGTTGCAGTGCTTAGCAAAATAAATAATTTCTTTCTTTCTTTTATATATTGGGTTGACGACCCGTGTGGCGCAATGGTTACCAAGCCGGATCGCCGCGCCAAGGGTCCTGGGTTTGATTCCCAGCGAGGCAGAAATTTGAATGATGAGTTTGAATTTCTGTTCTCGGTCTGGGTGTGAATGTCCTTGTCTTGTGTGTTGTCCATGGCACCCACGACACAGGGAATCCTAGTGTGGGGCTATGAGTGTGAAGCGTTATTTAAAAAAATATATATATCTATTTGTCACACACTAGCGCCATTTAGAATTCCCTTCATATGAGATGGCCCTCGTTCTACCTCAATATTCCATGCGCTGAAGTATGTCATATTGAGCCCCGCGTGCACAGAGGCCTTCGTGCGAGTTTTACGTGACATAACGGGCTCACAATGTTGGCTAAGATTTGTATGGGACCGAAGCTTTTCTTTTCACGGCCGCTAGATGGCTCTGCTTCGGTCCCTTACAAATTTTGTATGGGGAAACCACTTATTTTTCGACTTTTTTTAATTTTTTGATTTTTTCCTACGCTTACACACAATTACCGAGCTGGATTCCAAATTTCATCCTTCTAGGTTACCTGGAAGTAGGTTAGATTTAGGTAATATATGTCAGTCAGTCAGTGCTAAAATTTACGACTTTTTGACTTTCATATCTTTGTAACCGTTTGAGCTAGCTTCATGAAATTTGGTCTTCTACATGTCCATATGGATATAATTAAACACACGTAGTTTTATGTGTTTACGTTAAAGAGGTTTTGAGTTATAAAAGGGTCAAAAGTGGCATCAAGTGGTTCGTGTAATATTACACTCGGCGCTGGCTAGCCAGTTCCTTTGCTTGAACTTGTCTTGACACGCTGCCGCGTGTCTAGATCTTGTTCTAGAATATAATATCTATTTATTTTTATTTTTAAAAGATTGCTGAGGAGTTTCTTTAGGCTTTTCTTCTCCTCCATGACAAAGCCGAGAAGCCAAAAAATGACATACGTGTACCTATATGAATAAAAAAATATTTTGAATTTTGACCTTCCTTTTATTAAAAAATCCTACCAGCATGCAGAATGGCCGTCATACACAGATACAGTTATTTTACTCAGCCAACGCTAACAGGAAGGAATTTTCGCCAAGCTCCATAGTAGTCTCCTAAGTTCAGTAGAATGCACCACAAGCCACCTGCCACCCCTACGGGTGGCTTATTATCTTACACCTCACACGAAAAATCCCACGCTAAGCAACAACTGTATGAACGTACATACATAGAACACAGTATTATCGTGACAACCAAGTAGCTCCTATTCATAACTCTCCATAGATAGATCCACGGATACAGCCCCACAGGTAGTTAGCGTTGCTAGCCTGCCAGTATCAGTCTACGGTGTATCGAATGTCATATTTGTATGTCCAATTAAGGTATGGCGGCTGGCGTCTCGTTGGGGTGGCAGTCTCCCCCAATCGATACGAAACGACGCGACGTCCTGTCCAGTAATGACACGGATTGAACGTATGCAAATCATACATCGTTACTGAGGATAATTGATATTCGAGGTCGACTGGAATTATTCAAAGACATTTGATACAAGTTATTGCTACAAAATAAAATGTTTTGCAAAGGTTATATTTGTAAAATAAGGACTTTAAGTGAATTCGGGCTTTATTGTTAGGCGTCGTCCTAATTGGCAGCGATCGTACGAGCAAACGATGCGATTTAGTCGCACGGCGAAATTAAACACACACACTAAATAAGTGTGTCGTAATTAAAGCTCGCACGAGCATAATGATCATTTTCATCGCACGACGATGAACGCATCGTTTGCTCGTACGATCGCTGCCAATTAGGACGACGCCTTATTGTTGTTATTGTTGGATGTTATTGTTGGGTAGAAAGCGATGGGCTTACAGTGGCTTTTTATGCAGGGCCGGATTTGGAGGTCTTGAGGGCCGCGGGTAACGATGGAGCGGAGGTCTTTAATTATTTTCCGAAAAAAGGAACATATTTTTTCAGCTTCCACAATCTGAAGGGGACGTTTGCGCACTCCCTCCGCCTTATGGCTCATACAGTACAAGCTGCGGCTTCCGAACTTGCCCAACGGTTCCCTGCCTCTGATATCACCAGGTTGCAGGAAAAGAACAGAGGGCTACGATCTCTGGTTACTGTCCTAAAGAGCAAGGTGTCGTCCCTGATGGAAGAAGTAGCTGTTTACCTGAGGAAAAGGGAGCCTCTCCGAAGGTTAAGCGAAATGGGGCAAACCACTAAACGACTAGAAAGCGATCCATTGGTGCAGCAGATCACGGCTATGATTGTAAATTAGAAGACTTCCGGGCCGAAATTGTCCCTGAAAGATGCATAAGGCCACTTCTCAGAAAAAAGCAGGAATCTAGATTCGGGTATTAGAGGTTCGCACCCAACTCAAAAAGGGAGTCTCGAAGAAGGTGACAAAACAACGGACTGAAACGATTACTGCAGGTCGGTCACAGTCAAAACAGATAACGAGTGATTTGGCCACTGACTCCTCCTCAATCTAGACGAAAGCAGAATGCTGTATAAAACTAAAGTTTTCAAAAGAAAAATGTAGAACAAATTGAAAATAAAAATCGATTCCTATTGTGAATTATAAATGGCTAAACGCTAGCTTTAATTTTTAAAGATAGGTCTTATACTTTAACTTTGTTAGGGCTCTTTCAGATTAGCGACTTTTCTGTGCGTTTTATTCGTTCTGCCATACGAGCATACGTGCACTGCATCTTGAGTATGATGTTACCGACGACACTTTGACCGAAAAACGGTAATGATTTTAGAATGAATAAATAATCTAAAATTTTAGCAAAAAACCGACTTTAAATTAAGTATATCCTTTCCAATAAAAAAAGAATCATCGAAATCGGTTGGCGTGATATTTAGTTATTCGTCCATTTATCGCGCACATACTTAATGCAAATTTAAGACTTATGGTTTTCTCATGGATGCCATTGTGAGATGTCGCTCTTTAAGTAAAACCACATGACAAGCACCAGTTTTCAATTAAAAAAAGAATCATCAAAATCGGTTCACCCAGTCGAAAGTTCGGAGGTAACAAACATAAAAAAATACAATCGAATTGAGAACCTCCTCCTTTTTTTGAAGTCGATTAAAAATGATTTCGATCTTCGTTTATTCTTTCGGAAATTCAGTTTTTATCCTACTTTCAAAGCGGAGTCCTACCTTCGGATAGTATACTTCTGATAATTTAGTTCAAATTGTTTGTAAATCTTAAGAAAATAGCTATCTTAGATAATTTTTGTTTTTGTTAGTCATCTTTGATGTCTGGTGGGGGAAAAGTTGTACCGGGGTAATATAGAGCATAAGACTTACCGTAGATTAAATTGTGTGAAAAGTTCTGAAAGCGGGTCGGCACCATAAATAACACAGTTTTCAACACGACCCAGACAAAGTAGATCAAGGGTTATATTTCGCTTCGCTATTCTATTATAGATTCTGTAATTTGATTCAATTTAGTTGTCGGATCGATATCTATTTCCTTCTGCTTTACGTATTTAAAACACCCAGACAAAAATACACCAGTCGACCGTGGACCTAAATCAATGAAGTACAATAAAATATTACAGAAGATAGCGAAGAATCCAGTTATAAATGAGATGGGGCGAATTAGTGTGGGATTACATAATTATGAATTTGGCGTTTTATATGGAAAAAGTAAAACAATTTTTTTTACATAAAATTATAATACGAGTATATTTTAATCAATCGAAGTATGTACCATTATTATCTATAACACTTTCGCCATTTTATAGGTAATTCATTGATTCCAATGCGGACAAAATTGTGGGAGCGAGAATCGATGAAATTTTTGAAGGCGGTTTGGACTGCCGCATAGGAATTGAATTTTTTTCCTTGTGAGAAGTTGTCTAAATTATGAAAATAATGGTAATCTGTTGGAGCAAGGTCCGGGGAGTATGATGGGTGTCGGAGACATTCCGTTGCAGATCCTCTAATTTAGCGACCGTCTGTCGTGAAGTATGGGGTCTAGCTCTGTCCTGAAGTAGCAGTGGGCCAGAACAATTGACCAGTCTCGGTTGTTTAATAGCAAGCTTTCCATCATGATTTACAATTGCTGTCAATACAGCTCTGCCGTAAGCATTTAGCCAGATCTTAGGAAACTGTAGTGTATAACACCAGTATTAGACCACCAAACACGCACCAGTACCTTTTTCGGGGTCAACTTTCGCTTAGAACATGACATTAGTACAGTAAGTATGACGTTTGGCTGATCCATCTAGACTATAAGTTTGCGGCGCTTGCAATTGAAACTTTGGGTACGTGGTCGGCAGACATGAAGTATTTAATGAAAGACGTGTCGAAACGATAAGTCCGCACTTCTGAAGACCCGAAGGCTGGTAGCTACTTTGCTCGAAGAATTAGTTTAGCAATACAGTGGAGCTGATGAGGATATTCACAAGGAGATCAGCTAAATTATAAGAAATATTGAAATGTGATGACCATTTTCCAAAGGTATTTAAAAATTATGGTTTGGAGTAACTTATTTGGCCGGATTCTAAACTTAGAGCTGTCTATGAATTTTATCAGAACCTAAGGTTAAGGTATTATCCTAGTGCATACACGTTTCAGATAGATGCCACTGTTTAATTGAAATACCCAATAGATGGCGTTTTAACATGTCCAGATGTTTTTACATAATGTTATTCCAGTACATGGTTTAAGTTAGGTTTCAGTTAGATGGTACTAGCAACTAATCTCAAATTTCGTAAAACAATAAATGTAATGATTTAAAAAGCATAAAAAAACATAAAAGTTCAAAATACAGGGTGTCCCGAAAATAGTGGATCAACCACAGAGGGCAGATAAGTTGAAAGTGGACATACCATATGTCAAAAAATTACTTTTTCATCCTCGTCACCCTTTTCGAGATTTAAAAGGAAAATCCCTCTACGAGATTAGAGGGCAGATCCCTCTACGTTTGATACACTAATTGCGGGACACCCGGTATATATTATGATCATTTTGTATTGGAATATTGGAAAAATAGACAAAAATATACCGAGCTGTGGCGGGATTCGAACCCACACTCTCTGAGCAAGCTCAGGCCTTTCCCCACCTACGTCCAGCACCAATCAAGCTTTCCTCCGCATTTGGCCACACAGCTCTTGCATTTTTTTTGTATCCTATTATAATACGTAATATAATAATATAATAGAATTTATGATACCAATGGAACGAAACAACTAATACAGAAACACTACTATTCTAGATCTAGTGTTTTGGACTGATATCCTAGTGGTTTTAACACTGTATGCGATTATGGGGAGTCTGACTTTAAACTTTAAGTTTTAACTTAAAACTTTTTTTTATGAAAAGAATAATTACGGTCTGTTCCGATTAATGCGAATATAATTAGAAAATTAGAGTAACTTTCCAGGTTTTTGTCTGACTACTCATTATTTATTTATTTATTCAAATTTTACTTTAAACTTATCTACTAATATACCTACAGCAAACTATCTTATCTACTTGATATTTTATAACTGCATACTTTGCCAAATGAAAACATAACTTTGAGAATTATTGTTGAATCGTATACGTGTAGTAGCAAATGGACTTCCTGGCAGGAATTAAATAAAGCAGTATGCCAAAAACGAACACTAAGCCCACCTATTGGTTTACTATTCAATTTCGCATGTGATACCAATATAAAAGTTTTCTAGTTAATCTGTGAACTACTCTACAATATTATTATTGTAACATTGTCGATAACACAAAAAATTACGGACAACACTAAACCCTAAAAAGTTGTTCTATTGTCTACTAGATGGCTTAGGTATCTATTTTTACAAAATTTTTAATAATTGTCTGTCAAAAGAGATTGCATGCACTTAGTATATCAAAAGCGAATTATCTAATTACGGTGTACAATAAAAATATTTTTGAAGCTTTAAAATTAAATTAAAAGTCGCTATTCCATGTAAGATGGCGCTGGTTGTTGGTTAAGCTTTAAGTAATTAACTGATATGGGTAATCGTAGGTACAGTCAGTAGTTTTTATTTTAAAGTATATAGCCGAAAAAGAGCATAAGAGCCAGATGACGGTAATTTCCATCGCCCATGGACAATAACAATATCAAGACCACTCGGTAGAACTCGGTAGGATGGAGCATTTCCCGTGGTACTATCGCAATGCACATCGACACAGGATTATAAGCAGCAATAGTAAAAAATGTTCATCATAATAAGAAAACAGTACTGTGAACAACAATTTACAAAGATGCTTTATAAATACCATGAATATGAAGGTAAATGAAGTTGTACATAACATTGTGTGGATATAAACGAATTCATCGGTAATTGGCTAACAGTGGCTGCATGCAGTCTTTGTACTGTTAATATAATAGCTCTCCAAGATTGAAAGGAGTAGGTACTGCGCGCTGCAGCCAATAACATGCAGCTTGTTTGATAACCTCCTTGATAGGAGGACGTATCGGTTTGCAAAGTTAAGGACTTCTATATTGAAAATTCCAATTCCACTGAAGTTTGTGAAGGTATAAACAAGCCATAGACGTCACTCGCAATATTCAGCGCACAAGAAATATTGGATCGAGGTATTTGAGGATTTCAAAATCAATTTCACGGAATATTAAGTCTCAATAATCCTCTTACATAATAACAAGCTGTAGACTTCATTTCAACTAAATTAGCATTTGACAAGGTGCATCTTATGTTACGGTTTAATAGCATAAGTTTAGTTTGAATGAAATCCTACTATTTAATATAATAAATGTGAAAATTTGGAGGTTTGTGAGTTTATCACGCAAAAAGGGCTGAAAAAATATGGATGGCACACGGATAAATCAACGGTCCCTACGTATATGAAGACATGTCAAAAAATCAATCTAGCTAGGTTTCATTTCTGGAAAAAATAGTTTTCTATGTTTTTAACCCTGCACCTAAAAAGAGGAGTATTTAGTTATTAAAATACATTAGAGTAGTAAAATACATATCAAGCGCTTATAGCCCAGCGGCTTGCATCGATCCTTAGTGATCGACAAAGTTAAGCAACAGAGGGCGCGGTCGGTAGTTGGATGGGTGACCGCTAGTGGCAAAAAATTCTTGAGCGTTTCCGTGCTTCGGAGGGCACGTAAAGTCGTCGATCCCGGTTGTTATCATAAGTTAACAGTCGTTAAGTCATGTCGGAGGCCCTCGGGCGGTTTGAAAAACTTCCGACACTCGGGTTGGCCACTAACCCCTCCACCAATCCGTACTAGAGCAGTGTGGTGGAGTATGCTCTAGGCCTCTTTAAGAGGAGAGACCCGTGCCTAGTAGTGGGCCATTAATGGGTTGAAGCCAGTAAAATACATTACACCAATATGGGTAAAGTCATGAGGCCTTTGAAATGTACCTAATGTACACCAATTAAACATCGTGAAAGAAATATTAAGGAGAAGAGGTAATTACGCCACAACGCCCTTTAAATTTCTAAATTAAGAACATAACAGAAAAAGAATTGCAATATATTATTGTTGACATTTAAAGGTTAAGTTTTCGGAACGTGATTGAAGAAGGAAAGCTTAGGAATTCAATTTGAAAAGTGAAGAAATCAAAACTTTTGTTCTAATTGTTTTACTAATGTTGAGTTTGGAATAAAAGATCTTTTTAATTGTCTTAATTGTGTTAACAATTTAATAAGAAATGTAAACAAACAAAAAAAAAGAAAATGTGTGCAATTCACACGTGATAGATGTGAAACCTTCAAATGTTTTGGTTTCAAAATAATGAGACGAATGTAAAATTTCGGGAAGATGATAATTGTAGGTTTTATTAATGATCATAGTGATGCAAAAAAAAGCAAAGCAACAACCCATAATTGTCCCACTGCTGGGCTCGGGGTCTCCTCTCACAATGTGAGGGGTACAGGCCATAGTCTACCACGCTGGCCAAGTGCGGATTGGTAGACTTCACACACCTTTGAGAACATTATGGAGAACTCTCAGGTGTGCAGGTTTCCTCACGATGTTTTCCTTCACCGAAGCAAGTGATAATTAACTTGCAATACGCACATAATATTTGAAATATAGAGGTGCGTGCCAGGATTTGAACCCGGGCCTCCGCGTTCGGGAGACCAACGTTCTAACCACTAGGCTATCACTGCTGCAAAGTGATGCAAAGTGATGCAAATTGATGCAAAGTTAGATAATTATTTTACATTTTATTTGTACATTATTACATAGATTTATTCAGACTCATAGCTTACATTTTCGATAAATGATACAAGAGGCTTATGGCAATTGTTATAGGTATCCAACAAAGCAAAAAAAATAAAGTTTAATACTTGTTCATAATGTTATTTTGTTCCTATAAATACATATTTCGATTTTGCATAGAACTTGGCACTCATTTAGATCTCCATTCTTTTTGCGGCGAAGCCCACAGCCAAGCATATTTTTTGTATTGAACTTGGCTCTCTTTTTTTACATTTATGTTTTTGGTGGGATTAAGTTTACACCGCGCGTTTTGAAGTAACCACCCCAGTTTATCGTATCTGTGTAACACAAAATTATGAACTTCCTTTTGAAGGGCCGAAATATGAACTTGGTGTGCTCCCTTTAAAAGGCATGCCGCATGACCCATTTTCGGGCGAGGGTGTTTTGGGATTTGGCTCATTGCCAAGGTTACAAACATCGATTAAATTTAGGAGGGAACTTTGCAAGGGTCAATGTCACAATGTTTATGCCGTCGAATTTTGCAGAAATCGTGAACATTTTTGTGGCATAAAAGTTGTAAAATTTTTTGTCGTATCTTTATCTGATAATCCCACTTAATCTAAAGATTAACCACGCTTTGCTGTAGCTCAAAATTTTCATAGCAACCGTTACCACAGCAATGGAAAGAGCAATAACTAACAAACAAATAATATTAATACTGGTGTTATTATCATGAAGCCCGCGTGGGTAGCTACCACCCTCTCGGTTGAGTTAGCTCTAAACGACTCCTCGTGTTTCGACTGGGGTCTTAAGACCAATTTTTATTTTATATTTTATTGACCGTAAAGCATCAGTGATACCTTTGCTGTTTCTGATGTCCATGGGTGACACTGGCCACTTATTATTATCAGGTGGATTGTCACCTCTTTTGTCAACTAGTTAAATTCAAAAACTTCGCACTATAACGTGTATAATAACACTCTCCTATTAAAATACTAGGCGTCTAAGAACGCCTATAAAAAAGGGCGTATAAAAAATTCCAATTGATCCATTAACTTCAATACGAGTTTTACGACGACATCACATAAACTTGTTATATTTTTAAAAATGTATTATTTTAGTTTCACCTGGTTGCTGAATTGCACGTAAGCAGACACCACATCTATTTCAAATTATGATAAGTTTTATATTTAAGTTACAAAACACATTCAGTAGTTTGATTGAATCGTATCGTAATCAAGTGGTCGACCGAGCAGACAAGCACACTTCAGACACGGTCGGAAGTTGGTTGGGAATCACCGGTGGTAAATTGCTTGAACACTTCCGTACTTCCGGGAAAATAGTTGAATGCTCTCGGGGTGGAGGCGTCTTGGTGATAACATCGTAACCGAAGTTTTATTCCCCGTTTCAAATGGGTTGTAACTTGAGACCACGCAAGTTTTGCATCACGAAATATGATAATCGTAATTTCTTAGATAGGCTAAAAATAGTTACTTATCTTATTCTTAGCCGTTTGTTTCCTTTATTTCGGTGTGGTCTGGTAACTAGTTCGTCAACAACTAGATATAATGTTATCGATCATTGAAAACAAAATAACACCTATGTAATAAAATTATTGAAATCATTGCGACGCTAATTATTTTAAACATAATTTCAGTCACATAAAACCACATCAAACAAACCGCTGCATTTAATAAATGACATGAAACAATTGCATAGTGCAAAAATATGCGTAAAAACTTGATAAGCCCGTTACGCCGAAATTAATAAATCCGTACAAGTTCTTTTGAGGGGATCAATGAATCTGGTGTGCGTATCCGAAATGGATGTGTGTGTATCCCAGTGGCCATACGCTCTGAGCTTGTGTGCGATCGTCAATACAACAGACACCCTTTGGCAATATCAATTTGCAAAACGTAATACGACTTAATTCCCATCACATAGCTATATTAGGTGTACAGATTTTAATAAAGCGCGACCCTACCTGTCCCTACAAATGACAGTAGAGTACTTCAAGACGTCCACATGATTGTTATTTTAAACTCTAACTGCAAGGCTTAGAGCCGTTTGTGACCTAGCAAGCTGTATTGGACAACACTTGTTTTCTGTGATCGCGTACCCCTTTGTGCATTAAAAGGAAATCTGATATTGGATAGACTTGAAGGATTAATATTAGTTCAATGTTGGATTGTTTGAAGTATGTTCACTGATATGTGAAGCGGGAGAAAATATTTCATATTTAAAGTAGGAACTAAAATTCAAACTTCGAAACCACAGATTTTTTTTCATTTTTGCCTACTTTTATTTAACTTCCAATGTTAATTAATGTATCTTGTATGTTCGGGTCTTGCAAGCTGCATTACAACTACTTCATTTCATCATATAATGTTGAAATTTTGGATATTGCTATGCTTCCTATGACAATGCATTTTTATGATAAGCATATAAATAAGTATTATTATAACCTCAAAGATTATTTAAAAAAATGACATTAATAGGAATATAAAATAGATCGGCATGCTCCCACTACATTGCAATACCCTAATTAGGGTTCATATGTGCCTCTAAAAGATGTAAACACTAACACCTATGTATCCACTATATGACTGCAATAAAAATTTGAGTATTGAGTACTATATCTAATCATCGTTAATTGAAAGCCAGGGATGTTGCTACAGAGGCATTATGTGCTATGATTGAATTTGGCTGTTAGCAAATTAATCCACATTGTGTCGTATAGTTCGTCATCATGGTAGACGCACAGTTTAATCGAAGACCCCTTCTATATCATCAGAGCTTGATCATGAACACGGCGGGTGACTGTATTGAAATTGATAATGTTGAAAGGGTTTGTAAGCTTAGGTGCATTATATTGTCATTTGGTAGATATTTAATTCTTTTATATATTATAGCATACTGGTACTAATTATATTGAATTAGAAACTCCCTTTGGGCGGCATGAAAACTTTCGCACTGGAGGAGCGTAGTGGATACTCTAGGCCTCCTCAAGAGGTGGTGGGCTATTAATGGGTCGAAGCCAGAACCTCCTTCCTGTTTTGAAGTATGTTAGGAAAGGAAGAGAGGAACCCTAATATTCCTCACGTACCTTTTCGAGTACAGACATGTTTTTTTTGAGATTAGCTAAAAAACAGCAAAAAATCAAATAGTAGCAGTCAAATAGATTTTTGCACAATGAGCGTTTTCACTCTTTGAGCGTTAAATATATACCTACAAAACTTCACTGCCTAAAAACTACCATTTCATCTGTTACAAAAATCTGCCCCAGTTGGGAATCAAATCTGGGATTCATCCCTCGACAGGTCACGAAAGGAGTCAAAGGGGTTGTAGGCTTGTTTATTCAGAGTTGGAACATTTATTATTTATTGATACTATTAGTCCCACTCTGCGGTCGAAACTCGACTATTCCGCTTCCATATCAGTCAGCAACGTGTCAGCAATATATTTGGTGTTTCCGATGTCACAGCAACTAACCATTTAAATCCGATTTGCAAATTATATGAAACTAGGAAATCGTCCTCGCTTCGCTTCGGGAAAAATAGTAAGAAAAAAAAATATAATATAGCCTATGTGACCCGGGGATAGTGTAGCTTCCCAACAGTGAAAGAATTTTTCAAATCGGTTTATTTATTTATTTAAAAATTTTATGTACACGAATAAACTTAAATTAACGCGTCATATAAATCTATAGTACATAGGCACTGCTTATTTCAAAAGCTTCTTGTTCGGTAGTTTCGGAGCCTATACAATGCAAACTAATAATCAAATCTTTCCTCTTTATAATATTAGTATAGATTGATATAAAAATCATAGCTTGCACACATCAAAGGGCTAGAAATTGATAACCAAATATTGCAATAAGGGGAGAACGTTACCTTTCTGTAGTGGGTCGTCTAGACATCTACTCAAAGGGGCTTATAAGAGAACGAGATGAAGCGCATTATTAAAGGTGGTCGGCTACAGAATCTCATACATAAATAATGACGTTAAAAGGCTTTTAACACAAGCTGTCAATACCTGATCGAGTTACTTATTATGGCTATTGTACTCGCCTTACAAAAAGCAATTTTTTTTAGATAACATGTCGACATGTAATGTATTTTAATATGGTATTTTCCATTTTCCTTTCGCTAAAAGGTAAAATTGTAGTTAAATGGTGATTTAAAAAATAAATTAGTGTAAACTGTAATATTATCGTAACAGGGCTAAATCTATGAAATTTTAATGTAAGTCCTACTAATGCTGGCCAGACTGACTTATCAGACTGACTTTTATGACTCATGTAATAAAAACTGGCCAAGTCAAATCTAACCTACTTTAAGATCTCACTTTTTTAAATAACAGCAATTGTTATAGGTATCCAATAAAGCAAAGAAATAGAGTTTAATACTTGGTCATAATGTTATTTTGTTCCTATAAATACATATTTAGATTTTGCACAGAACTTGGCACTCATTTAGATCTACATTCTTTTTGCGGCGAAGCCCACAGCCAAGCATAATTTTTATATTGAACTTGGCTCTCCTTTTTTACATTTATGTTTTTGGTGGGATATCATTACTTTTTGTAAAGAAAATATACCCTGTTCACAAATCTTAGAGACTAAATTGACGTTTCACGGGTGGAAACGCGTAAAATTACGGGTGGGGCTGCGGTGCGGTCTACAACAGCTATTTTCGAATATCTATTTGGCGGACACTAGCGCCATTGATTAGGGTGGCATAACTCAGCAAACTTCACTCCGTTTACAACAGCCATGTTCACATACACAATAAAGGTCGTACTGAAAATCAGTAGCCGTGGTTACCCTTTTTTTTCCCCGGGGGGGAAAATGCATTACGCGTACCTACCACCCGGGCGCAGGGGCTACCCAAGTTGTTATGTGGGACTCCCGTATAGGCTAATGAGACCCACGGTATACCCACTAAACCCCCCCCCCCCCATCTTCCTTCTCGCCGCCTTGTGACGGGGTTACGGGAACGCTTTCGCACACATCCGCGACCCCGCCTCAACGATGGGCGCACCAGATGGTAAGGTGCGCCTCCCCCCTCGGCCTCCACCAGTACTGTAGCAGACTCCCCCGGAGACTGCTACTAGGAAGCCATGGATACCAGATAACTGGTACCCGGTGGAAGATTAGGTCTGTGGTTCTTCCACCGACCACACCTCGGCCGCAGAGGATAGGGCAAGCGGCGCACCGTAATACCGACATGCCTCTTCTTTTGCGACCCCACCAGTGCCGTTTCGGCGGAAAGGCCCCGCCCGCTCGCAGGGGGTAGGAGGAGTGGCGCACCGTAATAACAACACGCCTCTTCCCCTGCGATCCCTCCACGGCCGCAGAAGATAGGGAGAACGGCGCACCGTAATACCGGCACTCCTCTTCTTCTGCGGTCCCACCTCCACGCGCGTCCACAGTGAACTTGTTCAGCCCGCTGGGAGCGCTCTCCTCGGGCCAACCGGCGGCCCAAACTGGCCGGCCCTGGTTGCCTCTTAGCTTCACCGTGGGTGACCCGTCCAAGGTTACTAAGCCCCCCCGCCACGACAAGGCGGGCAACCCCCGGGGGGGAGCCCACGGTATATGCTGAGTGCGTACCTTTTTTGTTGAGCAGTGCTGCAGCAGGTTATGTCGATTTTATAACTTATAATATTTTATAAATGATTTATTTCGTGCAAATTTTATAACTTGTTGCAGTGCTTAGCAAAATAAATAATTTCTTTCTTTCTTTCATATATTGGGTTGACGACCCGTGTGGCGCAATGGTTACCAAGCCGGATCGCCGCGCCAAGGGTCCTGGGTTCGATTCCCAGCGAGGCAGAAATTTGAATGATGAGTTTGAATTTCTGTTCTCGGTCTGGGTGTGAATGTCCTTGTCTTGGGTGGATGGACAACCATGGCACCCACGACACAGGGAATCCTAGTGTGGGGCTATGAGTGTGAAGCGTTATTTAAAAAAAAATATATCTATTTGTCACACACTAGCGCCATTTAGAAATGGCCATTATTGGAACCTCTATTTTTTGTAAAAAGCTGGAAACTTTTTCAACTTTCCCTTCATATGAGATGGCCCTCGTTCTACCTCAATACTCCATGCGCTGAAGTATGTCATATTGATCCCCGCGTGCACAGAGGCGTAGTGCGAGTTTTACGTGACATAACGGGCTCGCAATGTAAATGCGAGTTGGTTAAGATTTGTATGGGACCGAAGCTTTTCTTTTCACTGCCGCTAGATGGCTCTGCTTCATTCCCATACAAATTTTGTATGGGGACACCACTTATTTTTCGACTTTTTTTAATTTTTTGATTTTTTCCTACGCTTACACACAATTACCGAGCTGGATTCCAAATTTTATCCTTCTAGGTTACCTGGAAGTAGGTTAGATTTAGGTACTATATGTCAGTCAGTCAGTGCTAAAATTTACGACTTTTTGACCTTCATATCTTTGTAACCGTTTGAGCTAGCTTCATGAAATTTGGTCTTCTACATGTCCATATGGATATAATTAAACACACGTAGTTTTATGTCTTTACGTTAAAGAGGTTTTGAGTTATAAAAGGGTCAAAAGTGGCATGAAGTGGTTCGTGTAATATTACACTCGGCGCTGGCTAGCCAGTTCCTTTGCTTGAACTTGGCTTGACACGCTGCCGCGTGTCTAGATCTTGTTCTAGAATATAATATCTATTTATTTTTATTTTTAAAAGATTGCTGAGGAGTTTCTTTAGGCTTTTCTTCTCCTCCACGACAAAGCCGAGAAGCCTAAAAATGACGTGTACCTATATGAATAAAAAAATATTTTGAATTTTGACCTTCCTTTTATTAAAAAATCCTACCAGCATGCAGAATGGCCGTCATACACAGATACAGTTATTTTACTCAGCCAACGCTAACAGGAAGGAATTTTCGCCAAGCTCCATAGTAGTCTCCTAAGTTCAGTAGAATGCACCACAAGCCACCTGCCACCCCTACGGGTGGCTTATTATCTTACACCTCACACGAAAAATCCCACGCTAAGCAACAACTGTATGAACGTACATACATAGAACACAGTATTATCGTGACAACCAAGTAGCTCCTATTCATAACTCTCCATAGATAGATCCACGGATACAGCCCCACAGGTAGTTAGCGTTGCTAGCCTGCCAGTATCAGTCTACGGTGTATCGAATGTCATATTTGTATGTCCAATTAAGGTATGGCGGCTGGCGTCTCGTTGGGGTGGCAGTCTCCCCCAATCGATACGAAACGACGCGACGTCCTGTCCAGTAATGACACGGATTGAACGTATGCAAATCATACATCGTTACTGAGGATAATTGATATTCGAGGTCGACTGGAATTATTCAAAGACATTTGATACAAGTTATTGCTACAAAATAAAATGTTTTGCAAAGGTTATATTTGTAAAATAAGGACTTTAAGTGAATTCGGGCTTTATTGTTAGGCGTCGTCCTAATTGGCAGCGATCGTACGAGCAAACGATGCGATTTAGTCGCACGGCGAAATTAAACACACACACTAAATAAGTGTGTCGTAATTAAAGCTCGCACGAGCATAATGATCATTTTCATCGCACGACGATGAACGCATCGTTTGCTCGTACGATCGCTGCCAATTAGGACGACGCCTTATTGTTGTTATTGTTGGATGTTATTGTTGGGTAGAAAGCGATGGGCTTACAGTGGCTTTTTATGCAGGGCCGGATTTGGAGGTCTTGAGGGCCGCGGGTAACGATGGAGCGGAGGTCTTTAATTATTTTCCGAAAAAAGGAACATATTTTTTCAGCTTCCACAATCTGAAGGGGACGTTTGCGCACTCCCTCCGCCTTATGGCTCATACAGTACAAGCTGCGGCTTCCGAACTTGCCCAACGGTTCCCTGCCTCTGATATCACCAGGTTGCAGGAAAAGAACAGAGGGCTACGATCTCTGGTTACTGTCCTAAAGAGCAAGGTGTCGTCCCTGATGGAAGAAGTAGCTGTTTACCTGAGGAAAAGGGAGCCTCTCCGAAGGTTAAGCGAAATGGGGCAAACCACTAAACGACTAGAAAGCGATCCATTGGTGCAGCAGATCACGGCTATGATTGTAAATTAGAAGACTTCCGGGCCGAAATTGTCCCTGAAAGATGCATAAGGCCACTTCTCAGAAAAAAGCAGGAATCTAGATTCGGGTATTAGAGGTTCGCACCCAACTCAAAAAGGGAGTCTCGAAGAAGGTGACAAAACAACGGACTGAAACGATTACTGCAGGTCGGTCACAGTCAAAACAGATAACGAGTGATTTGGCCACTGACTCCTCCTCAATCTAGACGAAAGCAGAATGCTGTATAAAACTAAAGTTTTCAAAAGAAAAATGTAGAACAAATTGAAAATAAAAATCGATTCCTATTGTGAATTATAAATGGCTAAACGCTAGCTTTAATTTTTAAAGATAGGTCTTATACTTTAACTTTGTTAGGGCTCTTTCAGATTAGCGACTTTTCTGTGCGTTTTATTCGTTCTGCCATACGAGCATACGTGCACTGCATCTTGAGTATGATGTTACCGACGACACTTTGACCGAAAAACGGTAATGATTTTAGAATGAATAAATAATCTAAAATTTTAGCAAAAAACCGACTTTAAATTAAGTATATCCTTTCCAATAAAAAAAGAATCATCGAAATCGGTTGGCGTGATATTTAGTTATTCGTCCATTTATCGCGCACATACTTAATGCAAATTTAAGACTTATGGTTTTCTCATGGATGCCATTGTGAGATGTCGCTCTTTAAGTAAAACCACATGACAAGCACCAGTTTTCAATTAAAAAAAGAATCATCAAAATCGGTTCACCCAGTCGAAAGTTCGGAGGTAACAAACATAAAAAAATACAATCGAATTGAGAACCTCCTCCTTTTTTTGAAGTCGGTTAAAAATTATTTCGATCTTCGTTTATTCTTTCGGAAATTCAGTTTTTACCCTACTTTTCAATGCGGAGTCCTACCTTCGGATATTATACTTCTGATAATTTAGTTCAAATTATTTGTAAATCTTAAGAAAATAGCTATCTTAGATAATTTTTGTTTTTGTTAGTCATCTATGATGTCTGGTGGGGGAAAAGTTGTACCGGGGTAATATAGGGCATAAGATTTACCGTAGATTAAATTGTGTGAAAAGTTCTGAAAGCGGGTCGGCACCATAAATAACACAGTTTTCAACACGACCCAGACAAAGTAGATCAAGGGTTATATTTCGCTTCGCTATTCTATTATAGATTCTGTAATTTGATTCAATTTAGTTGTCGGATCGATATCTATTTCCTTCTGCTTTACGTATTTAAAACACCCAGACAAAAATACACCAGTCGACCGTGGACCTAAATCAATGAAGTAGAATAAAATATTACAGAGGATAGCGAAGACTCTAGTTATAAATGAGATGGGGCGAATTTCTGGGGGTCCTTACATAATTACGAATTTGACGTTTTATATGGAAAAAGTAAAACATTTTTTTATATAAAATTATAATATATTTTAATCAATCGAAGTATGTACCATTATTATCTATAACACTTTCGCCATTTTATAGGTAATTCATTGACTCCAATGAGGAAAAAATTGTGGGAGCGAGAATCGATAAAATTTTTGAAGGCGGTTTGTACTGCCGCATAGGAATTGAATTTTTTTCCTTGTAAGAAGTTGTCTAAATTAAGAAAATAATGGTAATCTGTTGGAGACATTCCGTCGCAGATCCTCTAATTTAGCGACCGTCTGTCGTGAAGTATGGGGTCTAGTCTAGCTTTATTCTGAAGTAGCAGTGGGCCAGAACAATTGACCAGTCTCGGTTGTTTAATAGCAAGCTTTCCATCATGATTTACAATTGCTGTCAATACAGCTCCGCCGTAAGCATTTAGCCAGATCTTAGGAAACGGTAGTGTATAACACCAGTATTTAGACCACCAAACACGCACCAGTACCTTTTTCGGGGTCAACTTTTGCTTAGAACATGATATGTTTGGCCGGTTCTTCTGGGTTCAACCACTGTGATGAGCGTTTAAGATTATTGTACAGGATTCATTTTTCATCACAAGTAACGATACGATTCAAAATTCCCTCGTTATTTTGACGGTTGAGTAAGGGGGCGTCCATAAATTACTTGAGATGTTTAAGAGGGCGAGGGGGTCGAGTCAAATCTCATCTAATCTTACGTTGGAGAGAGGGGGGGTCTCGGCAAATATCACGCAATTTTTTTTCTGATTGATACAAAAAAAACTTATACTATTTTGGTCCATTTAATACAGATTGTACATGCTTAAGATTTAATCTTAAGCGTAATCGTAATACGATTAAGATCATTCACTAATTCGTTCGAAAGAAAATAATTTACAATAACAATCCAACGCGTTTATGTAAGAAACCCACATTTTGAAAAATCTCACGTGAGATTGGGGGATGGGGAGGGGTTCAATAAAATCTCACGACATCTCGCCAGAGGGGTGGGGGGGGGGGAAGGAGGGACAGAAAAATTAAAAAACACCTCACGTAATTTATGGACGCCCCCTTAAATATAACGCAGCACTCAATGCGATTTTATTGGTGTGCTTCACTCATTTCACGCGGTACCCATTTCTCGAGCTTTTTCACTTTTCTATTTTGTTTCAAGTGAATTAAAATTGTTGTATCACTCACACCGAAACCTGCTGCTAGATCTGACGTGGTATGCGATGGATTTGCTTGAACTATCACCTTTAATTTTGCATTATCAACTAGAGTCTCCGGTCGTCTTAAGGGTTTGTTCTGTAGGTCAACATTTCTAGAATGGAAACGTTGGAGCCAAAAACATACCGTGCTTTCTTTTATAGTAGCTTTCCCATACACATCATTAAGAGCCATTTCGCAAAACTCGGTTGATAGACTATAGGTATTTGAAGCGGCTCCGCGGCGTGATATTGCCTCGCGCGGCTCGCGTCGCGCTTGACCTCAGTTCTGTGCGAGTAATCTTCTTGATACTTTCAAACGTAAAAATTTTAAAATTATGAACATATAATTTTAATTATACACTTTGTGACCACATACATGTATCTGGTTTGTGACAATATAAGTTTATATAACAATTAAGAGTACAATGTAAAAGTCAAAGTCAAAGTCAAAATATTTTATTCATATAGGTATCATTGATACACTTATGCACGTCATTTTTTGGCTTTTCGGAAGGTGCTTTGTCATGGAGGAGAAGAAAAGCCTAAAGAAACTCCTCAGCACATCTTTTAAAAAAAATATTACAAAAATGATATTATCATACAAAAGTTTACTATTCTGAGTGGAACTGGTTGCAGAGCTAATCATTTCCATGCGTCTTTGTCATTTAAATACTCGTTTACACTATAATATCCCTTGCGTAACAATTGTGTTTTTACACGTTTTTTGAAAGATTCTATTGGCAAGTCACGTATTATTTTTGGGATTTTATTATAGAAATGTACACCAAGCCCTATGAAAGATCGTTGCACTTTACTTAGGCGGAACGAAGGCGTAACTAATTGATACATTCTTTTTGTTTGGCGATTATTAATATCAAAATTTTGTTTATACGCGTTTATATTCTTCCTTATAAAAACTACATTATTGAAGATATACTGGGAAGCTACTGTAAGTATACCTATTACCTTGAACTTTTCACGCAAAGATTCCCGAGACTTAAGTTTATAGATAGCCCTAACAGCCCTTTTTTGGAGAATGAAAATTTGTTCTATATTGGCTGCTTTGCCCCACAGCAAGATGGCATATGACATAACACTGTGGAAATAAGCAAAATAAATGTAGTAGTACCATTATCGGTAACTTATTTACATAATACATTTTAGGTACCTACTTAGGTACATCACAATAAAGATGTCCAATAGATGCATATTGCAAAAATCAATATTTTGGCAAATCAACGTGAAAAATTAAAAATCACGTTTTTTCAAGGTGATCTATAAAATGCAATATGCGTCCATTTTGCCTGCGATATTCGCAGCGCGTCGAAATACATAGGTATACCTAAATTCAAATCAATCGGAGGGTATAGAACCGGGAAATCCCGGAACCGAAAATCCCGGGATTTACAAAGGAATACGGTACTTTTCAAAAGAACCAGGAAACAAAATAAAAGAACCGGGAAACAAAATAAAAGAACCGGGATTTTCTGAACTTTTGGGAAATAAAAATATGTCGCGTCGTGATACAAAAGATAACGTAAAAATAAAGGTAAATACAATCCATACACAAAAATGATTACAGCTTTAAAAAGAAGATATTCAGAACGTCGGCTACATGAAGCAGCTATACTAATATAATATTACTTTTTTCTCGTCCAAGCAGTGCTGAATTGTGCAATACAATTGTGTTGCTTTCATACAATTAATACGAAACTTATGTTTGCATGTAAGGTATAATAGTATGATGGTTACTCAATCACGGCAAACGACTATACGGATTTGGGTAGAAAACAGTTTTTCCCTATTTAATGCTCCTGAGAGATAAAATAGGAAACGCGATTGTGATGAAATTCCGTCGTCGTGTTAAATGAAAGACTATAGCACTTTCAAACACTTTTTATTGCACACACTTTTATAACACCACTTCACTATATCTGAACTACTCGACACCGAATTCAAAAATCCACCACACTTCTATTGCAGAGGCTATTTAAACAATCTTACCCCTCCACTGTCCAAGTAATATCCGAGTCTCACTTCCTTCCGCTCTAATATTTAAAATCGAACTTCCGCTGTTATTTTGAAAAAATCATTTAAGTTTATTTCCGGTAGATATTACTTGGCATTGGATTACAATAAATTAAATATAAATTATCGAAATATTTTGAAAAATTCTAATTGAGATAAATAAAATCATGACACTCGGCCATCTGATAACGTGCTAGCTCCGGAGCACGAAATATAAAAAAAAATATTATTTCTGATTCGTAAACTAAACAAATAAAATAAATTAATAAAATATTTATGATTACAACGTTCGTGATTCGGAACATGCAAAAACAATCGTAATTAATCTTAAAATACTAAAATTACAACAACTGTGATTAAAATATACAGAATAAATAATCATAAAATTCATCTAAAAGTGAAATAAAATAAATAAAATCATGACACTCGCAATTCGATTTAAAAAAAATATAACAAATTTAAATAAAAATTGATGTAAAAAAAAAGATGATAATAAAGAAAGAAATATAAAAACTATTGTAAAGTATTATAATAAATTATGATTAAAATAAAATGACTTAGGAAACATCTAAAGGTGTTAAGCGGTTGATTTTTCGTCATCTGAAGAAGATGATTCAGAACTTGAATCATTATTAACATCTAAAGAATTTAAATGTATCCACGGGCGGATTCTATCTGATGAAATAACACTATTATAATTCTTAGTATTGAAACCAGGCACATTGCATATCTGATATCGGTCGTTTCCTAAACACTTTGAAATTCTATAAGGGCCAACAAATTTAGGCAATAACTTTTTACTTTTACCATCGTTGCTGAAATTAGTCTTCGTGATTTTGATTAAATCACCTTCTGAGTATTGTTTAGCTGGCTGTCTATCGCGATCGTAAAGTTCTTTTTGTTTAGACTGACTGATTCTTATATTTTCAGCTGCTTCACGTCTAGTTTCAGCAACGTCTGGTAGCGTGAGATCTGTATTATTCTCGATCGCGTTTTCAAGCATTTTGTTATCACAGATATTGTTTAATTTAAAACCAAATAGTAATTCCGCCGCAGATTTCTTTGTTGTAGCATTTACGGTATTATTTATACCCCATTGTACCTTGCCCAATTGCTTGTCCCAGTCACGCTCATCATTATTAAAGTTCTGAGTTGATAGAGCAGATAAAATTGTTTGATTGAACCTCTCTGCCTGTCCATTTGCTCTGGGGCAAGCAACTGCGTTAAGCACATGTTTTATCCCATTGTCACTACAAAAATTTTTAAACTGTGCAGAAGTAAAAGCAGTACCTCGATCCGTTATTATTCTAGAAGGCACACAAAAATCATTGAATAAATTTTGTAAAGCTCTAATGACGTTCTTGGTTTTAGTATCTCTAACTGGTCTTGCAAAAAGATACTTGGTAAATCCGTCGACAATGGTTAATACATAACTTTGCTTAGATTTACTTTTTATAAATGGCCCCAAATGGTCAAGATGTAGAGTATGGAATGGAATCGCTATTTTCTCAATGGGATGTAGAAGCCCTACACGCGTCTTGGATGCATTGTCCTTATTATAAGCACAGTCAATACACGCAGCTACATATTTCCGTACAAATTTTCTTAATTTGGGAAACCAATACCGGGCTTCGATGCGTTCGAAAGTCTTTGCAAATCCAAAGTGACCCATATCATCGTGATTGGCTTTGCAGATCTGCCATCTAGCATTCTTCGGTACTACCAGGCGCAATTCACCGTTAATTTTTCGGTATAATACATGATTTTTGACAACATAATTCTTTTTAATTTCAACGACTTCATCCTCACAATCAGGTTTTAAAATTCTAGAAATACGCTTTAGTTCCGGGTCTGCCATTTGTAGAGTAAGCAACCAGTTTTCAGAAGTAATTTTTGAACAGTTAAGTACTTCCGATTCATTGGATATGGACGGATTCCTACTCAGAGCATCTACGTGAGACATTTTGTGGCCGGGACGATATTCTATTTTAAAATTGAACTCACTAATCTGAAGCCACCATCTCGCGATGCGTGGTATTAGATCTCGTTTAGTTAGTGTAGTTCGTAGGGCACTGCAATCCGTAAAAACTGTAAAGTTGAGACCCAGTAGATAGGCGCGAAACTTTTTTAACGAACATACCACAGCTAACGTTTCCAATTCATACGAATGGAAATGGCGCTCATCAGCCGTGGTTTGTCTGCTAAAATATGCTACTGGTTTAAGGGATTTTGGATCTGTTTGCCACTGAAGTAGAATTCCACCCAGACCCATAGAGCTGGCATCCGTGTGCAATTCGGTAACTAAATTTGGATCATATAAAGCTAGAATAGGACGTTCGATTAAATTGCTTTTTAGTGTATGGAAGGATTTTGCTTCAGATTCCGTCCATTGCCATGATACTTCCTTCTTTAATAAAGTAGTCAAGGGTCTGGCGATTTCGCCAAAACCCCGAACAAACTTACGAAAGTAGCTTGCTAAGCCCAAAAACTGTCTTACTTCATGTGTATTTTTAGGTATAGGAAAATTCTTAACAGCTTCGATTTTTCTCTCCCCAGGTTGTATACCCTTACTTAAGTCGTGGCAAGGACTCGAGTAAAAATATAAACGCTCATTATCTTTAATAACGGTGAGGTTAGGCAACTCAGTTAAATTCTGCCCCAATAGCACTGGCGTTTGCAAAAGTTCATCGCTCACCGCAAATATGTCTATTTCTGCCTCAATTTCATCTATTTTTATATTAACTTTAGATCTAAATATTGGGTGGACACTTGCGTTCCCGAATCCCTTGATAGTAGGCAAATCTTTCGAAATTTTTGGTAGACCTAAATTTTGAGCATCAAATAATCGGATCAAACTACAGTCACTCCCAAAATCTACATACGATTCCAACACGTTGTCATTCAAATATATCGTTTTGTGAAATTTACTGTTGGTATTTAGAGGGTTGACAGAGCTAGACGTATTTTGGCCACTATTGAAATATTGAGATCTATTCTGTGTAGAAAATACTGAGTCGGTTTTAGAATAACAGATTTTTAGAACCTTCTTATTATCCTCTGTTGAATTTTTGTTAGTAAAAGAATTCAATGGCTTCCTACTACAGTCGTCGTAATTATGACCTATCCGTCCACATTTAGCACACTTAACTAATGGTTTAGGACAATTATAATATGAATGGCCCTTATCCTGACAGTTGAAACACGTGAGGTTACTTTTACTATTATTAAAATTTAAATTTGTATTCTTATTGTTATGTAAATTATTGCGTTGTTCATATTTTCTTTTATAAGAATTATTCAAATAAGTCTGAGTTTTAGTTTGTTGTGAAGCTAAATAGTTTAACAAATCTTCAGGTTCCTTACATTTAAGAGCTTGAGCACCATTTTTAATCGAATGATCAGATATTCCATGTATTATACAGTCAACAGCCTTTGTGCCCTGAATGTCACATCTGCTTAACAATGATAACTTATCGTAAAAATAGTCTCTTAAGCTTTCATCTGTTTGTGATTTCCTGTTCAACATTTCTTCCAATAACTTGCCATAATTTTCTTCGTTAGGGAAAGCTTTTCTTAATTTAACTTGCCATTCAGGCCACGAATAATTGAGGGATGGAAGAGCTTCATACCACTTTTTCGCTAACCCACGTAATTTTTGCAACGCAAAATGCACAGTTTGCTGTTCATCCCAACTATAGATTACAGCGCATTCGTTGACCTTCCTCAGCCAACGATCAACATCTTGAGATTTACTATCAGGATCGAATTCCGGTACCACATTAGTTGAATGAGAAGTCTTACTTGATCCTTGAAGCGAAGCTATCATCTTCAGGAGATACTCTGCAGTGGCTCGGTCTCGGTCTGCACTCCGCCGCGATCTCCGCGACGGCCTCTCATCACCAGACTCCGATGAAGATGATCGTCTCCGTCGTCTGCGACGTCGAGATCTCTCTGGTGCATTATCCACTGTAAATGTCAATACTTAAGAATCAATAATCGTTCAATTGTTTTTGTAAATATTTGTAAATAAATTAATTCATGTTTTATTATTATTATTATTTATTATTATTTATTGAAAGAAAAATGTATAAATAAAAATTTCTAAATACTGGCAACATTTCATTTGTTAGCTGATATTAGGTTTCATACTAAAATAGTCTTCACTTATTACCACTGAACAACGTAAGATGTTATACTCGTATTATTCACTAGTACTTAAGCGACTCTTCAAAAATAAAATTTAATAAAATAATCCATAACAATATTGCACATCGATACGGGCCTTGATGTATGTACTTGAGTATACCTATGCGGCTCACACCTACTAACATAAGCACACCTACATGGCTTACACCTTCCGATATACGAGCTTATAAAATGCATATTATACGAGCACACCTACATGGCCCTTCTTGCAACTTCACTCGAGCTCACCTACATGGCTCATATGTTACTACTCAGGCGGGCATACCTACATGGCTCATATCTTCTCTACTCAGACAAGCACACCTACATGGCTCATATGTAACTACTCACATGAGCACACCTACATGGCTCATATGTAACTACTCACATGAGCACACCTACATGGCTCATATGTAACTACTCACATGAGCACACCTACATGGCTCATATGTAACTACTCACATGAGCACACCTACATGGCTCATATGTAACTACTCACATGAGCACACCTACATGGCTCATATGTAACTACTCACATGAGCACACCTACATGGCTCATATGTAACTACTCACATGAGCACACCTACATGGCTCATATGTAACTACTCACATGAGCACACCTACATGGCTCATATGTAACTACTCACATGAGCACACCTACATGGCTCGTATCTTACTACTCACATGAGCACACCTACATGGCTCGTATCTTACTACTCACATGAGCACACCTACATGGCTCATATGTAACTACTCACATGAGCACACCTACATGGCTCGTATCTTACTACTCGTATGAGCACACCTACATGGCTCATATTTTTCTACTTACATGAGCACTCCCTAATTTAAATGCTTACTTTTTATTTTATTACAAATTACAACAAGGTAAAAAAAAAATACTTCTTACAAATTCGAGTACACGTTATGTTCAATTTAGCACGTGCCCATCATTTATCCCTGATTTATTTAAACTGCACTTTGTATCAAATTAATTAAGGCTAAAAGAAACAGTGTATTAAAGATAATTTACGAAATATTATATTTTAAACGTACTTACCAGTTTCAGACATCGTGGGACGCGGATCAGCACTTCTGATATGTGATGAAATTCCGTCGTCGTGTTAAATGAAAGACTATAGCACTTTCAAACACTTTTTATTGCACACACTTTTATAACACCACTTCACTATATCTGAACTACTCGACACCGAATTCAAAAATCCACCACACTTCTATTGCAGAGGCTATTTAAACAATCTTACCCCTCCACTGTCCAAGTAATATCCGAGTCTCACTTCCTTCCGCTCTAATATTTAAAATCGAACTTCCGCTGTTATTTTGAAAAAATCATTTAAGTTTATTTCCGGTAGATATTACTTGGCATTGAATTACAATAAATTAAATATAAATTATCGAAATATTTTGAAAAATTCTAATTGAGATAAATAAAATCATGACACGATACTAACTATTTTCACGCGGGGAAAGCCGTGGTAAAATAACCCCGAAAGAACTGAAAATCCCGGGAATCCCGGTTCCAGCATAGGCGAGTACCGAAAATCCCGGTAATTTAAAACAGGAGTTTCTGAGGAGTTTCTTTACGGCTTTTCTTCTCCTCCATGACAAAGCACCTTTCCGAAAAGCTGGTAGATTAAAAAAAATGACGTGCATAAGAGTATCAGTGATACCTACATGAATAAAGATTATTTCATTTCATTTCATTTCAGGATCGGTTTTCGATACCCTAATCATTACCGTGATACAAAAGATAACGTAAAAATAAAGGTAAATACAATCCATACACAAAAATGATTACAGCTTTAAAAAGAAGATATTCAGAACACTATTCTTTGAATGTTAAAAACGAATTCTTTATTGTTTTCTGTTGGTTTACAAAACAAAATATTGACAATAGTCTAGTATAATAAATTATGAGAAACGAAATTCGCACTTTCCTCCCAAACCACTTGCTCTACAAGAAAAATGTATGGCACATAAAATGTCAATCTTTTTATGGGCTACAACTTTTACTCGATCCTTTCGGAAATCGTCTAGGACGCACCGTTTAGGAGATATAAGGAGTTTTCGGAAAATTTGGGAGGGGGGGGGTTAAGGTTGGGCCCAATAAGATTGGGTAATGTTGCAAGTATGAGTTCCACAGGGCGGACGGAAATTCAGTCGGAAATCGTCTAGGACGTACCGTTTAGGAGATATATGGTATTTTAGGAAAATTTGGGGAGGGGGGGGGGGTAAAAGTGGGTTCAGTAAGATTTAGCAATAAGGTTTGGGGGCTTACTAAAGGGGGTTGAAATTTCCGTCTAAACTTGTCTAGGACGCACCGTCTCCGAGATATCCGGGATTTCCGGTTTTCCAAAAATCTATATCCCGATATCCTGATCTGCCGATCTGCGCCTACCTGATGAGTGCGGTATTTGCCCGGATGCCTCCCAGATTATCACGACGCAAAATTCCACTTTTGGGTGAAGAACTGAGGGGGGGGAGGTATAGGGGGAGGCGAGGGGTTGTGAAGGGAAAAAATGAGAGGGTGATTTGTATTTGTGTTGTGTATTTGAGATACGTGAGTTTTGGGGAGTTGACGGAACTTGAGTGCACGAGAGTTTCCAAACAACGAATGTATTATCTTTGACTAATAATAAGTGACTATAGCTGACTAATGTCGGAGCTTCTATCATTCCAACATTTTGGCTTAGCAATAGGGTCCCGTTGACACCGTTTGGGTACGGAACTCTATAAAGTACAGATTGATCTAAAAGTTGTATAAATAAAGGGTATGTGTATACAAGTTATAATTATTTATTATTTTTTTTCTATGTAAATATGTAATTTACACATATAACAAAAAACCTAAATACTGTAAACAGTAACTAATGTCTAAAAACGGACAATGTTTTATTTCAAATTACAGCAGTGACTTCCAACCCAATAGGGGTTGAATTTCCAAAAATCCGATAGCCTAAAGCCTTCTTCGATAAATGAACTATCCAATACAAAAAGAATTTTTCAATTCAAACCAGTAGTTCCTGAGATTAGCGCGTTCAACCAAACAAACAAACAAACTTTTCAGCTTTATAATATTACAATAGTAATAGTATAGATTAGTATAGATATAGTTATATTTTGTACATATGTATGTTCGTGATTTTCTCCGTTACTACTTACACTACATAAATTGGAAAGAAATAGTTACTTAATTTCTATTGTTTTCTTCAAACCAAAGATGTTTAAAGCAGAATATTACGCAAACGGACCCCTGAATTGAAAAATGGTCTTTTGAAACCTATAATATTTTTGAAAGACCTTTTCAACGATACCCCACATTAAGGGGTAGACGAAGAAAAAATCATACGGAACGGACAGACGGACGGACGGAAGGACGGACGGCCGGACGGGCTAGCCGGCCGGTTGAAATAACGAACGGACTAGACATGATTCCGATTTGACTACAAAACCCTGAAAATTATAGAAAACTAAAAATAATACAATTGACTGTAACTAAAAATTCTCACGTGATCAAGACTGTTCAATGGCAATATAATTACGTTACTTTTACGAAATCTATTCCTTAGATGGCTAAAGCAAAAATTGACATAGGTCCGACGTCCAAGAGTGCTGCCGCACGACTGATTTGATTTCGCGCCAGTGCGTATCTTTATATGGTAAAGTAAATTCGTTTTAATAAATTATTCTTTGCAGTAAGATAAAAAAAAAATTACGTGTCATATTCGACAAAGACCATATTTTATTACTACATAAATTTTTGATGGGAAATACGCTTTATTGAATACAAAAATCGATGGTAAAGTCATGGCATAAACCATGAAAATTGGTAATGTTATTGAATTAATTTTGAAACAAATATTATAGTAATCGTATATCCCTTGTAATAAATGCAAAATATAATATATGAGTGTTCTCTAGACATTTTTTTTTACTCAATTTAATAAAACTTAATAAAGAAAATCAGTGTATGAAATTGACTCTGTCGTCCTTTTGCTGAAAAATTGTTATGCTAGATTGACAGTTACGCAGAAACAAATTAATATTTTCAAAATTCCGGTAAATGAAGATCCAAGATGAAGGATTGATCTATTTTATGAGTTCATTTGCCAGCATTAATATCTTTCTTATGATACTAATTTTTGACATCAAATTCTTCATTCCGCGCGTCTAACCGCGAAATGGCTCTTAATTCTTCGAGCTGTTTCTGCGGCGCTGGTGCCCGGTAGAAATCGTATTCGTAAAAGTCGATTTGGACAGATGTTGGACGAAGCGTAGACTCCATCAGGCGTGACTGTTCCAGCATCAGTTCGTCATAGTTCTAAAAGCATTAAAATAAATATTATCTTCTATTTTATATCAACGTATTTACGTATGGCTCCACCAACACTCCATCGATATGATAAAATCGATAAGCTTTAATTGTACGGAACTGAAGTTGTATCCGGAGATTCCGACTTGTCGGAAACAAACTCTACTCTACCGATTATTTTTACATTCACCTATATTAAACATGGTCCACAGGTTAATCTATGCCAGTAGCTAATTAATTAGCAACACGTAGATCTGTCCATTCTAGCATACAAAGCCCCGGTAGCGAAAAGCTGTAATACTTCCACAGTAAGATTTAATTACGTGCGCAGTCTTTACAGTGGCTTCGATGTACTTTTGACTCGTAAATAATATAATTAGAGTTTTATTGAAGTTCTCTGTGTTCGCTTCTCGTACATCTTCTAACTTTTTATCCCTCTAGGAAAGCAATTACATTTTAATAATCAAAATCCCAGAATTTATGAAATGAGTGTGTAGAGTTATTATTAAAATGTATTTCTTTCAATCTGAAGTATTACCTAAGCATGAAACTTCTGTATGGAGTATATTATGTATTTACGCAAGATTTGGATTTATTCGAAAGTACAATTTTTTGTATTGTAAATTTATAGGAATACTAGTAATTGCCCTTTTGCGCTTCGGAAAAATCTTAGGTAGGTACTTTAGTTAACTTACAGAACATACTCTTAAAGCAGCATGATTGATCATTAGAACCGCATTACAATGAAAGATCAGTACACGACCTTAAAAGAAAAACACGGTTCCCTTAAGATCACTCACTCCATTGCCCGTCTATCTGTCTGTCTGTTAAGACCTTTTTTCTCAGGAACGCCTGAAGGTAACAATTTAAAATTAATATCGAACACGTGGGTCTGCAATCCCTAAGAGCTGTGAAAAGATCAACATTCTGTATCGTCAACGCAATAAAAGACTCGGCTAGAAAATATGTCTTAGGTAAAACATACATAGGTTAAAAAAATCTGAAAACAGTAGAATTTGTACAAACCACAAAGAAAATTATTTTAAACCTATTTGTAGAACTTGGTAATTTGATCGGGACCCATGTCAATGTATGTGGGCAACAGTTTTTCAACGACTAAGTTAGGTTTGTTTCTTAATTCCATTTATCATTTCGTTACACAGCCTAACACCTAATTAAACATAAGGTTCCACTAAATTGTTAAGATAGGTTCAATAACCCTAGCTCGCACTTGGCCGGTTGCTATTACTTATTATTATTATTTCATCACATTATTTTCTAAATTTTGTATTTCCTGCTTAACCCTTAGTAAATTACAATGCATAAATGTATGTATGTAGTAAGTATAATGACGTTTGCCTGATCTATCTAGAGTCTAGACTATAAGTTTGCGGCGCTTGCAATTGAAACTTTGGGTATGTGGTCGGCAGACATGAAGTATTTAATGAAAGATATGTCGAAATGACAAGTCCGCACTTCTGAAGACCCGAAGGCTGGTAGCTAGTTTGCTCAAAGAATTAGTTTAGCAATACAGTGGAGATGATGAGGATATTCAAAAGAAGATCAGCTAAATTATAAGAAAAATTTAATTTGTGATGATCATTTTCCAAAGCAATATAAAAATTATGGTTTAAGTCACTTATTTGGCCGAATTCTAAACTTAGAGCTGTCTATGAATTTTATCAGAACTAAGGTTAAGGTATTATCCTAGTGCATACACGTTTCAGATAGATGTCACTGTTTAATTGAAATACCCAATAGATGGCGTTTCAACATGTTCAGACTGTTTTTACAAAATGTTATTCCAGTACATGGATTAAGTTAGGTTTCAGTTAGATGGCACTAGCAACTAGTCTCAAATTTCGTAAAACAATAAATGTAATGATATAAAAAGCATAAAAAAAACATAAAAGTTCAAAATACAGGGTGTCCAGTAAATAGTGGATCAACCACAGAGGGCAGATAACTTGAACGTGGACATACTATATGTCAAAAAATTACTTTTTCATCCTCGTCACCCTTTTCGAGATTTAAAAGGAAAATCCCTCTACGAGATTAGAGGGCAGATCCCTCTACGTTTGATCCACTACTTGCGGGCCATCCGGTATATATTACGATCATTTTGTATTGGAATATCGGAAAAATAGACAAAAATATACCGAGCTGTCGGGATTCGAACCCACACTCTCTGAGCTAGCTCAGGCCTTTCCCCACATACGTCTAGCACCAATCAAGCTTCCCTCCGCACTTGGCCACACAGCTCTTGTATTTTTTTGTATCCTATTATATAACATTTAATGTAAAATATATTAATAATATTATAATAGAATTTACGATACCGATGGAACGAAACAACTAATACAGAAACACTACTATTCTAGATCTAGTGTTTTGGACTGATATCCTAGTGGTTTTAACACTGTATGCGATTATGGGGAGTCTGACTTTAAACTTTAAGTTTTAACTTAAAACTTTTTTTATGAAAAAATTAATTACGGTCTGTTCCGATTAATGCGAATATAATTAGAAAATTAGAGTAACTTTCCAGGTTTTTATCTGAAAACTCATTATTTATTTATTTATTCAAATTTTATTGCACACTACCTTATCTATTAATATACCTACAGCAAACTATCTTATCTACTTGATATTTAATAACTGCATACTTTGCCAAATGAAGACATAATTTTGAGAATTATTGTTGAATCGTATACGTGTAGTAGCAAATGGACTTCCTGGCAGGAATTAAATAAAGCAGTACCTATGCCAAAAACGAACACTAAGCCCACCTATTTGTTTACTATTCAATTTCGCATGTGATACCAATATAAAAGTTTTCTAGTTAATCTGTGAACTACTCTCCAATAACTATTGTACTACTCTACAATAACTATTATACTATTGTAACATTGTCGATAACACAAAAAATTACGGACAACACTAAACCCTAAAAAGTTGTTCTATTGTCTACTAGATGGCTTAGGTATCTATTTTTACAAAATTTTTAATAATTGTCTGTCAAAAGAGATTGCATGCACTTAGTATATCAAAAGCGAATTATCTAATTACGGTGTACAGTCGGCCGCTAAAGTAGCTTAACAGAATCAAAAGTGCAAAACAACTGAACACCCAACGAACCATAAGTCTTTGTCGTGACACGGACGAAAATTAAACTTAACTTACAAACGTTCATAATAAGCATAACACAACTCTTTCGTAAGTTGCTAAACGCTTTCATTCCAAAAGTCGCTGAACATCATCAAAGTCAAAAGTAGATTAACAAATTATATTCAATGTTCCTGCGTAAAAAAAACATAGGTAGTTGTTTTTACGTTTTACCCTCGGTTTATGAATATTACTTTTTAAACACTGTTACTCGTAATTTGTATGTAACTATATCGAGTTTAGTTATTCTATGAGTCTTATTACCAACTATAAACTAACATTTTAACAAAAAAATAACCGACTTCAAATGAAGTACATCCAATAAAAAAGAATCATCGAAATCGGTTGTCGTGATATTGAGTTATTCGTCCATTTACCACGCACATACTTAATGAAAATTTAAGACTTATATGCTTTTGATATGGATGTCATTGTCAGATCTCGCTCAAATTTATGTGAGAGCCACACGACAAGCACTAGCTTTCGACTAAAAAAAAATCATCCAAATCGGTTCACCCAGTCCAAAGTTCCGAGGGAACAAACATAAAAAAAATACAGTCGAATTGAGAACCTCCTCTTTTTTTTGAAGTTGGTTTAAGTAACCCGTTGCGAATGTTTCATATTACCCATAGAGGATAGAGTAGAAGGAGAGCCCATCCAGCGTATGAAAAGTGTCCGTAAAAACGCGTCCAATTACGGTTGGTGCTGCTGTGCGGTCTACAACAGCTATGTTCGATTCGAATATCTATTTCTAAGACACTAGCGCCATTCATTACGGGTGGCATAACTTAGTAAACTTTAAGTCTACAACAGCTATGTTCATATCGCTCTATTTGTCAGACACTAGCGCCATTCGAATGGCCTTTATTGGATACTCTATTTTCTGTAAAAAGCTGGATACTTTTTCAACTTTCCCCTTATTTAAGATGGCTCTCCTTCTACCTCTATACTCCATGATATTACCGCATGATTTGGTAATCAAAAAGCACGGTTTCGTTATCAAAACGCACGCTTTAATTCTATGAAAAAGTAGTAGCAACCAAGGAGATTTTATATCTATAAGTCAAACTTTTTTGTAAAATAAGTGACTTTGGCTTCAAAACCATTTTAATATATTTATGATATATTTATAATTGACATATTAAAACTTATTACAATTATAATGCATAAAAATGTTGTATTTATTTAAAAACAAGTAATTGGCTGAATAAACCCGAATTTTTGCCCGATGCCTGTCAACGGCAATAAAAAGTGACAGCGCGCCATTTAAACAAATTGAAAATAGTCGTAATAAATAACATTGATTATAATTTGTTAATCTACTTTTGACTTTGATGATGTTCAGCGACTGTTAAGTCGAGTGACGAATAATTGTAAACGCCTTCTTGTCGTACTTGTTTTATTGATTTGAATTAATTACTTTTACAAGTGGTAGTAATAAAATAATTTTAATATAGCTTAGGTGTTGTAGCGATCGTGTTCGCCATTGTCGTTCGAATCTTGCACAGAGTAATGTCCACTTGTCTTTCGCGCCACTGCACAGTCTCCACAGAGAACATAACACTATAACTCTTTTGCCGCGCGAGTAGATGGCGCCTGCGTCGCTCCCCGCAGTCGCCCTTAGCTGTAGTTTGTTAATGAACTATTAACATTCTGGGCCCCCTTGGAAGCCGTGCTTTCAAGAGCTTGAACTTGAGGATGGTCATCATTGCTCTGAAGGAGAGTTGGTTGTTCCATCGGTTATCTATCTTCTAAATAGCAAATCTTCGTAACAGCTCTTTTTATGACTCCTTTCTGAGTACGGATGTCAACTACTCGTGTTATGCCTTTTGAGCCAGGATATAATTTATGTAACCGTCCGAGAAGCCACTTCATTGGCGGTAGATGATCATCCTTGATGATGACGAGATCCCCCAGTTTTATGTTCTGACATGTCGTGCGCCACTAGACTCTTTGTTGTAGGTCAGATAGAAATTCCTTGGTCCATCGCTGCCAAAAGTGCTGCCGTAATTTCTCCAGCAGTTTGTATCGCGAGGTACTCAGTCTTTCTACGACTGGTGTGGGCATTGCGGTCAACGGACGACCAATTAGGAAGTGCCCAGGAGTAAGCGGAGACAAGTCTGAAGGATCCGATGACAACGGTGTCAGCGGACGCGAATTTAATATTGCCTCAATTTGTGTAAAGAGTGTAGTGTAGTGATTTCCTCGAATTTCAAATGTGTATTTCCAACAATACGTTTTAAATGAAAGCTGATTTTACCGCAGCTTCCCATAATCTACCAAAACTGGAAGAGTAGGTTGGGCTAAACTTAAAATTAATTCCTTCGCTACATGTGAAGTTGTCTATATCTCTTTTGAGCTCTTACCAACATTCTGTTCAATCCTCTACTTGCGCCTATAAAGTTTTTACCGTTATCACAATATATTGTATGGTGTTTTCCCCTACGCGATATGAAGCGTCGAAGGGAAAGAAGAAAGGAATTTGTGCTCAAGTCGCTAACTACTTCTAGGTGTAGAGCCTTGGTTGAAAAGCATACGAAGAGACATAAGTAGCATTTTACAGTTTTAGCACCATGACCTTTGCGGTTTGATATGTTACGATAGTAACATTTAATATCATTGTAAAAAGTACCCGCGAAGTCCGTGCCACTAGTTTCAAATGGGAGCGCTGGAGTTACTCGAGGAGTAGGTAAGTTGCCCATCAGTGGTTGTATCGATTGAGCTTTAAATCTAGTACAAATGATGCATTTATTAACCGTTTTTATAGCTAATTTTTTCCAATTTATAGGCCAAAAATGATCACGTATAAAACTCAATAGTTGTTGAGTGTGGCCACTATGTAATAATCGAAGATGCTCTTTCTCAAATGATAACTTTGTAAATGGATGTTGTGAACTAATTAGTATTGGATGTTTCTTATCATAATAACAATGCGAAGCATTTTCGATACACCCCCCCTACGCGTAACATACCTAAAGAGTCTAGAAATGGATTTATGGAAATTAATTTAGACCTTTTATGTACTATACGACTGGTTTTAAGGTTATGTATATCATCGGGAAAGGAATCAATTTGTGATTGTTTGGCAAGGGTAAGAAATGATTGATTTAATTCATTATATTGTAAGGAACGTTTAAAGTTATTATTTTTATTTTTGCAATTGTAAATAAATCGATAAACATAAGCGATAATTCTTTGTAATTTATATAATTTGGAATATTTAGCAAATGGAATAATGTTTTCTTGATTTTCTTTGTGTTGTACTAATAAACTTATTTTTGTTTCAGGTATTGTCGTGGGACTACGTGTAGGATGGACTGGCCAGCTAGCTTCGGTTTCGAGCCAGAACTTAGGACCGTGCCATTAGATTGTATGTCTCCCCACTGCCAGAACTTGGCTAGCGAAAGTTGTATTTTGTTTTGAAAAATGACAATGAATTCCAGATGAGGAGTTAGGGCTTGCGCCAGTCGGGCCAGCTACTAGCCAGCCAAACTTAGACTCCTGTAAAGTAGGCTTGTTTCGTCCTAACTTTATTTGATTAGAATTCACTACATCCCAGAATATGTCTCCACCTAATAAGAGGTCTATTTTAGACGGTTTGAAGAAGGTTGTATCTGCTAATTGTATGTGATTTGGTAGATTAAGTGTTGAAATGTCTACCGTAGTGCTTGGTAACTGATTTGTGATTTGTGGTATGACTAAAAATGAATTCTTAATTTGAAATGTATTGTAACGTGATTTAATGTATAAATCACACGTTTCAACGGTGTTTGTTACGCTATTATTAATGCCTAAAATTGGAATATTTGTTTTTCTACAAGGAATATTCATTTCATTTTTTATATTTTCAGATATGAAGGAAGATTGACTACCGCTGTCCAATAGCGCCTTTGCAAGGAAAGTTTTATTAGTTTTTGGGTTAATTATTTGTATTTCAGCTGTACATAACAACACCTGCCCCGAGATGGACGCCGAGAGTGACACTTGTGACAAGGAATTGGTATTGGGAACGGATTCTACAGGTAAGTTATTATTATTATTACTTTCATTTGTTCTATGTAATAATGTGTTGTGTTTTTTATTACAGATTCTACAAGGACCTAAACGACAACGAGAATGATGATGGCCAGGACGAAGGCAGTTCTTACAGAACTTGGATTTTATAATTGTATTTGTCCTGTCATCTAAAGTCATTTTCTTAAACTGGTCACATTGAAATAAAGGATGTTGATCGTTACATACAACGCAATTTCTTTTGTAAATTACCTGAGACGATGTGAGAAAGGATTTTGTATGTTTGTTATCCTTTTGAATATTGCTCTTGTCTATTATCACACTATCCAGTTTACCATGTTGTAAGGTCTCTAAAACATTTGCTCGGTTACGCAAAAACTCGAAAAAATCAGCTAACGTGGGTGAGAGGTCCAAAGAGTTACGATGCTCTTCCCATTTGCGACCTGTGGCACTGTCAAGCTTGGTAGTCATAATATAAACAATTAACGTATCCCAATATTGTACGGGTTCCTTCAATTCTTCTAAAGATCTTAAGTTCTTGGAATAATAATCTACCATAAACCGTAATGACTTATGGGATTCTTTTAATATGTTATCGAAACTAAATAAACATCTAATGTGATTATTAATTAGTATGGTTTTGTTGTTAAATCTGTCACATAGAATATTCCATGCTAAATTATAATTACTTGCAGTAAAGTTAATAGATTTTATAACGATGGCTGCGCTGCCCTCCAGAGACGATCGTAAATAATGAAATTTGTTTATTGGCGGAATGGAACTATTATTATGAATAAGGGATTCGTAAGTGTCCTGAAATTCCAACCATTTTAAGTTATCTCCATTAAATGAAGGTAACTTGATTGTAGGTAATTTAATATTATTGTAGTTATGATTTACGGATTGAGCTTCAGAACTATGGCACGTCTGACAGTCAGGTTCCTCTGCTTTAGAAGTTAAATCGATAATATTTTGAGCGATAGATATTAATCTATAAAATATACTTTCAATTAAGTCACGTTCTTCCAACTGTGGAGCAATATTATCCGAACACATGGTTTCAATTCTGCTTTGAACTTCATCAAATTGACGGAACAAATCTTGAAATTTAGTAAACTTTAATTGTAGTTCGTTCAATTGTATTTTATCTAAAGTGTTTGGTTCCACCAGTTTGATGATGTCTATATACTTTTGGAAAAGTGTTGTTCTGGCTTTAATATTGCTTCTCTTTTGTAAACATTCTTTTAATTCCTTTGAGTCTGGCATGATTAATGCGTATACAGACAGCAATTATAGAAATTTGAATGATAATAGAATAGACAAGCAGAAAATTGAACAGACTGTGAAGTGCGTAAAATAATGAATAAATAAAGCCAAACCGTGCTATCGCTTTGTGAATTAAGCAGTATAAACAACGTCCTATGCAGCAAAGCAGCAGCAAATTCGGCACGTCAGCGCACGCCGCAAAAGCAGTAATATGTAATTTTAAAATTATCTCGTCCCAATATTGGCGGGAAATAGCAAGCGCGCACCTGGAATTGACAGTTATAAAATCTGTTTATATAATTATAATTGTAAAAAACTAATTGTAATGTTTACTCGTACCACCTGTGAAAGTAATTAATTTTGTAATAATTGTAATGTGTATGTGTATTGTATTTATAAATATGTATGTTTGGATGTGTATTGTATATTGTGTGTAGTACATACGTAGATTGTATTGTATATAAGTATATTGTACGTATTTGTATATTGTATTACGTTAGCATTTGAAAATAATGTTACATAAGTAATTGCAGGATATTATAATAGTTTAATTGTAGGATTTCCAATGCAAAGTCATAGGCACAACTTGAGGCAATATGAATACGCTTGAATAAAAGACCGAAGATAAAATTAAATTAAATAGTGAACAATACTTCCATAATTGGCCGCACCGCTAACTACAAATTCACTTTGTCCTTGCGATGCCCTTTCAACTGCAACATGGATTTTGCCGCGTAATCCCGTCCTTGGCGCGCCGTTGGCTTGCACTGCTTTTATAATATCTCGTCGGAGCCTCCAGATGTTAAGTCGAGTGACGAATAATTGTAAACGCCTTCTTGTCGTACTTGTTTTATTGATTTGAATTAATTACTTTTACAAGTGGTAGTAATAAAATAATTTTAATATAGCTTAGGTGTTGTAGCGATCGTGTTCGCCATTGTCGTTCGAATCTTGCACAGAGTAATGTCCACTTGTCTTTCGCGCCACTGCACAGTCTCCACAGAGAACATAACACTATTATAACTCTTTTGCCGCGCGAGTAGATGGCGCCTGCGTCGCTCCCCGCAGTCGCCCTTAGCTGTAGTTTGTTAATGAACTATTAACAGCGACTTTTGGAATGAAAGCGTTTAGCAACTTATGAAACAGTTGAGTTATGCATATTATGAACGTTTGTAAGTTAAGTTTAATTTGCATCCATGACACGACAAAGACTTATGGTTCTTTGGGTGTTCAGTTGTTTTACACTTTTGATTCTGTTAAGCGACTTCTGCGGCCGACTGTACAATAAAAATATTTTTGAAGCTTTGAAATTAAATTAAAAGTCGCTAGTCCATGTAAGATGGCGCTGGTTGTTGGTTAAGCTTTAAGTAATTAACTGATATGGGTAATCGTAGGTAGGTACAGTCAGTAGTTTTTATTTTAAAGTATATAGCCGAAAAAGAGCATAAGAGCCAGATATACGACGATAATTTCCATCGCCCATGGACAATAACAATATCAAGACCACTCGGTAGAACTCGGTAGGATGGAGCATTTCCCGTGGTACTATCGCAATGCACATCGACACAGGATTATAAGCAGCAACAGTAAAAAATGTTCATCATAATAAGAAAACAGTACTGTGAACAACAATTTTAGAAAGATGCTTTATTAATACCATGAATATGAAGGTAAACGAAGTTGTACATAACATTATGTGGATATAAACGAATTCATCGGTAATTGGATAACAGTGCCTGCATGCAGTCTTTTTACCTTGAATACTCGTATAATAGCTCTCCAAGATTGAAAGGAGTAGGTACTGCGCGCTGCAGCCAATAACATGCAGCTTGTTTGATATCCTCCTTGATAAGAGGACGTATTTGTTTGCAAAGTTAAGGACTCCTATATTGAAAATTCCAATTCCACTGAAGTCTGTGAAGGTATAAACAAGCCATAGACGTCACTTGCAATATTCAGCGAACAAGAAATATTGAATCGAGGTATTTGAGGATTTCAAAATCAATTTCACGGAATATTAAGTCTCAATAATCCTCTTACATAATAACAGCTGTAGACTTCATTTCAACTAAATTAGCATTTGACAAGGTGCATCTTATGTTACGGTTTAATAGCATAAGTTTAGTTTGGATGAAATCCTACTATTTAATATTATAAATGTGAAAATTTGGAGGTTTGTGAGTTCATCACGCAAAAACGGCTGAAAAAATATGGATGGCACACGGATAAATCAACGGTCCCTGCGTATATGAAGACATGTCAAAAATGGCAATTTTTTATTGCATGTGGCTTTAGATTGTCCATACGCTACTACCCAAATAAGATATTTATTTCAATATTACGTATTTCACTAAATATACAAATCGACTAAGAAAACAAGTATAGTAATTACAAAATTAAGTGCCGTAGATGCGGATATGTAAGACATAGTGCTTTGTAAGGGGTTTAAAAAACGCGCATCTCGGAGCGAAAGCGGTCTTGTCTGACTGAACTTTACTGAAGTAAAGGTCTCACGAGTCTTGGACACCAAATAGGCAACTCCTGAATGGATGGCAATAACTGAACAGGATTAAAAAAATTGTTGTTAGTTATGTCGACATTGCAATACCAACACATTATTGACAAAAAGGCCTGATGAAGTATCTGGGAGATAAAATATGTAAATCCTGAACGGGAGGCAGCAACGGAACCGGATTTTAAAATATCTATTGTTGATAACGTTGACATTGCGAAACTATTAGATACTTCATTGAGCAACTTACGGCCTGCTGGTGCATCTTGGAGACTTTATGTAACTCCTGAAGGGTTGGCAATAACGGAACCGTTTTTTTAAATATTTGTTGGTGGTAACGTTGACATTGCAAAATCAGTACATGATTAACCAGCAAGGGCCTGAAGTGTATCTTGGAGATCAAAAATATGTAACTTCTGAAAGAAACGCAAATAATGGAATCATTTTCAGATGAAAATATCTTTGTTGTTAACTTTGAGATTGGTAATCCATTTTTATATATATCTTTTATAATTTAGGTTTTATACGGAAGAATATAAACGCGTATAAACAAAATTTTGATATTAATAATCGGCAAACGAAAAGAATGCATCAAGTTACGCCTTCGTTCCGCCTGTAAAGTGCAACGATCTTTCATAGGGCTTGGTGTACATTTCTATAATAAAGTCCCAAAATTAATACGTGACTTGCCAATAGAAACTTTCAAAAAACGTGTAAAGACACAATTGTTAGGCAAGGGACATTATAATGTAAACGAGTATTTAAATGACAAAGACGCATGGAAATGACCAGCTCTGCAACCAGTTCCGCTCAGAATAGTAAATACTTTTGTATTATTATCTTTTTTTGTAATATTTTTTTAAAAGATGTGCTGAGGAATTTCTTAAGGCTTTTCGTCTCCTCTACGACAAAGCACCTTCCGAAAAGCCAAAAAATTACGTGCATAAGTGTATCAGTGATACCTATATGAATAAAATATTTTGACTTTGACTTTGACTATAACATTTTTGTAACATAACAACTTCCTATATTCAGAAATTCAGAACAACCTATGGGACAATTCTCGTACTGCTTGTATAAACGAGTTTGTAACAGCCACGCATAACAGGGTCGCAGTAGGGTAGGTCTTGGTGCAAAGTAGGTCAAGGAAGCGAGAAGGGATTCAGGGAAAGGACAACGTTTATCGCAACAAGGGCGCGGGGTCGTGTACTATCTAGACACGCGGCAGCGTGTCAAGCCAAGTTCAAGCAAAGGAACTGGCTAGCCAGCGCCGAGTGTAATATTACACGAACCACTTGGTGCCACTTTTGACCCTTTTATAACTCAAAACCTCTTTAACGTAAACACATAAAACTACGTGTGTTTAATTATATCCATATGGACATGCAGAAGACCAAATTTCATGAAGCTAGCTCAAACAGTTACAAAGATATGAAGGTCAAAAAGTCGTAAATTTTAGCACTGACTGACTGACATATAGTACCTAAATCTAACCTACTTCCAGATAACCTAGAAGGATGAAATTTGGAATCCAGCTCGGTAATTGTGTGTAAGCATAGCAAAAAATCAAAAAATTTAAAAAAGTCGAAAAATAAGTGGCGTCCCCATACAAAATTTGTATGGGACCGAAGCAGAGCCATCTAGCGGCAGTGAAAAGAAAAGCTTCGGTCCCATACAAATCTTAGCCAACATTGTGAGCCCGTTATGTCACGTAAAACTCGCACGAAGGCCTCTGTGCACGCGGGGCTCAATATGACATACTTCAGCGCATGGAATATTGAGGTCGAACGAGGGCCATCTCTTATGAAGGGAAAGTTGAAAAAGTTTCCAGCTGTTTACAAAAAATAGAGGTTCCAATAATGGCCATTTCTAAATGGCGCTAGTGTGTAAAATAGATATATGAAAGAAAGAAAGAAATTATTTATTTTGCTAAACACTGCAACAAGTTATAAAATTTACACTAAATAAATCATTTACAAAATATTATAAGTTATAAAATCGACATAACCTGCTGCAGCACTTCTCAACAAAAAAGGTTGGTTACCCTGAATGCCACACCGCGATGTAAAATTGACTTCACCGCGTTCCATTAGTGATTGGTTATGTTATTCGAGTGACATAATAATCTGTTCAAAGCCATGTGTGTCGCTAGTAATCGCGTATTAAATTAGTAGCGAGTGTAAAGCCTGTGTTTCAATGGGATGATATGATATAATAATATTAAAAAGTGAACATAGTAACCTGTAATAATAAATAATCTGTGGTACGCTTCCCTATCCTCCTTCCCTACCATAAACATGCAAGTATAGACAACTCAAAAATCGAGACGCACGGCTGCACGCGCCGTTGAAGTTCGAATCGGTTACCGAGCCGAGTTGAGTTGAATTACCGCACCGCGCCGCGTCGCGACGAGTTGCTACTGTTCTCGTCTACCGGTCTACCGCTTACTAAATAAGTTCCCGCTGTGGGCACTGCGCGGCGCAGTCTGCGCCCCATCATATCATATCATCGTTCCCGCTTTCTTAATGGTTGTGCCATCCGCGAGTGCAATAAACGATCTGTGAACTGGAGGATACGCGGGTCGTGATGCTGCAAGTCGCTGGCTGCCTGCTGGGTCCCCGGACGATACATTACACTATCGGAGTGCGTCGAGCTGTGCTCTGGCCAGGTTTGTGCTGCATGTCCTTGCCTCCTCTATTCCTTACTCGTTTTGTTGTGCGTACCAAAAAATTCAGTCCATTCAAATCGAATAAAAAATTTATTGGCTGAACCATTAGGCGTCGTCCTAATTGGAAGCGATCGTACGAGCAAACGATGCGTTCATCGTCGTGCGATGAAAATGATTATGATTATTTATTATGCTCGTGCGATGACTAATTAAGACACACTTCTTTAGTGTGTGTGTTTAATTTCGTCGTGCGACTAAATCGCATCGTTTGCTCGTACGATCGCTGCCAATTAGGACGACGCCTTAGTGTTCCTTCGAGCCGTATAGCTGTGGCTGAACCATTTAGTGGTTTTTCGTAACGATTGTATTCATTAATCTCTTCGCCCTTATTAGCTTACCTAAATAGGTTCTATTAAGTGATTTCTTACTTTTTCTTGCGTATTCATTGCGAATATCATCAAGTCTACAGACTTGATGATGGTATTATTCCCGCCCGTGGCACCTCGCTACGTGTTATTTGTTAGTGCTTTCATAATTATTTAAAGTTTTCACTTTTCAAAGAATATTGTATTGTCAATTTGTTAATTACATCCCTAAACGTGGCTAAACTTAAATTCCATACCTATCATCATTTATTTCGCTAATTAATATGTCTACTACCTTCGCATAGATAACGAACATTCCATTTTGTTCCATTTATTCCAACGGAGTTTGTCAGTGTTAATTTAACCTTCTTAATTACGCCGCATTACCGTTCCGCTTAACTTGGTCGTATTTTAACGCCCTTCTTGTTGTTTTCGTAATTGAACATCAAAATTCAATCGTACCTACACACACCTACATCAAAATTCGCATTTGACGGACTCCGAGAAATCATATTACTTGTTAGGTAAATTAACGGGTAAAGCCTTGGCGCAAGTTTCGGGTAAAAATCGGTTCACAAAAGAAACCAATTTTTGCAACAAATCGATTCAAAATCGTAAGACTTTCTAATCGATTCGATATAAAATTGTAAACTAAAAACTGTAACATTTAGGTACAACTACCTCGGTTGAGCTATCTCGTACCGCGTATTCTCAATATCTATTTACGACTCCAATAAAATTTATTTTTTTGTTTCTACTTAACAATTCATGTTGCTAGCCTATGCATGGAAATAGCCGAGTCGGCAAACGAGCTGACAGTTCACTTGATGGTAAGTGGTTATCGTCAGCCATGAACATCAGCAACACCAAAAGCATCACTGGTGCGTTGCCGGCATCGAGCACATACCCATGGGTCCCTCCATCACCATCCCCATCGAGATGGTTGCCGGACAAGAAACAGAAAAGAAAACAAAAGAAAGATAGACCATGATAGAATGAACTCACCCGCTGTTTCAATTTCAATATATTCTTGTTTATTTCGTAAGACATTTTATGGAAAAAAAGGTTTAACCTTAGCTACATAATTACATATATTATATTATTATTATCTGCAGTTACTGTTCATAGATGGTGGTGCCCATACATAATGGAAAATGACATTTGTTAGCATCCAATTCGTCGTGGTATTCTTGCGTACCTAATTTTAAATTCAAATGCAAGTAAATTATTTTTAACAATGTAATTAAATCAATCAATTTTCATTTTTAAATTTCGATTATTGTAATGTATCGATTATGATTGGTTTTATAAACGATTTCAAGCCGTCACACATGACTTGACTTTACGTCAGTTTAGGTTTAGGCCTCTTCATATAACATTGTTCGACGTCATATATTTTTATTAAATTTTACTAGATTATAACATTTAATTTGATTTACAAACAACGCCAATGAAAACGAGTAAGGATTTTAAACAAATTTTGGCAAAATCCTTTGTCCGTAAGTATCCAACCATTCATGTCAAGTAAATGATTATTCCATTTCGCTCAAAGACTCCCGTATAAGGTTGGTTCATATCTGTGGTTCATAACTTCATATTAATAAATGGTAGCTATCATTAATGACATCTTAGATAATTTTGAGTATAGTACAGCTAGCTCATTCATTAGAGTGCTACCTCAGAGTGCTACCTAATGCCGCTAGATGGTTGTTAAGAGTCTAATTTCGTCAATGAGCAATAATTGCTCACGTATAGCCGCGTACGGCGCTGCGATCGCGTTGAGTCAGCGAGTGATGACAGGAGAAATCTGACGTCCGCCATTACGAGTGTCAAAATATATTAATTTTTTGTTGATTAAATAAGTTTTTCTGAGAAATATACTCAAGTTTCCCTACAATAGGGTTCACGCGTCGATTATCTACATAGGGCTTGATGTTGTAAAATACCAGAAATTGCAACGGATTACCTTAGCACACAGTAACATTAACATAATGTTGTTTTTTTTTTTCTTATAAGTTAATGCTTGACTACAATCCCACCTGATGGTAAGTGGCGATGTAGTCATTGGTGGTAAAGCGCATTAACTTAGTAAAAGCCTATTCACTCTTGCCTTGAAGTCACTCACATTATAATCGAGCGGAAATACCGACGCGGGCAATTTATTCCAATCCTTCGCTGTACACATAATAAATGACGAAGCGAAGCGCTTCGTCCGTACAGGGGGAATCCATCCCTTCGTCGTTGACGAAGGGATGGATATCCGCCTTGCGTCGGGACGTTCGATGGTTGAATGGGGATGGCGGAATCAAATCATATAATTCCTGCGCACACTCTCCAAAATGTATCCAATATGTATGTTACAATAATGATGTTCTTAACCCAGGGGTGTATGAGATTTTGGCGATCTCCTTTATTTGGAAAACATTCCTATCGTTCTAAGAAATCGTTGAAAAGATGTGTACCCACTACAAGAGTATGATTGGAAACCGTCGCAACAAATTGCATTTGTGACAACTGACAACAAGAAATCATGAAATAATTAACGACATTATAGGGTAAATTGAGGTGTAACTGGCCACGTGCAGTAATTGACGACTTGTATTAGTTCTAGAAAATAAGAATTTTATTCATAGAATGATACCTGTAAGTACTTTACGGAATCACTTTGTTATTAAACATATCATATTTAGCATATATATCATATTTTTTTTCACATATCTAACTGTCATCTTAATTCACTTTTTTGCCCAAAAATACTAGGAACAAGATGAAGGGTAATTTTTAGACACACGACGGTCAAGTTTTAACTGGAACGGTTACTGCTGATAAAATTGTTAAGAAACTTTTCTGTTCTAATTAGTAGTTGTTAAGTGTGTCTTCTTTTTGGAAGCTGTTTCATTTGTTTTTCATGCAGAACTTTGCGTATGTTTCGATTTAACTGAATAAATCATTGACTTAAAGTATACAGATCGCCAGTTACTACTGAGTTTACCCTACATTTAATAAACTGACGTGACATACATAATAATGAACATTCGTATGAATGTATGTATGTATGTATACTTCGGTATTCAGATATATTATAATATATATCTCGCTTTGGCGATATTTAATAACAAAATGATATTAAGTTAAAGTAAAAATTAAAAACAAACACAAGTTTTTAAATAAATTTTAAATAAATATTTTTTTTATTAAATACAATTTTTTTATTAACATCAGTGTCTTTATCTAATTATACCTAGCTAATCCCGCTCTGCGTTAGTTTCCACCTACATTTAATATCTTAATTTTTTTACTTAAATAACTGACTAACAGCACTCATAAATTAATATTATACATAACTAAACAACGACACACGACTGTTATAAGTTACTACAAAATAGACAAAAATTGTGAAATTGGCAGCATTCCTATCCATCCACGTCAATCGCTGTTCTAACTAAATATTTTCCTTGCGAATGAATGCAAGACTCGGATTCAGTATTCTATGAAACCGGAACAAATAGGATACCTAAAAAGAAAGAGACCACTGAGTAGAGCTACGAATGTTTGACGATTGAAAAATGTTCGTCGAACGGACGAACGGTCGGGTTCCGTGAAATGATCGAGCCACGGGTAAACCAACCAATCGGTGCTTCGGAAAATAGCGGAGCTTGGAAAACAAAAATATAAAATGTTCGAACACTGCTATTGAGCACTTACGGTAATTTAAAAGCTGGACCCACATCTATTGTTAGTATTGAATGCATTGTTATAATAATTTGCGGTAGGACTGTAATTTGTATTTGTACCTTACAAAATATATTGCGATTTCTACATTGTGTACACTGTACATGTCATTATACATGGAAAATTGACGGTTAATTTATCCCACTATCCGTACGTACTAGTTTTCAGCTAATGAATTATTACAGCTTCAACTTTGTTTTTAATTTACTCTATAGTGGATTATTGGAACGAAGTTCCTTATCGCGCGTTGTGAAAGGGGGCTAGACGGAAAAAATTCTTACGAAAAGTTGTCACGACACTTTTTGAAGGGATTCAGTAATATGAAACTAGATGGCACACACACGCTAGCGTGATTCAGAAAGTTGTACATCGCCATCTTGTTTCATATTGCTGAATCACTGCTGAGCGCGTAAAACAATACTTAAATCGAAAGGAACTTCGTTCCATCTGGGTGTCCCTTGACACCTCTCAATTTATTTTATTTTACAAAATATGTATCATTTAGATTTAGTAAGCAGGTATAGAATTTGATGATAAAAGGCGGTAGCGGTGCCATTAACAAATAATACTAATTCTGAAGTGTATACGGAAATAGAACATTTGTAGCGCCTTGAATCTACTTCTGTATTGGTATACTCGTAGTTGCCGTCTGCATTGCCAGTAAATACGAGCTGATGATGATATGGATCATTCGCAAAAGGATAAATTCGCACAGATTGTCAAAATAACGGAAATGTAAAGTTTCGCACTAAAATAACGTGGCCATTAATTGTAGATTTTGAGTAGCAATACAAGAAACACATTTCTTCATTGGCGAACACTTACCAAAAGTAAGCTCGTTCGGTCTGTCCATTATTTACATAAAAAAAACCGAGAGCTAATTCACTCATTATTCCAGCAATAATAAAATGGCCTTAATGACTTAGGTATATGAGAATTTTCCATCTTGAAAGAAATGTACAGTCACACGAAACAGACACGTAATTTTAATCTAATGTCCTTTGATAAAATAATTCCCTGGTTTATGCTTGATCCAACCTGGAGGTGGTTTAGGTACAGGGACCCATTCCTTCAATTCAGCTGGACCCCACATTCTCTTCCATACGGCCACGTATATTTTCTTCTCCTGCCACGTCTTAACCCAGCGAGGTCGCCACACGAATTTCTTCTTCCAGAAACCCTGGAACGTAGGATCATTGTGCTGATACGAGGAGGCCACGATATGTGTGTGCTGGTGAGATGACCGCTCACTGCAAATTGATAGAACTTAAGTTGTTTGGGGGGAAGGAATAATTGTAATGTCTGCTCAATTCGGGAGACACGTGTCCAAATTCTGGTATAGTCTTCTATTCAACTTTGGAATTTATACGTGGTCACGTTGGAGTGTTGAATTTGGCCTTAACAACACACTTACAAAAAGATATAGAGAGAGATAGAATATAGACAGTAAGAGGTCGATGTCCTCCAATAGGCGACGTCCTGACTCCTAAGCCGAGGTCCGACCCCCACTGGGGTGAACCATATTGAGATTATAGGAATACCTGGTCCATAATTATTTGAAGCTCTTTTCTTGGTGCAAAATAAAAAAATGCTTACATGACTGGAGTATCCGTACTCTCAGGTATAGATGTCTCTGTCGTTTTCTCTTCTTCCTCCCCAAATGTTGTGTTGCCGTTGATTAAAAATAAAAGACCAAACAAAAGCTGAAAAGCAAGAATAGCATTCAGATTACATTTATTTTCAAATTTGCAAAGGAGGAAAATTCAATATAATAATATGATAATACAACAATATATTGTTGTATATCTCTATTTCTTTTTTCTCTCTTTCTTAGCCGGTAACGCATCATTGGTGACGCTGATGGCCATGGGCGACGATAGCCGCATACCATCATGTCAGCTCGTTTGTCAGCTTCCAAATAAAAAGACAAGATTTTAAAAAATACACGATTTAGTTATTATTATTATTTGGAGTTTTGTGTTTGGGACAGCTATCCTAGGAGCCACTGCGACCAGGCTTTGTATATTATACGCTGTATTGATTTATTATACATGTGGAGGTAAACGACCAGACAAATTAATTCAACACAATTTCTTTGTCTAACTGAATCTTGATTAAACGGTCGAATATGAGACAAATAAACCATCTTCTGAATAGTTTTTGAATTAACTGAAGTGATTGAAAACTTGACAAAGACTTCTTCCGACTCAATATAGGTATATGAGCCCATATTACGAGGCGAGAACTGCTTTGCCTTGTAGACTCATTTCAGACATTTAATACAGCGTCAAAAACAATACGATAATCTTTTGGATATGTACATATGTTTCCTCAAAATAGAATCATCATCGTCAAATAAAATGAAAATATAATATTGAATCACTGGCTACGAAGAAACAAAGCTAACACTTTTATCGTCGTTTGAATACAAAACATATTATTTCTTCACGAAAACACAACTTGGTTATATCACTAGAACTGTATCCAATGTGTAACACTAACCAGAATTTGTGCACTCATTTTCATTTCCAACGTGCTAGTTAATACCAATAAATAAACGTCAAAGAGTTGTAGGTCAGTACCACACTAGTGATACATTTGACCATTATAGCCTTTTATAGGTGACTCTCATTTGGTGCGCTGCCAGGGCTGCCCAACCAGCCTTCCGGCTTAGCATTCATCGGGTCTCATATGAATCAAATAAAATGCAATAAATTGCACCGCGCATCTTATCTTTCTCCTTTGACGGCTGAATAATCGTTCTCATAGATTAGGAGTTTTGTTTTACGGAGTATAAATATTGAATAATATGTACTTGTATAGTTGTGTAGTGGACGTTTAAATCACTTTAGTCAGAAACTCATTTTAACACAGGTTTTACACTAGTTATAATTAAATACGCGATTAGAACTGATTGTCTCGCAAAGTCGTCTGATACTCGGTAACAAAACTACTCGGTAACTACGTAACGTGTGCACTGGGCAACGGTCGATGAACGAATGAACCGAGTTGTTTTTTTTTTTTTTTGTTTCCCCTCACGGGAGGGAGGCAGTGAATGCATTTGCGCATACGCAGCACAGCCGGTCTGTGCTGGTTATGTGTGGCTCAATCCCGAGTGGATAATACACACTAAACACTGCCTGAAATGGCTTTGGTCATACGACCTTTAAGCCTTCATCGGAAGCGACTCCGCTTGAAGAGACGGAGCGCTACCGAGTTGTGCGCGTGCGCTGCTTTATATAGGAATCTGTGGTGTGAATCGAGTGACACATCACTCGATCGCTCGAATTGCCCGTTGAACGCTGTTTTTTTACAAAATATTGATGGTGGCGCCGTCACGGCCATTCTGACATACGCTCGTCCTCGAGCGTCCTTTGAGCATCTGAGAACAAGACATAAAAACATAAAATTGTGACACACATGGATAAAATTTCACATCATCATCATCAAAGTTCACATCAATCCTTCAGAGATTCACGATCGCTAAAACGCAGTATTTTTTTCTCTTTTCTTTTCCTTTTTTTTTAAACCCTTTTTTTAACCTGTTTTGGTGTTTATTTGACCCCTTTAGTTTAAACTGGACCGGATTATTTTTTTTCCCTGCAGTTTAAACTAGACCGGATCGCGCTAGTCCGAGCACAAGCCCGGCTGTTAGTGCTATGCCGGGCATTGCCCCCTGTAACCCATCGTGCTAGTCCGGACAAAAGTCCAGATGATTGTTTTAGACCGGGTATACGCTCCTTTAGCTAGTTGCTAGTCCGAGCACAAGCCTGGCTGTTAGTGCTAGACCAGGCATTGCCCCCTGTAACCAATCGTGCTAGTCAGGACAAAAGTCCCTGTAGCCGATTGTGTTAGACCGGGTATACGCTCCTTTAGCCGAGTCAAAGGTCCGGATTATTCCCTGCAATGACTCGTACTTCTCTTTTCTTCTTTTTTTTAAGTAACATTTTTTTTTTGATATAGTACTTCTCTTTCTCTTTTTTTTCCATTAAACATCTTTCCCATTTTTTTTACAATGGCATTAGTTACAATTCTAATAGGATCTGATGATTCTGATGATGAACTCTCTAACTATTGCTATTAGCGCTCAAGGTACGTGAACCAGCCGACAAAGTGCTACTATTAACAGATATAGTGTAGTGGTGACATTACTTAATATCAGCACAAACTCAACAAGGAACAATTACTGTCAGTGAGCAGTTATCAAAATGAACCATAATGGAATCAATACAGATCACCTGTTATATCATGTCACCATAAAATCACCGATGATGCTCCTCGTAAGCCACCGTACAGAACCGCGATACGCTGCCGTCTTTGACAATAAATGTAGGCAGTTGACGTCGCACCAGTCTTCTTTATCTCGCATTGATGCAACTTCTCGTCAACGTTTTGATATTCACAGGCTGCATGTCCATCCCACTGACATTGTCACTAAGTTTATCTGAAACACACAAAAAACAAAGCACAGAAACACGAAATGTCTAAATGTTATTTTCTGAACTGAGGGTAGACGATAATTAAAGAATATCAAGACGTTTGAAAATTGAAAATTCTTGATATCATTTACAGAACGCTTCTGGTGTCACAAAACAATATACTTGCACTGACTTGGAATAACTTTGTTAATCATAATTACGTTGAAAGATACCGAACATTGACTTTATAATACTTCGTTGAATAAAGCACAAATATGACGAAACGATTTGTAGTTTACGCAAACCACCATTCTAACCAGTTCTTTCTAATCAATCTTATTTTAAGGAGATCCTGGAACTTCGAGTAAGTTCCACGAGTACGTAAGCACAATAGTTTTTACTTAAACACAAATTCATGAAATCTTAACTTAGAACATTCTGTCAGGTGTTTTTGAGAGTTCAAGATGACGGCACCATTTACACTGGAAGTGAAGATATTACACAAAAATACTATCGGATTATCCAATCTTGTTAAGAATAATGAAAAAATATGCCATACCAAATCGCTGTCTTATAACCTCAAACCTTAATGACATTATTCCGATCCTTTGTATTCGAAATTTAAAATCCTTATTTTACATGCTCGCTGTCCACTGTTTGTACATCATATCTGAAATGCGAATTCATGCGATCCAAATGGAAAGATGAAAATATATTTTTTTTTGGTTTGTTGGTTTTGGTGTCTTGGATGCTATTACTCCCTCGGCCATCTCTGACAAACTGAACACGTCCTCGTGTTCTGTGTTCAAATAGCAACGCACTCCGTTCCACCGTTCACTTCCATATCTCGCGTGAGGTGAGTATCACACACATATTTTCTCACACACATATTTTCTTTGTAAAATTCCACGGTTCTCATTTACTCGCGTTTACTGTCGTTACGTTTCTCATTGCAACCAAGTAATTTCAAATATCATCCGGACCACCGTCATTCTTCATTTATTCTCCGACACGTGTGGGCGAAATTTTCTCACAATATGGGTCCTCTCACTTCTGATGTAGGCAAATACGACTAGTTGGGTGGTTCGGGAATTAATAGCAACAGTGGATGTTTAAATCACTTTAGTCAGAAACTCATTTTAACACAGGTTTTACACTAGTTATAATTAAATACGCGATTAGAACTGATTGTCTCGCAAAGTCGTCTGACACTCGGTAACAAAACTACTCGGTAAGTACGTAACGTGTGCACTGGGCAACGGTCGATGAACGAATGAACCGAGTTGTGTTTTTTTTTTTTTTTTTTTTGATTCCCCTCACGGGAGGGAGGCAGTGAATGCATTTACGCATACGCAGCACAGCCGGTCTGTGCAGGTTATGTGTGGCTCAATCCCGAGTGGATAATACACACTAAACACTGCCTGAAATGGCTTTAGTCATACGACCTTTAAGCCTTCATCGGAAGCGACTCCGCTTGAAGAGACGGAGCGCTACCGAGTTGTGCGCGTGCGCTGCTTTATATAGGAATCTGTGGTGTGAATCGAGTGACACATCACTCGATCGCTCGAATTGCCCGTTGAACGCTGTTTTTTACAAAACATTGATGGTGGCGCCGTCATACTTATATTGTTGTCGTTGTTGAAATTTTTTAATTGTTGTTGTGTGAAGTACAACACTTTGTTTTTTTTTAAAATACTTTGACGATATTATAGAGTTGAAATTATTACTAATAAATAGATTTTACGCATGAATTTGTAATACTAAGGGTGAATAAATAATATGATTGATAACCAATAACAAAACTATACATCCGTATTTTAAATTATAGAACACTTTCAAAATAAGCCATTAAGATCACCTAAACCGATCCTTTTGAACTTACCAGTAACGCTTATAAGATATTAAAATACTTTAATAAATAACAATCATTGTGATGCGGGTATCATGATAAAATTCTTAAGCGACCCGTAGATTGGAAGGCAACGCGCGGACATTAGAATGCATGTCAGTCTGTGACGATATAGGCGTCCTCCATAACGAATATCCTTCCGAGGATGTTAGGCTAGTACACACGACAGATACAATTTAACAAATCTCGAACTCCTCGTGGTCATAATTGGACGTAGTTTCTGAAAAACGTTCCAATCCACATTTATATCGCATGAGTTAATACTTGCAAGTCTTAAATAAGGTTAACTAAAAACTTTAAAACGCTTAATATCTACAGGTTATCAAATCTTGAAGATTAAACTAAAGTAATTTGATGAAGTAAATACAAGGTTGAACTTAAAACTCGATTTTCTCAAAATGTTATGATTGTGGATTGGAACGTTTTTCTGAAACTACGTCCAATTTTAGTGATAGTATTATTCAGTATTATATTTTGATGCACGGTTGAGTCATTTAATTTTCTTAAAAAGGATTTATATTTTGGCTTATCAAAAGAGTTACTTATGTTTTTTTTTCTGTCGCGTGTAAGCTGTAACACGATATTCCATCTACTACAAGAATTACCCTTTCATACGGTTCTATGAAAAAGGCTTCTGAGATGTGTCTTTTGCACAGTCCAGAGTCATTGAAAACTGACCTGACAAAAATGTTTCTATTCTTAATGGTGCAAAGCTTGATCCATCCCGACTCAAAGCTAAACTTCACAGCTTGTGCTGCGTCCAACTCAACAACGGACGGAGCAGATTGTACGGACGTCGCTGTTCTTTTACTATAGTTAGTTTAACCCAAGCGGTACGTAATAGTAAACTGTGAAAGTTTTTATGGATGTTGTGGAAAGAGTAACCTTTCACGAAAAAATTATTGAACGGATTTTCATAAAATATAGCACAGTGCCGGACCATGATCTGGAATAGAGTATAGGGTATTTATTATACCGAATAACGGCGGGCAGAGCGCTAGTACATATAACAATATTTTGTTCGAAACATGCGAACGTTGACCACAAAATATTCTTTATTTTAAACAATGTTCAACATGTTCAAAGTAATGGTTCTAAGAGATAAAACTAACCCTCGACTATCATCTATCAAACTGCTTATATTTTTTGTTGGAAACACTATACCACGCAAATAGCAGCAATTCAAAGCTTGCGGAATTTTTGAGACACATTTCGTTTTATTGAGATGAAAGGAATCTGTTTATACTACAGTTTCAACAGTAAATTAATTTATTTTTGACTTTTGTATCTATGTGTGCACTCGCCTTATATCGTAACAATACGTAATAACTTCATTCTTGGAACAGTGAGCACGTATCGTTTTATGTAATGTAGAAAGTTTCAAGCTCCTGTATATCATGTAAAATTGTGTAATCATAGCCCTTTTTTGATACCCTAATACTTATACTAATAATAATATACTACTTCTGGAATCAAAAAGCATAAGAACTTTCATCTTAGATTTAAAACGAAGCTTACCTTCAGCTTACTATAATACATCAGTGAAAAGCGCATCTAAGCTGTTTTAGACATTAGTGAGATGAACACATAGATAAATAGACAAAAACTACATTTTCACAGCGTAGAAAACCATCGTTTTTATTATTGCAGATGGTCCTCTATCTTTATAAATGACCAAAAAAATTCTTTTAGCGAAGTTTTATTATTCCCTCCCTTGTAGATTTACCTATCACACTTTTTATATTCCCCATTGTTCTCATACGAAGTATTCACCGTTAAGACTTTTTTAATACAGTTGCTCAAAAAGTGGCGTATTGCAGGGACGTATAGCGTTCGGGATGTGGGCTATTACATACTCGTGCTTTTTCTTTACCTTTTCCGAACACGTGCGTTCTCTTTCCCAACTGTCAAAATAATGTCTACTAAAAAGAAAAATCCAACCACGAAGTTTAAACAAAAAAAAAATTCATAGGAGTTTTTATGATTCATGCAAATATTTCTAAAAATAAGCTATTAATTTGTTTCAATATCAGATTTAATGATTTGATTCAATGAGTTAGGTTAGGTTTCATTTCATTAAATTTTATTTTCATTTCATATCAATAAAAAAAAATCTACTGAAGACTTGGCTGTATGGGCATAGTTCCCTTTGCCTACCCAGAATGGGTGAAGAAAACAAAAAAATCTCTGCATATATTCTTTTACAGTTGGCGCCATTTTCCAAAGATTTTCTTTTTATTATTCTATTAAATTGCTTCATTTTTTCGCAACTGTATTAAAAACAGTTGTTCAATACACGTGCGGAACCGTCATTGCAACTTGTTCCGACTGTCAACCCTCACCTTCGACTGCGCCTCGACTTGGGTAGACATTTGTCGAAACTCTTTGCAATGACAGGCTTTCCGCACTTGTAATGAAATATACTATTTTAATACAATTGCTCAAAAAGTGGCGTATTGCAGGGACGTATAGCGTTTGGGATGTGGGCTATTACACACTCGTGCTTTTTCTTTACCTTTTCCGAACACGTGCGTTCTCTTTCCCAACTGTCAAAATAATGTCTATTAAAAAGAAAAAACCAACCACGAAGTTTTTACAAAAAAAAATCATAGAAGTTTTTATGATTCATGCAAATATTTCTAAAAAGAAGCTACTAATTTGTTTCAATATCAGATTTAATGATTTGATTCAATGAGTTAGGTTAGGTTTCATTTCATTTCATCTTATTAAATTTCATTTTCATTTCATAACAATAAAAAAAAATTACTGAAGACTTGGCTGTATGGGCATAGTTCCCTTTGCCTACCCAGAATGGGTGAAGAAAACAAAAAAAAATCTCTGCTTATATTATTTTACGGTTGGCGCCATTTTCCAAAAAGATTGTGTTTTTATTATTCTATTAAATTGCATCATTTTTTCGCAACTGTATTAAAAATAGTTGTTCAGTACACGTGCGGAACCGTCATTGCAACTTGTTCCGACTGTCAACCCTCACCTTCGGCTGCGCCTCGGCTCGGGTAGACATTTGTCGAAACTCTTTGCAATGACAGGCTTTCCGCACTTGTAATGAAATATACTATTAGAAAACTAAATGGCGCTAAAATTACACGAATAGAGACCTACCACAGAGCCGCAGAAAAAACAAACTATTCATCGTCCTTCATTTGTTACTATTACTAGCGTTACATAAACGGTTCAATGTACAGTAATTAAACAAACTGTGGGTTGTTTAAAATTTTATTCTATTAGGTGTATAATTCCTTCGTAAATAGATTTAGTTTGTGTTCAAATTGGACATTAGAATAAAATTCTATGAGCGTCGATAATTCATGTTTTCTGACATGCATTTTTCAACATGAGTAATTAATATGAATTTCATGTTACTACAAAATCTTACGAAAATATGTTCGATTAGCTTGCTCTTATTATTTTTGTAATATGTATTTATCGGTGAGGCCATGAATCTCCAGTGAAGGTCCAGGGACGGACCTCTTTATTCTACAGCGCTTGCCTGATGCAGAGGCTGGCATATAAGAAATGTCATGTCATATTTAGATTAGGGAATTGTCAATAATGTAGAACAGATTATTATTGATCACTATGTGTTGAAGTACTTTGGAATGTTGATGTGAATGTTAGGAGAACTGGAAATATATCATGGTGCAAAGTAAAAGGAATATCATTTCATAACCAATACCATAGAATACCTCCTTCTGCTACATCAGAAGTGATGGACGAAACATGCCCACAAATCGGAAAATAAATGAGGAATGACACTAGTTTGGATGACATTTGAAGAAAATTTTGCAATGAGAAATGAAACAATACAAAACGCGATGAAATGAGAATGTGGAAGTTCATAATATAATCGATGTGGACAATGCAAAACGTAGTGATGCGACTCAGTGGAGCTAGAGTTCATATAAACCAAGCCATCCAATGTGTCATGATGACCGAAGGAGTATGGATCGCAGATAAGTAGCCTTAGTCTAGCATCAAATGTATTATCATACGAGTAACCTGATATCATACGAGTCAAATTAACCTTATTTATTTTTCAGTTGCGGAAAATCGATAAGACATGAAATAATGATCTACCACGTGAAACCAAGAGACCCAGGAGCTAACACTGAAACCGATGGTTTGCTTGGAGACATGTCTGCAGCAGGTGTAAGTCACGTAGAGAAACTATGGTCGGTCTGGTAGTATAGTAAAAGAAGGTTTAATGATGATGATATGATGATATCGATTTAATGTGTCGCAACAATGGCTATTGTAAAAAAAAGTGAGAAAAAATAAAGAGGAAAGTAAAAACAGAGGTAAAAAAAATAGTACCTACTAAAAAAAAAGTGTAAAAAAGAGTGAAAAAAGAGAAAAGTGAAAATGAAAGGTACCTAGTACCGAGTACCTAGTAACAAAATGGAATTACAAAAAAAAATTGAGTAAAAAAAAGATGTAAAAAAAGGTGTCAAAAAAATGAAAAAAAAGGAAAGAAGTGTGAATAGAGTCCGGGCCAGCATAGAACTGAAGGGGCGATGTACCTGAAGAGTCTTGGAGAGACTGGGCCAGGAGTCTGCAGGGTTTGAATCGGACCAGATGACAATGACATAATTGCGACGTTTCGTAGAGTTTTATGAACCAGATTGGTAACCAAATGGCCAGACCATAGTTCTCTCCACTGTGTTTTAAGTGTCCACATTTAAAAAATATCAGACTTAATGAGCGAATTATTCTTGACTATAAATTAATAATGATGAATGATAAAAATGAATATGAGTGAGGTTAATGTAGTCAGAATAGCCGAGCAAGATACTGTTGAGACTATTTTTACAGAATTCTTATTATCCACACGAGGCCGTGCGGGTCGTCAGCGATGGCCGCGTGAGTGAACACAAAAACAACGTGTTTCGGACCCAGCAGTTAGAGCAGACCACATGCTTTGATCCAGTGATGACGTTCCAAGATAAATTAATCCGCGCACGAGGACGAGCGCACGTCAGGATAGCCGTATCGGTGAGGCCATGAATCTCCAGTGAAGGTCCAGGGACGGACCTCTTTATTCTACAGCGCTTGCCTGATGCAGAGGCTGGCATATAAGAAATGTCATGTCATATTTAGATTAGGGAATTGTCAATAATGTAGAACAGATTATTATTGATCACGTAGTGTTGAAGTACTTTGGAATATTGATGTGAATGTTAGGAGAACTGGAAATATATCATGGTGCAAAGTAAAAGGAATATCATTTCATAACCAATACCATAGAATACCTCCTTCTGCTACATATTTATCAATTTTGTTTTAGAATATGTCACTAAATTGACAATAAACTTAGTGTTCCGTATATCAAACGATAGTAATGTAATATAGATTATAGACTACATTGAAGTACTATTACTTCGTATAGAACAGACACCCCGAACATCGAGTCGGGGAAATGCATTGCAGCCAGGTGGCTCACTTCATTCACTCAATCACTTGTCACTCGCCTGCGCTCATTGCGGCCACATGCCAAAGCCAAAACTGTTTAATAACAGACTGAAAAAATGCCGTCTTGCGTGATAAGAACCTGTCACAATTGCATGTAAAAAAACCAAAAAATAAAATGGTATTACTTATCATAAGTAAGAAAACAAAATATTAACTTAAATCAACTAAAACGAATTTATTTCAATTATTGTGTAATATTCCCGCCATTTTTGAATGAAATGCAAATAAATTGACTTGAATTGAATTGAAAAAATCATGAGGCGGGCTTACACACTTGGCAAGCCGTAAGCGTGTTAATCGACAAATAAATAAGCCCGATAAGAATGACTATAGTACCTATTCTTTGGTAAATAATAAATTTTGTGTATTACAATATTCAGTGAATTCAATTTAAATTAAATCAAACATTAAATCAAAAATTTGAAAGAGCTAAAGATTTGGAGTCGTTGACTGTTTGTCGTGGTTCGGCAAGTGTCGTATATAAAGTTACTCTATGGCAAGTGTGTAAATCGCATTCTAGAGTTTGAAAAAAGAACGCGTCATCGCGGTTTCGGGACACACATTTTGTTCGAGATGTCTGTTCTATGTCATTATACTTCAATGATAGACTACCATATTTTGTCACTGAAGATCAGAATGCAATTATTACTTTTGTATGTAAATCCCCTAAAAATTAATATATAAACTACCCGATGGTACACAGTCACGGACGTTCATGAATATTATTAAATCCAGAGGCTTCACCGATGTGTTACTTGCTAATAAAGATAGATACGAGTACTTGGAAACCACATTTTACTTCTTCGGGTTCTAGGATGCTTCTGGATCTAGGATGGTATCAAAAAAGGGTGTTAAAAACTTAACAAGGGCGAGTTAAACTCGCGTGGGGAGGGTTCCGTACGTTGATATTTCATTTACCTTTATTTTTCTATTTTATTTATTTTTGTCGTTTTTTAACACAATACATTTTATACCAGTTTTTTAAAGAACTATTTTGTGTATTTTTTTTTTAAATTCTAGCCTCAGTAGTTACGGAGATAAGCCCCCCCCCTTATGGTCAATTTTTGTCTTAAATTTTCGTTCTTTATTGAATAATTTTAAAAATATCCATTGTAGAAGAATAAGCCCTTTCATTTGACATACCACACGATACGGTTCACGAAACAGTTTTTTTTTAAGTTTGGATTTCGTTATTTTTTTTCCAAATTAATTTGTTTTATTTATACCTTCGTCTTTAGGTCACAAAAAATGACATGAGTACCAAATTTCAACTCATTTGGTCCAGTAGTTTCGGAGAAAATTAGCTGTGGAGGGCGATCGCCCAGACGCACGAGTGATCCTATAACTCCTACTCGTAAGGGTTCCGTTTTTCGATTTTTTTGTTTGGAACCCTAAAAAACTAACCAACCAACGTTCCGGATTATACTGGATAGTACAAGGATGAAGCCCAGCGACCTTCAAGTCCACAAACAGAGGATATCCATTTAGACTCAAGGATGGATAAGAAAGTTGAAAATATGATACAAAAAAACCTGCCAGACAGTAACTAATCTATACTAATAATATAAAGAGGAAAGATTTGATTGTTTGCATTGAATAGGCTCCGAAACTACCGAACCGATTTCAAAAATTCTTTCACTGTTGGGAAGCTACACTATCCCCGGGTGACATAGGCTATATTTTTTTTACTATTTTTCCCGAAGCGAAGCGACGGCGATTTCCTAGTGGTAGATAAAAGGGATTGATGCTTCTAATGTTCCACAAACATTCTCTCATCAAATATTCCTCTACAAACGTAACCGTAGAATCTTCTGAAAACTTAAACATGTTTAACAATGATTCTGAAAATAAACCCACGACACAAATTTTTCCATTTTGACCGCCATGCATATTTTTACGTATTAATTAGATTACACTGGATTTAAGTGATAATTTACATCCAAAGGACTTACCTGCCCACTCCAGTTTTTAGTATATTAATGTATATTATAATAACATAATGTACTCTTTGGCTCCAGCTACAATATGCTGAAGGAGTCACTAGTAAGTCCTTACAAGTCTTGGGATTTGGTGTTCCACAAGGATTTTTTTATAATAATAACGCTTCACACTCATAGCCCCACACTAGGATTCCCTGTGTCGTGGGTGCCATGGACAACACACAAGACAAGGATACACACCCAGACCGAGAACAGAAATTCAAACTCTTCATTCAAATTTCTGCCTCGCTGGGAATCGAACCCAGGACCCTTGGCGCGGCGATCCGGCATGGTAACCATTGCGCCACACGGGTCGTCGATTGAACTAATATTCTAAAATTACTAAAGGGAATATGAAGATAGGAGAAAGGGTATTCATGTGTTCCATCGTGTGATCTCCAATTCCACGCACATAGTAAGTGGTGGACAGCAACAGGGTTCTAGCTGCAGCCAAGGGTCTAACCATTTCCACTCCCCATAACTTTCCGCTACAATAATTATTTGAAAACCGCCAAAACTATGAAAAAAAGAATATTTCTTAGCCGATCTATGCGTACATTTTTGCCTCTTGACTGCGGTCGCTCGACTCCCTTTTGTTTAGAAGAAAACTGCAGGTACATATCGCTGCGGATTAACTGCCACTTACTTTCTACATAATACAATTTCACATGAGTATAAGTTTTCAAAACATCTGTAACCGAGTACGTACGTACATAAGTACCAACCCAACCAACCACTATACCCTCAATCGTTCTTCAGCAGGAAGCATGGTGAGCAAGCATTGAAGTATAATGTCATAGAACAGACATCTCGAACAAAATGTGTGTCCCGCCCGGGAGGTTCTATTTTCAAAATTGCGCCCCGGTTTTCCTTTCAAAATCGAACGAATCCATTGAAGATTGAAGCCACGTGGCGCCAATGCATTGGGACATACATGGTGTTCGCGGTGTCGGTTCTATACGCTAGTAATAATACTTCAATGTGAGCAAGGGAGTTTATGCGTAATAAAAAATATTCTTGAACTTCAAGATAAGAAGAACTTTAGAAACATTGCGCATCTATAACTTAAAGGCACTTTGTACATAATAATATTATAATTTATTTATTTATTCTTTACTGAACCTTACACAACTAATGAAGCAAAAGGCCAACTCAAGGTTGTCCGGAAGAAACCGATTGTACGATAAGACCGCTCAATGTATTATAGTTGTAATAAGTTATTGGGTATCAGGCTAGACTTAGGTTAAGTTCATAACAAACTTAGGGCACATAACATTAACATACACGGCAAAACGCCTGACTAAAATTAATCGCAAAAGATTGTATCGGAACATCGAGATGTTGAAATAGAAAATATTTACAAATAGGGTCAAAATAGTACTTGAAAATAATTGAATATCTGTATGTAAATAATTTCGATTCATTGTTCCTCATACGGATTTCTTTAATTGTAATACGATTTTCATAATTTCTTAAACACTAGCTCTATAACTGGCACCCTACGCGACGCAATTTTTTCACAAATATTACATAAAAAAATATAAAGCTGGAATTATTATTCTGAGGCCTGTATTAACAATCCCAAATCTAAAAAAATGTCGCTTTCATATAATTATAAGTCTGATTTAATATATTTTAGCATCTGGTCGCAGATATCTTAATATTATATCTTAATAGTTTATTAAGCGTAGCATGGTACAATCTTGAAATGCGTTTAATCAATTAACAATTCAATACAATACTAAATAATTACGTACATACATAGCGCACACTGGAATATTGTGTTCAGTTTGAATTAAACCGAATCTGATTAACGAGGTAGCACTCTCAATGCGATATTTGCTCTGTACTGAGGCTGTTTACCAATTCCACATGACATCCAACGATGCAAACTTGCAACAATTTCGCGATCCAACCCATTGAAGTGTAATGTCATAGAACAGACATCTCGAACAAAATATATTGTGTCCCGACGCGGTCCCGACCGGGAGGTTCGATTTATAATTGAGCCCCTGTTCTCCTTTCAAAATCGATCGAATCCATTGAAGATTGAAGCCACATGGCGCCAATGCATTGGGACATACATGGTGTTCGCGGTGTCGGTTCTATACGCTAGTAATAATACTTCAATGATCGAACCCAATTTCTTTATTAGAACTTAGATAGGTACCTAACATAACCTTTAAAAAGTAAAAGATTTCTTTTACTTTCAGATAGCCACGACCATTGCGTGTCAGTTTACGATAGTAATGATGTTATTGATGTTCTATCAATTGTTTCGCGGATTCGAAATTTGAATATTTATTTGTTTTTCTTCTTTTCGGCCACGTTCGGTGAATAGGCCGCGCGGACATCACATCTGGTTAACTTGGTTATCTAAACTTAAATTAATTTATTTTTTAATATTATAAAGAGGAAAGTTTTGATTTTTGTTTGTTTGTTTAGGTAATGGATATAATGAATGTTTGTATGTGCAAAGGATAAACTCAAAAACTACTGGACTGATTTTAACGTGATAACGTTTATAAAGACGATGAGCCTGAAAGGCATTCACGAAAACCGAGTAACGGCCGCTCACGTCACGGAAGCGCGCGCAGCATTAGAGAGAGAGGCACGCTAGACCGGCCGTCTCTCTCCCACTCAAGCGTAATCGGTCCGCTTGGAAGGCATTCTCGAAAACGTGGTAACGAGCCTGCTCACGTCACGAGCCACAACGCGCGCAAAGTATCGAGAAAGAGATACGCTGAATAATAATAAAACGTACATAACATATATCTGTAATTTAATATGTAAAATTGTAATTTTCATTCTATTTCCCGTTCCTAATGTGCGAATTGACAATATTTATATCATAAATTATTCTTCTACGAAATAGACGTTATCACGTAAAACCATTGTCCGTAAACCGACTTTACAGACAACCAATTTCGAAAATTCTTTTACCAATGGAATGGTCTTTTGTTTCTGAGTAACATCATAACATGGACTGTATTTTATTTTAAATACATATAAACGTTATTTTACCAAGAAAGTGCATGTCTCTCGCATTACATGAAATCTATGTAAATAAATGTGTAATTTACCTGAATAAAAACCTCGTGTTTAATTGTAAGAGCTCATCGGAATACTCACTAATGAAAGTAATCCTCTGAACCCGTTATTCACATTTAGATAATGAAATATCCGCATGACCGAGCTTTGCTCGGTTTAGTGTTGCTTAACAACGCCATTTACAAAAGTAGCTTTAGTATTGCTACTTGCCAATAGATGTCAGGAAGAGTATATTGTAGAAGTTTATCATTACCTGAAAATTCACTCTTAACTCATTTCTCTCTCTAGTATTCAAGTCTAGTCGACGATACCAGCTATACCATGAAAATAAATTCGTTGATACGTAAATAAAAATTATTTTAATTAATTTTTTATTTAATAGGGCCGAAACGGATGGATGTTTGAATAATATTTAGGGGACGGATAGTATATTATGATCAGTTCAAATATGAAAATATGTAAAGTATATCTTAGAAAATAGATTTGTTACTTATTTCTGTTCATAAATTAATAATTAATAGTTGGCCTCCTAATTAGTTTGTGTAAAACTTGAAATATTTCTGTAGTTCATTAACAACACTATATTTTTCATTGTATTGCATAAACATTTGCTTATTGCATTCTATTAAAACTGCGGTGAATTAAACTACAAGAACCATGCACTGAATTAATAGTTTTGGAACAACGTGACAAAGCGTAGGAAATGTGAAAATGACGAGGAAATGTGAAGCTGATGAGCTAAGTCGCGACGCACATTATAATGTGGACAAGAAGTTTAATTACCCGACTGCGCCAGAAGGAGATGTTTTACGAGTGTATATTGTATATCGGGTGCCGTCGACTTTATTCACCTGAGTTAATTCACCCAGGTGTCTTAAGTCTACTTTTAATCACCTATGCACCCAGGTGATTTAAATCTACTTATCGAGGTGAATTGATCGACGCAACAATTCAAATAATTAATTTGAAAATTAAAATACTTATTAGTACTCGAATCGCAATCGAATAATTCGAATAAAGCAATCGATTCATAGTCGGAGTTCGTTATACAACCGTCAACCACGTGCAAGCCGCTGTCGGATTCAGAAGCGAGTCAGACGTCGGACGGAACGGACGGCTCCTGTGTCGGTGATTAAACACTCTGAATCCTTCTTCAAGTTTATTGACTGGTAATAAGAAAGTATTTCAATTATTTTATTTTATTTCTTGTAATATACATATTTTTATTTAAATGGATTTCCTATTAATTTAGTGTCAAAATATTAAAAGAAAAATTACTAATAAATGTTTTATTATTTTATTTGCAGTTTTAACAATTTTAATTATTTATTTTATGAAAATTAGTGGGGGTTGTGAGTATCAGTTTCTGGCACGGTTACCATGGAGGTTGAACGTGACGACGTGGTAGTATGACCGCCTCGTCTCAGAGGTAATGGCAAACTGCGGGTGTAAATCAGGGCAAGATGTGCCATAAGTAATTGACAGCCTTGAAGCCTAGTTGATAAAGACCCTGCCTGCAGAGCCACAGGCTTGATTCTGAGCCAGAAACGTTTGGCACGTGGGATTCTCTGGCTTCAATGATAACTCTATGAACGTGGTGGTGTGAAGAGGAAAAACAAGTGGCAAGCTTCACGGTTCCGCGACGCTAGAAGCGATACGTGCTTTAAAGGATCTGAAATTTTGCTTTTGTATTTCAGTAAATCTGTGTTTCAGAGACTGGGATGTCAGTTGTGGAACGGGAGGTTTATTTGCACACATAGCAAAATGCGGACAGTTCAAGATAATATTCGGAAAAGGTAAGGTAAAAGTCGAATGGAGACGGATCGTCAAACGTGTAACTGAGAAGTGATGGCCACGACCGCTCTGACAAGAGCGTAACGAAAGAGAAGAAGAAAAAAGTAAAAGTCAGATGATTTGAAAAAGGTGAATACGTACTAATAAAAGAACCACCGGGGCGCTTATTGGTACCAAATTCAGTCAGAAATACGATGGACCTTATGAAATCAAGAAAATCTTACCTCATGACAGATACGAAGTTCGGCGAATAAACGTCCGGGAAAGATGAAAATTTAAGGAAGTGCATTCCTTATAAATTTGAAATTCATAACGAATTTGCCGTATCCGCGATGAACAGTGATGTCAATACAAATAAGCCACTTCAGTCACCAAATAATATTGTGAGTGATGAAATGGAACTGGATCAAAACGCGACCAAATAGACGAGAGTTTGAAGCTCAATACTGGTAATTTTATAGAAGTGAAAACTTCTTTAGCATCGTTGTGATTTCAAAGTGGCTAAAACGAAAAAGCGACAGTTAAAAGAGATACACAAATTCATAAGATTTAGGGTGCTTTTCCACCAGAGATGTGGTATGTAACGTTGCTATGGATGCGTTTGATATCCACCAATCATATTCATTGGTGGAAATCAATCAATTTATTGAACCAATCATATTTATTGGATTTCACATCTTCGCAGCATAGCTGCATAGCATATGTCTGGTGGAAAAGCACCCTTAACGTGGGATAGGAAGTATTTGTTGTAGCTAAGCAACAGTGGTGTTGAGATTCGCAAAAAGACACATCCTTCTAAAAATATACTGTCAAAATTACGAAGTACACGTAACTGAAAAATCTGTAGTATTTTTTTCCTTTTCCTAATTTTAATTTCCACATATTTATATCAAGTGCATCCCGACCATTAATAAATTATTCTGCTCCCTTGTTTATACATCTAAACGTATTACGAAACCGTATTAAAGAGCTCTGCAACATTCATACGAAGCCCAGCAACATTCCCGAGCTTCAGCTTAATTTATCTCGCTAACTTGTATTATTATTACACGCTTTATATTAGCTTCACCTTTATGTTTCTTTGTTTGTCTGTTTGTTTGTAACTTCTCTTTGAACTTGATTTTGACCCACTTGTAACGGTCAGATTTCTTTCAAACTTCGCAGACTTATCGAGGACCGATGACAATTCAATATTTAAAGAAAAAAAGAAAGAAAGAAAAAACACCTAAATTTCATTTCACAAAATCAAACTAAAAAATTAAAAATTTTATAGTTAAAAAAACTAAAAACACGCTTTTATAGAAAATCCAACTAAAAAAATAGAAAATAAATTTGAATTAGGAATCGTGTAATTGTAATAAAAGCGTGGGGTGCTTTTTAATATATCTACTAGCTAATCCGGCAAACTTCGTATCGCCTAAGAATGTAACAAATCAGAGATCATTATAATCGATACACCCGTTCTTAGCCGTTATAGTTTATAAGTGCATATCTTCTCCCTCTCCCTCTCCCGTTCCTGCTCCCCTCCCCTCCCGGTGTTACAAATATAACAATTTTTGTTTCTAACTCTAAGCTTACATATTAATTTTCACATAGGGAATAAATTTCGAGAAAACCGTGATACAGTTATTTTTTATGCTTAACTCTAAGCTTATATGTATACAAATTTTCACCCTTCTTACTTAAAAACTGAATATAGATTTATGAAGTTTAACTTAAAAGGTTTTTACTTTTTATATACAAAAAAAAAATTACCTTAAAGCTTCACTGTAAACTATGTTAGCAGTGGTATTTGTAGATGGCAACAAAACATGTTGTTTTTCAAGAGATCCTACTCGAGAAAGTGCGACATATAATTGCCCATGAGAAAAGCACTCTTTTCTTAGGTCGATGCCAACCATCGAGAAAGTTTGTCCCTGTGATTTATTTATTGTAAGGGCAAACGATATCTTTACAGGAAATTGTAACCTTTTAAAAGATATAGGCAAATCCGTGGGTATCATCGGGTTCCGCGGAACATGCGCGAGCTGTCCAGTCGCGTGGCCGGTGATGATTGTTGCTACAATTACGTTGTCACGTAGTTCCTTTACTAAAAGTCTTGTGCCATTACACATGTTAGGAGGGCTTAAATTTCTCAATAACATAATGGGAGTACCAACTTTTAAATTTAATTCATGGGTTGGCAAGCCAGCAGGATTGAGGGAATTTAAAAATTCTTGTGGGTAGTGTACTGTATCTTCGACATTACACACGCTGTCAATGGATTTGTAACATTTAAAATCACCTGGTACTTTTTCCACAATAATTTTGTTTATCTCATTTACTGACTCGTTTCTCGGTGATAATATAGCTCTCGAACAAAGCCAATTAAAATTTCTTTGTGCAAGATTTTTGATGTCCGGATAGATTGTGTCTATAAGAATTTCAAGACTGTGAACAGTTTGAGCCAATTCATTATCCAACAATACTTGGGGGCTATTTGCAGTTGTGGGAAATTGCCCTCTTGGTTATTACTTAAATGTGATCTCATATTTGTGCGCAAATTAAGAGTTTCAATAGATTTCCACAAAGGTGATGATTTGAGGCACGCTTTAATAACGTCGGCACGTGTACCTTTTGCTATAACTGGTAGCGTTTGGCGAAAGTCTCCTGCAAAAACAAAAGTTACGCCCCCCATTGTGTTGTCCGAGTTTCTAATGTCTTTTAATGTGTGATCCACTGCTTCTACATGAGCTCTATGGTTCATAGTGCACTCATCCCAAATAATAATCAGTGACGTGTTCTGTAACAGCTTTCCCAGTGGACCATTTTTGGGGGGCTTGAGCATACAGACTGTTGTTCCATAGACACAGCCAACGGTAATTTAAAGGAAGAGTGAGCAGTTTTGCCATTATTTAATAGGGTTGCAGCAATTCCGGAAGAAGCCACTGCCAGTGCTTTTCTTGCAGATTGTCGTACTTTTGCCAATACTAAATTGGCAAGAAAAGTTTTACCTGTTCCACCAGGCGCGTCCGAAAAAAATAGTCGACCACTGTTATTTTCCGCACTTTCAATTATTATTATTATTATTATTTTTATTTCTTTGATTTATTATTATTATTATTATTATTATTATTATAGCATCGAACGCTATTTTTTGATCTACTACCAACTTGGGTACATTTGAGTTGACAAATTCTGACAACTCGTTAATATCTTATGTCCGGCACGGTATGGCATCAATTACGTTTTGTGATCGATTCGGAGAAGGTAATCCATAGTCTTTTAAATTTTTATCGTTCAATTCTGAAAGTTTGTTTTCTATCTGTATCAAGCCTTCGTTATATAAATCACAATCCTGACCTCTTTGTTGGGCTAAATGTCTAATGTCTTGACACAAATCATCTTTAAAAATGTCCCATAATTTCAGTGGTTCCGAGGGGAAACAAAATAATAATATGACCACAAACAACTCCCTTAGCTGTAACGGACATTGGGAAATCGAAGCTTATCTCAAAGTATTTTCCCATTGGCTATCATTTTCCAACAAACCCCTATCTCGGCAAGCGGCTTGATAAGTTTCTTTAACAATTCCGTCAACGGTTTTTAAGTCCTGGAACGATGTTGGGCCACGTACATGATGAAGTAGTATCCTGAGATAAAAACACTCTGACTGGGAAGGATGAACGCTGTACACTCTTCCCAATGCCGCGTCTTTTTTATACCGGGATGTTCAACTACGTCTTGGCCACGTTTCCTTCTAGAAAATGTATTATTAGCCCATGAATAATAATGAGGAACTTCGTGATAGAGTAATGTTTTAGCGAATTCATCACTGTTGCAAAGGTCGAAAAACGCCGTGAGTGTCGTTTTTGGTGGATTTTCCGCTATTTGTTGCATGTTTTCAGCTAAGAAGTATACGCGTTGCCCATTCTCTAAGTGTACCGCTAAGTGTACCACAGTAGGGTGTCTTTCATGTATAGGGAACTCTAATAACCTCCATACTGCCTCAGATGTACTGATGTACCGACCGTTCAAATAATTTTCAACCTCGTCGTGGGCATTTCTGACACTGAAAGTTGCTTGATCTGAACCTTTGTTTATGTATTTACATATATATTTTATGGCCTGTACGGAATGACAATATTCAACGTTTATATGGGCATTGAAGGATCGACATAATATTGGGAAATATGGAATGATCCATCTGTTATCTATGTTAATCGATCACCTTCGGACATTTAAGGTAGCAACGTGTCCTCCGTTGTTGCTGTCGCGTCGTCGATAAACCGGATATCCATCCTCACCAGTTTGGGTTTCAGTTACGAAACGTCTTGGATATTTTTTCGAACAATGCCATTTTTTATGCACGGTGAAGTCAAATTTCCTTCTCCACATGGTCCATGTACCATATTTTTCGTCACAATTTCAAACAATACTGGGTCATCATCTTTTTTAGGGAGTTCGGCAATTATTATTTTATCAATTTCATCAGGCTGTATTTTCGATTCGAGCCAAAATAACATATGACAATGCGGCAATCCTCTTTTTTGCCACTCCACAGAAAGCATGTAACATTTAACCGGCCCAAAAATTGCGTCTTTTGTAATTATTTTTGTAATTTTTTTCATTTTTAAGTGAAACACTCGAGCGATGATGTCGTGCCGGTCAAAAGATCGCTGGCCGGGAAAAAGTTCCTGCTTTATTTCTTCCCATTCCGGATTAAAGGTAAAAGTAACAAAAAGATCTGGCCTTCCATAATTGCGCACATATGTCATCGCATCTTGCGTCTTTTCGTGGAGATATCTCGGGGATCCAGTAAATGAAGACGGCAGGATGACGTGCTGTCCGATGTTGGCGGCATTTACGTTTGCGTCTTGATTCAAAGCATCCCTCAAATGAATATAGTTATCAGCTCTAAGCTTTTTTTGATTTCGGCAAATAAAATTTAACCGTTCAGAAATCATCTTCGCCATCATATCCACACAATACTGATTAAACAAATCTTTGTAACAATGCAGTGCATTAAAACAGTTGGTCCTAAACATTAAGCGGTATGCATAATACTGCATACATGACACAGTCTTATTTCTTGAGGAATCCTGCTGAGGAATAGTTAAATAATATCCGTCGTCTCCTGGTACGAATATGAGCGGATATTGTAACGGATCGTAGGCGCGGTGCAATTCCGACACTCGTTTTAGTTGACCGTCTCTACCGTGTAGTACTATATCCCTAGGTCCTTTTTCTTCATCGACCAAGAGAACAGCCACTTCATTTATGGAAGGAGCGTTATATCTGCCCCGATGTTCTGTCTGAGGTGTGCGATCAGAGTGAATAATTAATTTTAAATTCTCCGGGGTGTTGAGTTCGATACTGTGTTTAAAACTTCTTATGTATGCGTTGTGACTATTCAACATCGTCTGCAATTCATTGATCAAATCAAGTTTTAGCATAGGGGCCATGTTTGATCGTAATGAAAGTTGGTCTGCCTCTGAAATAAAATATATTTGCAAAAATTGAGGGCTTTGTCTCGATGGCGGCAGAAGACTTCCTATGAGGTGGTAAACTTGCCCTTCTACCTTAAAGGTGGGCATAAAATTTCCTTCTCTAATTTCTTTCGCCCCAAACGAAGCCATTTGAAACAGGCTGTTGTACCTACGTACGTTTTTCAAAAAATGCGCGGATAACGTGTGTTCATTTGTCAACAACCTCTTTATTGGTTCTGGTGTTCCTTTAATATTAGGACGAATTATTTTTCCAGACGCGCAACACATACCATTCGCTTCATCAGTCCATTTTTTAGCTACACAATAAGAGCAAATCTTATTCATTGTACCGATTTTAATGTTGTACTGATTGGCATAATAAATGCCGATCTCTTAGGGCTCCCACACAAAACTGCGATGCGATGCGATGCGAATTCGCATCGCAGGAACTTGCGATGCGAATTTCTGCGATACGATTTAGTGCGGCAAACCGTTTGGTAGGGCGACCATTCCTTCAAGTGTAGTAAGCCGTACTGGACGTATTTTTAGGAAGCGTAAGATGGATCGCAAAAAGATTATTGCACTGCTGTTATTGTTAAATAGATATAAAAGAAAAAGAAGATTCTGGGTTCATCCATTTATTACGATTATGAACTCTGATGGGAACTATTTTACTCAAAAGTACTATGCGTTGAGAACTGAAGAAGATAAATTTTTTGATTATTTTAGAATGAGCATAATTATCTTCATTTGAAGAGCTTTTGAAAGGCGCCGCGCGTCTTTCTCTAAAGCTGTCTCAGAGCGGACTAAAATGGCGTCACCAAGGATGACGTAATATCGCAGGAATGTGCGATGCGAAGCAGATCGGAAATTCTTGCGGTGCGTTCGTGCGAATTCGCAGATATTTGCGATGCGATGCGAAATCGCGGTTTTGTGTGGGAGCCCTTACTCTGTGCTAAAATTCTATTGCGCGTCCTAGTTGTTAACGACTGACACCTTACTCTCTGTGCCATAAGCCGCTGCAAGCGCTCGGCGCTAGATTCTCGTGCACGCGCTCGCGAGTTTCTAGTTCTGTTTTCAGCAAGACGCTGCGAACGTTCGGCGCTAGATTCTCTGGCTCGCGTTTGCGACACGTACTCTCTTCTACTTGTGAGACGATCCGAATTTTCAGGAGAAAGTTCTCCAACACGACGTATCTTTGTTAATCTCGCTTGAGAACTATGTTTAGACAGTTGCGACCTTTTTTTTCTAGGCATATTGTTTCAAGTTATTTTTTAATCTCAAAAAATAAGCGTAAACAGTGTACGTAAGTTAAATAAATCATGAAAAGTATACAGTGGAATCCGTTTATAATGACATCAAAGGGAATTGACAAACACGTCATACTAAGCGGACGTCATATAAAGCATTTTTGTGAAAAAAAACCAACCGTCTTTTCTAAGGTTTCTTAGGTTAATTGGACACATACTATCGCGAAGTTTTTTGTAGATATTGATATTATGTTCTCTAATATTGTAGAACATTTTTTGATCTATCATCAATAGTTTCCGCAGCGTATGCGATGAAAGAAATTGTTAAGCTGTTTTTTTACACCTTGGTTCACGTTAGGTACTGAAGTTTTAGCAAGGATCCCTTATTTTTTCTAGTAATAAATTTTTAGGGGATGAATTTCGAGAAAACAGTGTTACATTTATTTTTTGTGTCTAATTAATAAGCTTATACACAAATTTTCACCCTTCTTACTTCAAAACTGACGAAGTTGTCATACTAACTTGCGCTATCTTAATTAACCCTTTACGGGATGATTTTCCATAAAAACGTAATATTTTAATATTTAGTTTCTTATTTTGAGCTAATATGAAAATTTTCATATTTTTAACTTCGAAAATGACGAAGTTGCGTACTGAGTTTAATCCGCTAAATTAACCCTTTAAAGGATGATTTTCCAAAAAATGTGTTAAAGTTAACTTTTGTTTATAACTATGAACTTACATAAAAATTTTATAACTCTAACAGTGACGAAGTTGGTTTGTATGAAAGTGACTTCCGCTATTTTTACCCCTTAGGGGATGAATTTCAAAAAATCCTATAGCCTAATATGTTACTCAGGAGTAATGTAGCATTCTAATGGTGAAAGAATTTTTAAAATCGGTTCAGAAGTTTTTGAGTTTATTCGTTGCAAACATACAAAAATACAAAGGTTTCCTCTTTATAACATTAGTATAGATTATCAAAATGATAATCCTTCTACTCATTGTAACCATGGACCCTACGCTTTTATTACAATTACACGAGTCTTAATTCAAATTTATATTCTATTTTTTTTAGTTGGATTTTCTATAAAAGCATGTTTTTTTTTATTTTTTAAACTATTATTTATGTATTTCTATATGCGTATTTTGCGATCTAGTTCACTAGAAGGCCGGCGGCAAAGACGAAAAATTAAAGGTTAAACGAAGTTTTATCTTTTAATCGTTCTGTGTATTTATATCAATCACAGAATACAGTTTGAACTCTATAACATACGGAATGTAAGAAAATTTGTTATTTGAAAGTAATATGCATACATACCTGTGTACCTATAATTTAAATTAAAAGTTCAAAACTATTTCAATAATGTTAGGTACATTGAGAAATTAGTTACATTGTACATCGCTCCCTACCTTTGGAACTTAAACAAATGAATAAACAAGTAGGTAACGTGATAAATCATCAGCTTATAGTGCTAGAAATCTTCTTATAAAACACTTTAAGTTGAGCTTCCATAAATAATTTAAGACTATTAATACTATAGCAAAACTATTTGAAAATAATCCAAATTCACTCTGCCATTAGGCTTTCACGACGAACGTTGTCACTTGAAGCATAGCTAAGTTTCAAAATTGATTTGTTTTTTGTTTGATAATAATACGACGCTCCATCTATCTGGAGTTTAATCCAAACTTCCCTGCTCGAGGTACACCCAGCTGAACTCCTGACGAGGCTACGGAGCAAAGTCTCTATTTTAGGAAGTCGCTGGAGATTTTAAATCTCAGCGGTACTCATGTGGTAGGGTATTTTATCCATATGGCTAGCTATCATCCTGATTCTAAAATCGACCGTCAAATGTTTCGTGCTTGCTTTGTTTCCAGTATTGAACAGTAATAATAATATTAAAAAAACCTGTGTGTGTACTTATGTATGCACGTAAGAAGTTATACTTACCTCTTACTTATAAGTACCTCTCGCTCGCACCCATGACCCGGTAGCAGCAACCCAAAACAACTCCAGCGAATGCTGTGCGCCTAGTATCACGCACCTTCATCATGTCGCTTTTTGGCTGTCGCATTGTAAAAATTTTACTCTCATAATTTTGCCAAACTCATAAGAAGTATAACTTCAATAAAATGAAGAGGCAAGCAAAGCGTCCAAAAATAGACTTTCATGCTTTTTGATCTGATAATAACAGACAGCAAAAAACATCATCAATTTTGTGTCGCGTGCAATTTTGCAATACATAGCGATGTGAATCTCCTAAGCGAGATTTAAGTAAGGCAGCATTTTCTTCAAACATTTCGCAAGACTAACGATTAGAAAAAGTACTGGAGAGGGGTGAAACACTTTCTAGACATATTATACTTTGCAACAAATCGACAGTTAACACATTATCACACCTCGATCCCTCACACAAAGGAAACATACTCTTCAATAAATATAACTTTATAAGTATCAGTTTATAACTGGTAACTTAAAACTTTTAATCATCTTTCAGACAAATAAATCGCATCATCTTTCAAACAAATAAATCGCATCATGTTTCAAACAAATAAATCAGATCATCTTTCAAACAAATAAATCGCATCATCTTTTAAACAAATAATGCCTTTAGTTTACTGATGTTCATGGGCGACGATAGTCACTTATCATAAAGTGGATCGTCAGCTCGGTTGCCAACAATTTCCTTAGAAAACCTTTCCTTTTCCGTCGGGGGTTAAAACCATTAAATAAATAAATTAAATTGGATTGTAGTCAAGCATTAACTTATAAGATATATAAAAAAAACACGTGTTTCGAGCCAAAATAAAGCAATCAGGGTAATATGAATAGTCAAGAACAGTCCTGGAGGAAATTGCGCATGCAATAAACCTTTTACATAAGCTTGACTTGGCGGAAACGGTTTAGCGGAACGCCAATAAAAACTGAAGTTGTCAGGAAACTTCATACTTGTTTAGAGAAATGTGAGACTAAGTACAGAACCACATTTATTTCCCGCTTATATTCTTTTTATCTATAGAAGCATTATACTCCGTTTATTTCTCTTATTGTCAACTCAAATTTATAACTTTGGTGGTTAAAGGTCGTTCTCGTCAATAAGACCGAATTGTTGCCGCAATAAAAATTCTTTTGATTTTCAAATCGATTTTCTATATTGCATATGGTAAATAATATTGAATTACACTTATTAACCGACTTAATGCAATAAAGGAGGAAGTTCTCAATTCGACTGTATTTTTTTTTGTTTATGTTTGTTGCCTCAGAACTTTCGATTGGGTGAACTGATTTTGATGACTCTTTTTTTAATCGAAAGCTGGTGCTTGTCGTGTGGTCCCACTTAAATTTGAGCGAGATCTGACAATGGCATCCATGTCAAAAACATATACTTAAATCTTATATTTGCATTGTGTGCGCGATAAATGGATGAATAACTCAATATCACGCCAACCGATTTCGATGATTCTTTTTTTATTGTACTTCATTTAAAGTCGGTTATTTTTTTGTTAAAATTTTAGATTATTATGTGATAGAAATTAATAAAGGCTTACACACCCGCCTTCCTACCGATAAGCACTAGTAGCTTGCTTTCTTCTTACGCCTTAAGGTCGTAGCTCATTTGCACGACACCGCTCCCACCCAACCAAAGTATGAGAATTCAAATATAAACTTTAAATCGTGCTCTGTAGGTGCACTTTACAGTAACAACAAAAATTAGCAGCCCGCGCGCGGGAAGCAAGCTTACCGCAACCTTGCCACTCAATAGTTGCACCTACAGAGCACGATTTAAAGTTTATATTTGAATTCTCATACTTTGGTTGGGTGGGAGCGGTGTCGTTTAGATGAGCTACGACCTTTATAGAATTACTAGCTGTAGCAGCTTCGCACGCGGAAATTATGTTTATCATATTTATCCCTTATTTCACCTCCATGGGGGTTGACTTTTGAAAAATAATTCCTTAGTGGTAGCCTACGTCATAAGAGGAATACGTGTGCGAAATTTAAAGTTTCTAGCCCTAAGGGTTTGGCCTGTACGTTGATACATCAGTCAATCACTTTTTCCTTTTATCTATCTAATACCTTTAAACGAGCAATATATATATATATAATTGGAATCTCGGAATCGGCTCCAACCATTTTCATGAAATTTAGTATATAGGGGGTTTCGGGGGCGATAAATCGATCTAGCTAGGATTCATTTTTAGAAAATGTCGTTTTATCGGTGTTTTCAGGCAATGATAAACTTCTACAATATACTCTTCCTGACATCTATTGGCAAGTAGCAATACTAAAGCTACTTCAGTAAATGGCGTTGTTAAGTAACACTAAACCGAGCAAACTTAGAGTATATTATTACTACTGTATAATATACTCTAAGCGAGCAAATCTCGGTCATCCGGGTACTATTCATAATACGAGTAACCGCCCTCGCTTTGCTTTCGGTTTTCTTATTTTTTTACACCTTGGGTTACATTGTTGAAGTTTTATTAATGATCCCTAATTTTTTGAAAATTTATAATATAGCCTATGTCACCCGGGGATAGTGTAGCTTCCCAACAGTGAAAGAATTTTTCAAATCGGTTCGGTAGTTTCGGAGCCTATTCAATGCAAACAAACAATCAAATCTTTCCTCTTTATAATATTAGTATAGATGGATGTATCTATAATTTCATCACCGTGGGTTAAAATGAAGTGTTAATTCAGCTTGCAATATTTGATCCATACAAACATACTAACAAGAAGCACAATAATGAGGAGATACTTGCTATGTTGCTAGAATTTAGGGGTGTAGGATTAGTATACTGACATCAAAACTGCTAGGATAGTTTATTTTGCTTACTTCCACAGTGTTATATCTTATGCCATCTTGCTGTGGGGCAAAGCACACAATATAGAAAAAAATTTCATACTCCAAAAAAGGGCTATTAGGGCTATTTATAAACTTAAGTCTCGGGAATCTACGTGAAAAGTTCAAGGAAATAGGTATACTTACAGTAGCTTCGCAGTATATCTTTAATAATGTAGGTTTCATACGGAAGAACATATACGCGTATAAACAAAATTGACAAATTGTAATTCATAATCGCTAAACAAAAAGAATGCATCAATTAGTTACGCCTTCGTTCTGCCTAAGTGCAGCGATCTTTCATAGAGATTGGTGTACATTTCTATAATAAAATCCCAAAATTAATAGGTAAACTGCCAATAGAATCTTTCAAAAATCGTATAAAAACATCAATTGTTAGGCAAAGGATATTATAATGTATTCGAGTATTTACATGACAAAGACGTATAAAAATGATCAGCTCTGCAACCAGTTCCGCTCATATTAGTAATAACTTTTGTAATATTTTCTTTTTTTTTTAATATGTTTAAAAGACGTGCTGAGGAGTTTCTTTACGGCTTTCCTTCTCCTCCATGACAAAGCACCTTTCCGAAAAGCTGGTAAATAAAAAAACGATGACGTGCATAAGTGTATCAGTAATACCAATATGAATAAAAAAAATTGAATTTGAGTTTGACAAACCAACACTAGCAGTCGGTACTGCCACGGTTTTATTATCTCAAGAATAATAACTACTAATATTTTTACTAACAGGACGTATTAATCGAATACAGCTCCTCCTACAGTCTTTTCAAATTTACCACAGATGTCAATGGGAAAAGCAGGGAACGGTGGCATTACAAGTTCATTTGCTATCCTCATGCCATAAAATAATGTATGTACGCAATTAATGTTGGGGATGAAAGGTCCTCGAATGTCGTCCACGTCTCGGAAAAAGGAGCATAGGACGCGCCCCGACCAGGTGGACTGACGACCTGAAGAAGACAGCGGGCATCCGCTGGATTCAGAAGGCTCAGGACCGGTCAGAGTGGCGCAAGTTAGGGGAGGCCTATGTCCAGCAGTGGACCTCCAAGGGCTGATGGATGGATGGATGGACGCAATTAATGTATTAAAAATTACCTCCTAAAGACTCCTTGGTAAAAATAGAACGTATGTGTACATCTCTATATCAATCATGAACTCAGCTTGATTTTTACTAATTCAGTTATAATAAAACTAATGTTTATTCATCAACATATAACTTACATTTATTTCATTGGTTTCGCTACGCTCTAAACAACTTAAATTATAAAAACAAAATATACACAAATCAACAAGACACAGTATCAGTGGGTACAACTTGTTAGCTGAGTCGAATTATTATGATCAATATTAAAACACCACATTGCAAAGTCTATGTACTTATTATGATTGTTTTCGTGTACGCCTATACATTATTGTATTCATTGATTTAAATACATTAACACTATTATTGATTAGATTAAAGCTGAGATAAACAAAACATCTTTAAATAAGAAATTTCATGTGCGAAAGTGCTGTGGGTTGACTAAAATAATGTCATAAATAAAACGACTCAACGCAACTCCTCTTTTCAACAAAGACTTATAAAGAAAAATAATTCCAAACAGCACATGATTGAATTTAAATTCATCAAACTTTGGTCACTTTGATTCGCATCGTTTGCGGCCGATGTTGGAACAAAACCTGCGCTGTATTTTTTTCAAAAATAAAACTCTCACTCGTTCAACTGCTGTGAGTGGCACGGCAGAAATTACAGAGTACAGCGTTTCAATTTTCACCACAATACATACATACGTACATACATCCATAACATTTTTTCTTATAGTTTACAGTGCTTTTGGCTTCCAATGTGAATGACATTGCTGCGATATTAACCGAGCACATCGCCTCGCTAAACCTTCTTAAAGCTTCTTTAATAACATTAACATTAAGTAGTTTGATTTCGGAGCCCCTTTACACTTATTATTAAGAGCTTGATTATACAATAATACGATATGTACTATCAAAGTTTTAAAAAAACAATCGCGTCGCAGGCTCACACAATGTTCGCAATGCAGCAGTATTAGAATTTAAAAATTATTATCATTACCTACATATTATGTGAGCACCACCACGCAATCGTTTCTAAAGCAGGCTCCGAAATTACGTGTCGCTATGGCATTCTTTGTTCACAATCCATGTCTTCGGTTACCTTGTTTCTATCTAAACATAGACTATTTTAACTTATGACTAAAATAAGTTATTTAGGGAATTGCCATTGAGACTTTTTTTGCTGTTGAGAAGCTGCTTGTATAGGTTGAGAGGCTGCTACTACCGTCGGAACCTGTTTGCTGCCAGCTTCACTGTTGTCACTCCTATCCCAACCGTGAGACTCGTGCACATGTTCATGATGATCAGGTGATGGGAACCATTCCGATATCCATACTGGACGCCATATCTTTTTGACACCCTGGACCCAGATTTCCTTAAAGTCTTTAATCCAAATTTGTTGCCAGGCTTCTTTCCATTCTAATTTCTTGTCGGGTAGCCAGACAAGCTTCTTAGATGGCTTCCAAATCTGTTGCCAGGCCTCTTTCCATACTAGTTTTTTGTCATCAATCCAAACTTGCTTCTTTTCCGTCCTCCAAATTTGTTTAAATTCATCCTTCCACACCAATTTTTTGTCAGGAATCCAAATCTGCTTCTTTGCTGGCTTAAAATATTTCTTCCAGTGTGGTTTCCAGATAAGTTTCTTTTTCCAAAGATCGTGCGTGGTATATTCCCAACCCTCGTGATCTTTACCTAAATACTTTTCGCCTGAGATGCCTACTTTAATCCATTCTGGTATCCATACCTGCACAAATTAGAAAAGATTGGTATTAGAGGTGCTCCATTAGAACTTTTCCAAAACTACTTAACGGAACGAATGCAAAGGGTTAAAATTGGTCAGGTTGTCAGCGACGATTCTAATATTACTTATGGTGTCCCTCAAGGTAGCGTCCTCGGACCTACCTTATTTTTAATTTATATAAATGAATTGTGCGAACTTGAGGCAAATGGTTGCCGCATCTTCTCTTACGCTGACGATACAGCAATTGTTTTTAGTGGAGATAACTGGGATACGGTACGTAGGGACACTGAACAAGGTTTAGCTAGGATTGCTTCTTGGCTAAGAAATAATCTTCTCACGCTAAATATACAGAAAACTAAATATATCTGTTTCTCCCTTACTAGTAAAACTCAACCTAACTTTAATTTTCATGTAAAAATTCATCAATGTGGTAATATCTTAAATTCTAACTGCACATGCATGGCTATTGAAAAAGTTGAAAAAATAAGATACTTAGGGGTAATTTTAGACCAGAGGTTATCGTGGCATCATCAAGTAGAAATAGTAAGTGAACGTATTAGAAAATTAATCTGGATTTTTAAATTACTACGACATGTTGCGACAGTTACTCTATTAAAAAGAATCTATGTAGCCCTAGCTCAATCAGTCTTAACATACTGCATACCTATATGGGGTAGTGCATCTAAAACCAAATTTCTTGACATTGAAAGAGCCCAACGCGCCCTACTAAAAACTATGCATTTTAAATCATATCGTTTCCCCACAGATGATCTTTATAAATTAAGTGGCATGTTATCTGTTAGAAAGCTGTTTATCTTAAACACTATTTTAAAGATTCACGGAACAACTGTATATAAACCACCTCTTATGACGAAACGGCGAAAATCTACAGTTATGGTAGTAAGAATGCGAACATCATTTGCTAGACGTCAGTATGCCGCTCAAAATGCATATATTTACAATAAAGTTAATAGAAAATTAGACATATACCCTAAAAGTCAACATGAATGTAAGAAAATCGTAACAGACTGGCTAAAGACATTATCCTATGAAGAAACTGAGACAATTCTTAACAACACAATAATCTGATATCATAATGTTAAAACGTAGCAAAATTACCTCTCATCCTTTTCCTCACACACACACACACACACACACACACACACACACACATATATATATACACACACACACACACATACACACACACACACATACACACACACACACACACACGAACATGCATAATAACACACCGACAATACACATGTACTCACGCACATATTTGTAATGTACATTTAATTTTTGTTTTTTTGTTTGAAAACAGGCAATAATATATTGTTTTAAGACTGATGTGGAAGAGGGAGTCCTTCTGGCACAGGTATCTCAATACTTAAAAGAAGGACTCGAACATTTGTAAAGTTTATTACCTGTAATATTTTGATGAATAAAAGTTATTATTATTCTGTTTAACTTTTTAGTTAAAACTCGTCCTCTTAGGACGGTGTTTAAGAACCTAGCACGGGCCAAGGCTAAGTGACTAGGTAATACTTTGATATTTGTATGTTGTATGATGCACTTGTGAAGTGTGGGTGTGCGTGCGTGTTCGCGCGCATGTATGTGTATGATATGTGTGTTTATGTGTGTGTATGTGTGTGTATGTGTGTGTGTGTGTGTGTGCACGCGTGTGTGTGTGTGTGTGTGTGTGTTGCGTGTTCTGTGTGTGTGAGGTGCGCTCGTATTATGTGAGTGGATGTATGTTGTTTGTTTAATTCATAAGGTGTGTTTCGTGTAATGTGTGTGTGTTTTGTGCGTCATGTGTCGTAGCTGTGCTATAGTTGTTAGATTCGTCACCATGCAATGGAAGTGAGCATGGGTTCATGAAACGTCGAACTATGGAACAGTTGTCTAAAACAACGGATTTTTGTATTGGTATGTATGTATTTTTTGGGAGTTGAAGGAATTGTATGGCATTGTGGAGAGTTTTTGGGATAATACCTGTCGAAGAGATTATAATAGGGATGATTCTTACTGAGTCTTGGTGCCACATTTGTTTGATTTCGTCGGCTAAAGGTATGATTTTTGTATTTTATCCGTAAACTTTTGTTTTAAATTATTCGTGTTAGGTACTGATACGTCTATAAGGTAGGTAGTCTTTTTTGCTTTCTGTGTCAGGGTTAAATCTGGTCTATTGCTTAAAATGGTACGGTCAGTCATAATGTCTCGGTTCCAGTAGAGTTTAACGTCATTATTTTCCAATACATTTTTTGGTTTATATTCGTAATAGGGTGTATAACTTTCTAGGAGTTTATATTTTAACGCAAGTTGTTGGTGTATGTGTTTGGCTACATTGTCATGCCTGTGAGTGTATTCTTTACTAGCTAGGGCCCTACAACCTCCTGTGATGTGGTCTATTATTATTATTATTATTATTATTATTATTATTATACCTTTCTCCAAGCAGGAACTTGTATATCCTTAAATCCTGGTACTACAATATCTTTGTATACGGGGATAGTGATTTTTTTCCAATCAGGCACTTTCACTTCCTTTAGAACTGACAATTTGATCGGTTTCCATTCTGGTTTGTAGATCTTTCTCCAATCGAGGGCCTTGGTTTCTTTCCACACCGGAATTTTTGTAGGTACCCAAATAGGTTTGAAGATCTTTTTCCATGAGGGCTTCCATATTTGTTTTTTTGCTTTCTGCCAGGTCTTTTGCCATCCTGGTTTCCATATCAGCTTCTTCTTCCAATAGCCTGGGTCGTGGTGATCGTGGTGTTCGTGGTGTTCTTCATGGTGTTCTTCTACGTGATGTTCTTCATGTACAGCATGATTGTGATAATCACCATGGTCACCGTGATCATCAACGTGATGGTGCTCATCTATTTCACCATGGCCTCCTTGAAAACCTAAGTCATCCTGATATGGACTGACTAAGTCATGTGGTGGCACTGGATAATCATATCCGACTCGCTTCTCTGCTTCATTCTGAGCTTTCTGCTCCAACTGTTGCTGTGCTTGTTGATTTTGTGGTATTAACGCCTTACCCGATATTAGAGCGACTTGTACAATTACCGCGAGGGTAATCTGAAACAAAGAAAAGCCCAATTAGCTAATTATCATACGCACCTATTTGCGCACCGCATACAAATAAAACGCAAGCAAATGTTATCTTAATTATCATCGCGCAGCCTTGGCATAACAACCATACAAAACTAAACAATAACGAACTATCTTGTGAGAAACTTATTTGAAAACATAATTTTAATTCTTAACGTAGATAAGTTGGGAACAAAAGTTTATTCTACGGTGTCGAGTATCCGCCGGCGAAACAGAAACATATTTTAATGAAATAGTCGAGACGAAGTTCAGGATATCGTGGCTCGCATCTATAACAAGCAACAATTTCACTTAGTAATTGTTATTACACAAACAAGCAGTCATATTACAATGGTTATGCAACATCATTAGATGAATAATAAAAAGAAAGTGGGTGAAGACGCGTTTGACCTACTGACTGAGGCAACGATTTTGAGCACTATTTCGGAAGCGAACTTCTAAAAGTTTCTTTAGGCTTTAACGGTAAGTTAATGATGACTTATTTTGCAGTTCAAACTGAAGTTTAATATATTTTTTATTTAACTAACACAGACCCCCTTAATGGTAACTGGACACAGTCATGTATGGACTAGTTATACGATTGACATTATTAAAAAAAACTAAAAACATATAATATTATAGTATAATAAAATTTTTGATTGTCGTCAAATCAAAGCAACGACAACGCGTTGGGCATGAAGTTATTTTAAAATGCGCTTTTTTAATTACTTTAGATTAATTATATTAATTAGAAAAATAAAATGTTCGAACTTAATTTCAAATAGATATAACAAACTGTTTAATAGGTACAAGATAGACGCTTCTGTAAGTATCAGATTTGGTTTTGCTACTACAATTTATACTTCAAAACAGGATAGAACATGTTCCACAAACGTCGACGTCGTGACTGTCTTATGTAAAGTAAGTGAAAATACTCGTGAAAGTTCACCTGTTAGTTAACGCACTTTGCACTTGACCAGTAATAAAATAAGATACGTGAGGCAACGCAACGATTGCGCAACGCAATACAATTCGTATCAGTGACGGGACCATCGCCGTATACGATTAATAAATTATGGCTGCCATTAAAATTGTACGCGTAATCGGATTTACGATCTACGCCTTTACATCATCCGATCCGATAATGGAACTGCGAGTCCGTTCACGTAGGAATAAAAAGTTTTTTATTTATCGAATGTTCACCAGTATATCATGACCACAAATCGATCGTTTTATCTGTAGAAACTTCTGAGTTATCCTATTCTTCTATAATTTGTGTCTTTCTATAATTCTAACCGGCTCCTAATAGTAGCAATTGGGAATCATTGGTCATTTTAACTATTTTTAGACATCATTGTACCTATTTCATTCAAATAAATTATGTGTGGTAAAAATACATTTTTACATTACGCATGGCTTTCCAATTATAACAATTATAATATTATAAATGAATGTAAGGTAGGAATAAAACACACGATATTATTTTATAACATCGATGTCGGATCGGACGGTGTAAACGCTTTACTAAAATTGCCATTATCTAAACGATGAGACGAATGGTGCCAATATATCATGCACATATTACAAGACGAGCTAATTGTAAACGATATTATTATGTAATGTATACTACGATTTTATTATGCAGTAGTGTATGGATGGATGGATGAGGCATGGATCCACTTTGACTTCAACATAGCAGGTTACAAGTATTTAAGCAAGGTGATCTTAGACACGGTTGTCTTCCGATTGTCAAGAGGTTGTCAAGATTAGGTCAGAGTTGAAAATTCTTACGTCCGAAGATGTGACAAGGTACAAGTTCTATGATTAAATACGTTATTTCGAAAGGTACTTTGTCACGAAGGAGATGAAATGGCAAAATAAAAACATATAAAAAATATATTCTTGGGCTCATTTACTTAATCGTCACTTAGACTAAGTTGGCTTATAGATAGTTTTGTCTATTTGTTGATCATAAAGCAAATATTTTAATGTGTATATCAAAGAGCAAAAACTATTACAACAAATAAGTCTTAAAACTAATTCCAAAGAATCCATATTTCATTGTTACGTAATAGTGGTAAATAGTTATAAACTTGTTTCACCATTTCTAATTCCAATACTCGGCCTATTAATATCGCTTTAACCAGTTTAAAGAAGTTTAAATAGCTTAGCGCTATCTACCTTCCTACTTCCTATTCTGTGAGACGAGTGGGTAGGTAACTTTTGCCTCAATTATATTTATATACATGTAAGGTGTTTTCTTTAGTGTCGGATATTTTACGTTAACCAACCAATACCGTGGAGGACCCTGGGGCAGTGTGGTGGATTCTCTAGGCAAGAAGAGAGACCGTTAATGGATAACCAACTAATCCGGTGAAATAAGGATTGAATAGCCATCGGAAGAGCAGAGGCTCCTAATACAGCTGTTGTGCTTAAAAGGAGGCTCTGGCCACTTGCTATTGTAATACCTAATCTATTAAAGAAATAAAGAGTTATTATTATTATGCTCAAGATTTATCAGTTGCTGACGTTTCATTTACAGGCCAAAACAGCTCATACATAAATGTTGAGTTCACTTAAATGTTCATCGATCAGTGAATTTATAATTATTATACATAATATAAACTATTTAAAGATTGTAGCGAATCCACAAAAGTTATGAATTTAATTAATAAAGTGAGTTCCTTTATACACCTACATCAATCATAATATCATCACCCACGGAAGGGTGATTTTGGGATCCGTACTCAGAACTTCTTACAACTTAGTATTTAATTAGGTATATCTACTTAAAATATCATTCTAAGATGTAGCACCATCACACGCTCATCGTTGGACAGCCAAGTTTTACATATTATAAAACTTTCGAAATATTAGCAAAGAAACGAAATTAATTAATTAAATTTAAACTAAAAACTTCATATAAGTTCATTTAAATCACTATTTATTAAAATTACAGCTCAATACATTCTCACTCGCTACGTCTTTACTGCAACTCCTTATTTATATAAAAATTTTAATGCTGCAGGAACGAAATGCAATTAATTAATTAAATGTCTCGCTAGGAAGCAAAAATGTTACTTTTATTTGGAAAACTTACAATGCATTAAAATGCAGAGAAAATAGTACATATTGACATGGAATAAAAACCAATTAAGAGTTTAAGCTTAGTTAATTGTGACATGGATAATAGTAATTAATTATATTGGAAAGCTCCCGAAGATTTTATAGAGATAATATTGTGGAAGTATAACATTCCGAAGGGTTGTCATTCTTAGAATATTGAGGATATTTGCGAAACTAAACTTCTATTAATAAACCTTATTTATGTCACGTGCCAAAATTCGTTTGATTCAATCAAACATCATCTTAATTTAAAAATTGCAGATTTTAAGGCGTGATAGTCAAATCATTAAATTATTACATTCGCTCGGCTATGCCGAATAGTGTCTATCACGTCTTTATTTACGTACGTACGTAGTCATTTACGAACAATTTCAATATTTGTAAATCTTTATTTATGTTCAATAAAAATCTTTGAATCTTTGAATTTGAATTTTTTGGGGTCTTTTATGTTATAATTGTATTGCTAGTCGTAAAAAAGTTTTCTAGTGTAAGGACGAAGTTTTGATTAAGCAACTAGATAAACAAAACATATTACGAATTTTATGGGCCTAGAGAAAAACAAAAGTTACTAAAAAACCTGAAACTGTATGAAAATAAAAAAAAACGTGTTAGGAACCCTAAGCTTTGAAACCGGAGTTCACATTTATCTGGACAGCATTATTATTAAGTTATGGAGACAGCGTAAACTGTGACCTGTTTTCAGATACATGGCAAGTGGCACGTAACTTGATTGTTTATACCTTTCGTTTACCGGCCGCCTACGAAAATTATCGTGCGTTTTGCCAAAATAAGATCGAAGTAATATTCGTTTGCGTAACAAACAACCAGTGCCGGATTTATATTTTACCTTACTAAAATAATAATTTTCCATTCATAGTAAGTAAGGCACTGAATTCGTCACTGAGAAAATGCGTAAAAAAAAACAAGAATTACAATTTTTACGGTACTTTTTAGTAGCAAAATCATCTATAATATCATCTTCTGAAATCTGCCGCCCCTAGGCCGCGGCCTATACGGCCTATTGACAAATCCAGGACTGCAAACAACACGGCATGGAGTGAAATGTTATTTTTAACTTATATCATCGCGGTCACTAAACAACTAATGTCACAATTTTCATAACTCACAATTTTTGCAGTTCAATCGATATTTTGATATTCTTATAACAGGGTCGATATCGGTTTAAATTTTAAAATTGTGAATACCCTTTTGCATTTAAGATAGAGTGAAATGGTTTCTATTATGTTAGTCGCACTAATAATGTTGTTAATATTCAGGAGTAATTCGGTTTTATGTAATCAGTTTACAGATTTAAGTACGACAGCATTATGGAGAACCCTCACGTGGGTTATTACTATAAGAAACAAATCTAGTATGTGCATATTATGTACCTATGCGCATAAGGTTTAATTTGAAAACTTTGTACTGTAGTAGAAGTTGTACTCAAGACTTTTGAAAACGAATACCGCGGTAAAATTGATATTTTATTTTCTTATATACCACATTGAAACGCCCTTAGCCCCTTATCCGTCCTACACCTTTTTCGGTTGTACGTGGGACGCAGAAAACATACACAAACAATTAGAAGTGTTTTTCTTGAATTCTATAGGAGAAGCCTTAGAAAGTCAAGTTTACATTGCCTAACATTTTCTATTCTGAGAACTAAATTGAGGTGACAAGTGTGACCACTAAACGATTTATTTAATATCAAGAAATTTACGGTGATAATGAAGATACTACAAAAACTTCAATGCTGAGAAAACTACTGTAGAATAAAGCTAACATATAATCTTGAATGTTTTAGGCGAATATAAATAAGAGTTGTTTTAAAATGTTTATTCTGGAGAAAACCTTCATAGACATTTAAAATAAACAAGTTTCAAAATAACATAAAACTGCATTTTAAAAATGAAAACGAGATTAAAATCGATGTCCTCGGGTCATGAAAACCATGCGAACGCACTACCTCAGCTGTTAACCTAACTGCAGTATCGAAAGAAACATCATTCATTGCCAAAACGGTACCGTCAAACGTGACCTGGCTTGTCGACGTAATAATGGGTTTCTTGTTTGCATAATAACACGCGCAATGATACTATATTATGTATGTAGAATACAATGTATGGCTAGCCAAGGTTCAGTGAAAGTATCACTTCCGAACGATAGAATTATCCCACGATGCGCGTCGACAATGGGAGAAATGACAGTTTTTCTGCGCTATCGTCCCATCAAATTTAACAGTTTTGTCGATGGAAACTGGTACTTATTTGTCATATTACGTTAATTAGGCGCATTGTTGTATTTTATCGTATACAATGTTTCTCGGTTGTGCGGGGAGGTAGCATTGTTCGACAAATTGCTTTGTAAGAGACGAGACGAACTACAACTCTATTAGAACTCTGCCCAATAAAACTTGTCGGATAACTTTAAAGCGCTGTGAAAAACTAGAACTTAATATTATTATTTTTATATCCGATTTTGTGATTAAATCTTTTATATAATACTTTTACAAAATACATTTAAATTGAGTATTTTTTGCGATTTTTGCGTAATGAAGACTAGGTTTCTTAAAGTTGAATTTTTAGCATGCGGATGATAAAAAACTTGTCACTTTTTTAATGCAATATTAATATTTTTAATGCAAAATTAACATGAAGCTGCACCGGTTTAAAAACTTTAAACGATTTATTTTATGGTAATAACGATATTTCTTTACACATATGTATTTTATGCATACCTAATTTACCGATACTGTATTAAAATACTTTAAAAATCACTACATCTACATTCTCGTCAGCAGTAACCCGAATCGCGTACACTCGTAAAATGTTTGAGGATTATTATCACTTCAATGCGTATACAATTTCGAGGAAGGTTCAAATATTTATTGTTGTCCGCGCGCCAATATTGAATCTGACTTCTGCGTGTTTTAAAGCAAATTTTACTTGCTTGTTGATAAATACAACATCATAAGTCAATATTGATCATTGGCTTTGTTTTACACTATCCTGAATATCTGTTATAATTTTGAACATTCCTTATTTGAATATCAAATCTTTCGAATACTATTAAAGATGTTTATTAAACACAAGACGCCGGATATCGCACACTCAATGGAAAAAAGCACAAGTCGTATTTTGAATTTTAGTTACTAAAATGATTGGAAAGAAGGACAAAAGCTGCATAATTATGCTCAATTATTTCAAATTTTTATCATTAATTTTGACAGTTTTGTACAAGAAATCGTAATGTAAATTCCTTTGACTACTTACTGATATTTTAACAATTGTTTTGCGCTCCTGTAAAATTGCAAATTTCATCTTATGCCTTTTTTCCACTGAGTGTACGATATATACCCGGTAATGTATACCCGGTAATAACTTTCGGCACATCACTGGTTCGAATAGACACTATGTTAGAGAGATAATTCCCGAATTGAGTAAATCACTGACCCCTTGGCTCCAAATCCCTCGCATGATGGGGCGGGGCGGCCTTCCAATGCTTGGTTGTCGGAACTCTGTTGCTCTAATCACCGTCTTGGCAGTTTATATAGAAGCGCGCCCACCCCATACTGGTGGGGAACCTTCACTTTCGCCGACACCCCACGAAGAGGCTGGAACGTGGGTTGTTCGAGAATTTTTCCAGAGCTTTGAGTAATAAGTGTATGGGCGTAAAGCTTAAATCAATAGTTTTATTCAATTACGTGTTTAATTGGGCCTACTTAATGCGTGAAACATGTTCGTGTATTTTTTTTTAACTTTTTTTTTCATAAGTTTTTTAGAGATAGAAAACGGTGAGCACACCTGAAAATTCAAAAAGGTGGTATAAGTAGTGTACTATGTATGAATATGTATGTGTTACATTCTATTTCTTCTCTTTTCTATTATAATATAATCTGTTTTTTGTCTTTCATTATATTATTTAAACTTTCTGACAGAGCCTGAGTCTATCAATAACATATTTGTTAATAAAATTAATGCCTTATACAAAAATAAATATTTAAAAAGATATTTCAATTTAAATGACATTTTAATGCATTTTGTATTGGACTTATACGTGACTGATACAAATTTTTTGTCAATAAAAAATCCAAAATTATATCCGTTTAATATTTTTATATTTAAAGCTGGCCACACATTGGCTTCTAAACTATCGTACTAATCCACTCATAAACTTACTGAGTACACCAAATACAATAAAAATATATAGTAGCGATTATTACTGTGAGTCGATTGTCAAAATTAAGTCATGTTATATGTATTATTTATATCAGACTAGGAAATCGCCCTCGCTTCACTTCGGGAAAATTAGTAAAAAAATATGTCATTGAATATAGCCTACACCCGTCGCCAGTCACCCGGGGATAGTGTAGCTTCCCAACAGTGAAAGAATTTTTCAAACCGGTTCGGTAGTTTCGGAGCCTATTCAATCCAAACAAACAATCAAATATTTTCTCTTTATAATATTAGTAGGTATAGACAACTGTCACTTACCATCGGCTGGTATTGTATTCACTTATAATTTATTACATGGCGACAATTGCTACCGCGGGTTTAAAAAAATCAAATAGTCTCAGTATCATTTGCTCGTGATCTATGATGTCGCTCCTTAGTACAGAACCATTGAATGCGGCTGTAAGAGTGAGGTCTATAAACCATGCTTAGGCTTTGATCAGACTAACGAAAATAATGGTCCTAAATCAACCCTAACATTAGCCGTCCATTTTATATGACCTTTTAACCTTATCGTACTAACAATATGTCAGTCTTTGGCCATTGTGTGTCAATATTTGACTATTGTCTGAGAAGTAAGCCGTCACACTACCTTTAGCGTCGTTCCCACAGTGTGATAGATTCGAACATATTCACGTCGACATAGTGGGTCCACTACCGACAATGATGGAAGGATTTATTTAAGGATCATAGACAGATATCCTGAATGTATACACTCAGGCCATTTAGTATATCTGTCTATGATAGTAAGACAATACCTAAATCTTACCGTCGTCGTCGTCGTCGGTAGTGGACTCACTATGTCGACGTGAATATGCTCGAATCTATCACACTGTGGGAATGACGCTAAAGGTGTAGTAGTGTGACGACTTACTTTAGCTCGTTAACACTGTGTACATGTCCTTCTCTGTTCTCTGCCCGTTCTCTGACGTCACGATTTTTATTAGGCCAGCCTCTCGGTTTTCTACAGGGCACATTTCGGAGAGTGTGCACAGGAATTGTTTGATTTAATTCCCCCATCCCCATTTCTCTATCGAACGTCACGACGCACGGCGGGTATCCATCCTTTTGTTGTGAACATCCCGCCGGTAAGGACGAGGTGGTTTGCCTCGTCATTCATTATACGCACCGCCAAGGACTGGAATAACTTGCCTGCGTCGGCGTTCACGCCTGCCTATGATGTGGATGTCTTCAAGATAAGAGTGAATAGGCTTTTACTAAGTTAATGTGCTTACCACCTTGGACCACATCTTCACTTACCATCAGGTGGGATTGTGGTCAAGCATTAACTTATTTGTGTAAAAAAAAATCACTTTACAATTTTCGCGTGGTTCTGCTGCCTGGAAGGCTTAAGCTGTGTATTGAAATAAAAGCAACACGTCAAAATTTTCGTTTAGATAAGGCCTAATTTTATCACCTGAAATATAACAAAAAATATACTTCCCATTAATAGGTAAGATAATTTTCTTAAGTTTAATTGTTGGTACTACTTAATAATTCCAATAATTGTTTATCAGATGACTGTTCCTAGCGAGTTCATCATAATCAATTACATTAGGATCGTCTATTGTCTCGACTCGCAACAACGCGTCTGCGACAATATTATACTGACCACTTACAATGTTTGATATCGGTGGTGAACTCACTAATCTTTTTTGCTATTGATCTTCGAAAAAGAATAAATGATAGGTTTGTGATCTGTAAATACTGTTAAATCGCGGCCTTCGATTATATTTTGAAAATGACGTAGGTATAGCTAAATAGATCGCTAATAATTCCCTATCGTAACTTAAGCTTATAATAGTAAGACACAAAAAAACTGTAACACGGTTTTCTTGAAATTCATTCCCTAAGGGGTAAAACTAAGGGGTTGCAAATTTTTAACTCTCTTCATCATTTTTTGAATTTTGTTATTTTGAAAATTCGTCCCTTAAGCGATAAACCTATGGGGTTGTAAGTTTGTACGCAATTACGTCATTTTTGAACTCATAAACGTTAAAATTAATACGTAAGCAATAATTAGAAATAAAAATAAAGTGTAACAGGTTTTTTGGTTTGGAGTGAATTAAATCCAAGGAATAAAAAAATAGAGGATGTAAGTTTGTACGAAATTTCATCAATATCCCACTCAGAAATATGAAAATTAATGAAAAATTAATTGTAATAGGTTTTTGGTTGGAATTTCATCCCCTAAGAGTTAAATAAAGGGGTTGCAAGTTTTTTCAGTACTTCCTCATTTTGAAACTCAGAAATATGAAAATTAAAAGTTTTCCCCGGAAACAAGATGAAACTTTGTATGGAATATTTTAAAATATCAACGACTTGATTTAAATTTGCAACAAACGTTTCTCATTTATTTGATGAAATATATGATTTCAAGTTTTTCAAAATTTTTCATACAAAGAAAAAATACAAAATAATGTTAATTTTGTTTATTTTTCAAAACCCTCTCCGGGAGGAATGATTTGTGATTGTATCGTAGGTTTTATTATACAAATTTCTAAATATAAGTACTTCAATATAAATTAACCTATTTTTAAAGGGGTACAAATATGATAAGCATAATTTCCCCGTCCGAAGCTGCGAGCAACAGCTAGTATAATAAAATTATGTATAACTTATCAAAAACATATAATTATGTGAAATGAGAGCCATGTTCAAAAAAATAATTGAGATCTAAATAGGTGCCAAGTTCTGGGTAGAAAAGTTTAAAATTTTAGCCACAAGAGCACATAATTCAAGCTCTACATTTGACTTGGTTCGTCATAGACTCCCAAACCATCCAACCGGTATGCCCCAAACCGGTTTCATTTGAAAGGCAATAATGCGAAGATGGTTTGAGACCACTAAAATAATGCATTTGGCACAGCGGTCCATTCGTAAAGTCGATTTTCGTCTTTTACCGTATAATTTTTTCCCCGAATTTGTGTATTTCTATTTTCAGCGCGGCGTTGTAGCACTTCTAGCTCTCGCCGGGTATCTCCTAGTAATCGATATACGCGTAGGCTACGGATTACCTGGGTCAGATATATTTAAACGAATAATTAAATAAACGCTCACATACTATACCCCCACACTAGGGTTCCTTTCCTTGTGCAGATTATTTGAACGACACAAATAGACCGACACCCATAATAGTCAAAAGTATTTAGGCGTTGTCATATTATGAAAATTTCAACTTGATTACGAGGTTCAGATTATGGGAACATTGGTCGAATAGTACTCGGATCAAGGCAAATCATTTTTTTGTTTCATAACCGTTCAGACTCCAGCAGGCTGATGGATGGAAGTAGGGGCCTTTTGAAGTTTGGGCTAATTTTCTTGGTTTTAACGAGTTTCATACCTATTAATAGATGGGTCTTTTTTGGTGCAGTAGATAAAATCGTGTTGATTTTTTTTTTACTTTAATTTTTATGGAAACGCAATTAAATACGAGATTTAAACCAACGTTAAATTTTGGATAAATCTTAACTAATGAATTATGAATTAATTATGAATTATGAATTAATGTCTGCATTAGCTTTGCATTTTTTTCAACATGTTTATCGCACCACATACATAAAAACCACAGTTAATTGAAAGAATGAAGACAAAAGAATTAAAATGAAAGAATTAAAACATTAAGAGTAATTTTAAACGTTATTAACCTACTCGCATACTAATAAAGCTATATGATTTACATCGTAGTAACCCGGATGATAAAAACACGGTGTAATTTTAAGCCTCAGCGCGGCCTGATTAAAACAAGCTATAAAAATACGTTTTCAGTTCCCCACTACCGTGATGTAGATCCACTGTTTACTAAAGATCTTTATACATAGGTATAGTGTTCAAGAACCAAAATATCGACCAAGCGCGAGCGGACTCGCGCACGAAGGGTTCCGTACCACTATCTATACAACATTAGACACTATAATTATAACCTTTTTTAGTTTCATCTGTTCCGCCTATTGCCGTTATTAGTATCGAGCAATAAATGGCAAAAAACCACATTTGTTGTATGATCACGTTTGTTGTATAGGAGCACCATGTAAATATTTATTTTATTTTATTTTTAGTGTTTATCAAACAGCAACAATACAGAGCTAAAAGCAACAGATAACTATACATCATTTGTGAAAAGAACAATGCCCAACTGCCATACATCGTTTTATTTCATTTTCAACTTTAGCGTCTTAAAATAAAAAAAAATTCTAAAAATCGCCGCTTTAATTTCTGAGCTTAGATATATAAGAATTTTCAGCAGACACACCCCAGAACCAAAGTATTTTGAGATTGAATTCTTATAACCATTGAGTCATAGAGTAGGGGAAAACGTAATTTTTACCATTATTTTTTATTCTGACTTTTTTTTGATTGACAACCGGAAATGGAAATTTGACATCATTACATTTGTTACCAACATTTATAACGAAATTCTGTGTGTAATATTGGCCAGAAGTCTCCCTATATCTTGCTTGATACAAGCTATGTATCGAAGTGAGTGCCCGAATGAAAATGAACATTGTTGACATAATTGTTATTATAGTCAATTCATCACTTATTAATAAAATTATTTTACGCTGGGTAATACGGGCACAGGTATTAATTTTAAAATACGTAAAAAAATAAATGAATTGCTTCGGTATAACTGACGTTTTAAGACGCTACAAAAAATAAAAAATAATTTTTGGGCATTGTTCTTTCAACTGTCTAGCTATCACGGTTCATGAGACGGTTCACGGTTCACGATTCATTACAGAAACCACTTATTGGAAACTTGGAAATGTACGTTACATTAACATACTAGTTACAGTAATGATGATCTCAGCCCAGAGGTGTATGGGATTTTGGCGATCTCCTTAACTTATTGCGATCTACTACACATAATTATATTATGGATAAAATTAAGTCAAGTTGGTTATAAAGTTAATTGAAAATTAATTCGTAATGCACCGGAATTATCTTGTAACACTTGTAATTCTAAATGAGCTCAACATTATTATGTTGTTATATGAATATTTTCATATCTATGTAAACTCGTTTCGACTGACACTAAACATTGCAATAAAAACACAATTCGTTTGTGACTTCTTTCTAGTCATGGACAACTGAACGAGTGTGTACCAGAGGACTCATCACCTAAAAGATGAACCGTGTATGTATATAGCACGCAGTTCTATAAATATATAGTACGATAACTATAAATATGTAGTACGAGTTGAAGAGTGATTCGAAGACTCGAATGACTCTTAAAGCTCGAGTGACTCAAATTCTTCAAGTGACTAAAATGACTCGATTCACTTAAATTATTTGAGTTACAAAAATCACTACAGTCACTCAAATGATGTCAGTTACTCAAATAATTCGACTTACTCAAATCAAATCACTGCACTGCACTACACGACTTGAAGTCTCAAAACAATTCTGATAACTACATCGTGCTTGGAGTCCGGAGCATAATGACATGACGAAGCTATAAATAAGGGTTCCGATTTTTCTTCGGAACTCTAAAAATGGGCGTGAATTAGTGTTTCACTTATTCCTATATGAATAAACGATTTTGAATTTGAACTTCATTTGATGACTTAGTTCAAATAATCTCATTTATCTTATTTCAAATAATCATCATTAGAATATAAATAATAGTCATCATTACTCCTTTCGTCTGTTTTTTTTTGCACATGAGTAAATGGTAAGTGGCTGCCACAGTCCAAGCAAATCTGTGTAACTACAGCGTGACATTGCTGAAGTAGTAAAATCGTATTCGATGTTAAACTAAAATATTTTTAATAAGGTGAATTAAGTTTACTAATACACCTCGGCAGTAGGCCCGTGTATTGCTTGCCTTAATCATCTAGGTGAATTTAAGTCTAACGATTTAGTATTAATTCACCTCGATAATTAGATTTAAATCACCTGGGTGCATAGGTGAACAAAGTACACTAAAAGTAGACTTGAGACACCTGGGTGAATTAACTCAGGTGAATAAAGTCGACGGCACCTTTCTTAACAACACACATTCGACACTGATACCAGAAGGTTTTAAATAATGTAATAATAACCCAGAGCTTATTGCACACTCATAGCTCATTGCACCGGTACTAATAGCGATATCAAATATTTCAGTCTACAAACTTCATTAATACGACAGACGTACATATTTATTCTCAGGTATTAGGAAAAGTATTTTAAACATTTTGTAGCTCTCAATAGCTTACCCGTCCAATGAAATGCGTGTTACATATTATTTTACAAGCAATATCAAAGATTCGGTAATATTGCATTTCATCAGTGATAAATCCAGAGTTGGAATTTGCGGAGGCAAACATTTTATGAGATAAATATTTGTTTTTGCGTCCGGCGTATACGGACGTACATACGAGTATTGCAATATGTGTATTCAGTGTATTTATAAAGCTGGTCACAAACGATCAAGTGTACTTGTCAAGTTTGCAATTAGACTTGATGCATCCAGTGTGCATGAGATAGCTATATCGCCAGATAGCCATACCGTGGCCATACACCGTCAAGTTTACTGGATGCCGCGTCAAGTCCGCTGCAAACTTGACAAGTATACTTGATCGTGTATGGCTTGCATTACATTTATTTTGTAATATTCAAAATATTGTAGCTTAATATAGAACCACGTTGAAGAAAATTCGCTGAATTATCGGCATAATTTGATGATGTTAAGGGAGGAAAACGAGCGTATTTTTTTGAGCTATTAGTCGCGAAAAATGAGTCGCGTGTATTCGGTTTCATATTAAAGTTCTGTTTGTACCACACGACGACGAAAAATGAGTTTGGACTTGAGCATGAAATCGACTCATTTCACGCCACGTACGGTTCAAAAAATACGCTCGTTTGACCTCTCCTTTATACGAGATAAATATTTGTCTGTGCGTTTGGCGTGCACGGACGTACATATTGCAATGTGTATCATGTGTATTCTGTATATTTATTACGTTTACTTTGTAACATTGTAATGAAAGTGCCAGAGGGCAGAGACTCGTTCACTCATGCGAGGCTTTTTGACCAATCGCATGTTCCGCTACAGAGTGAGGGCACGCGCTCCTCCATCGTACACATTTATATCAAAGTTTTCACAGAAATAGGCAATTTCAAGCATTTTGGATTAATTTATAATATAATTTAGCATAGTTGCTGCTCTCGTAACCTGATTTACTAATATTCATGAACTCTTTCAGTATTATTACGATCACAAATAGAAGTTACCTAAGAATTTTATGAACATGTATGTTCTACTATTAAGGGAAATGTTTTCTTTTTACTGTTTTTGGCTGAGCTTATAAGCTGGCGAGTTATAGCCCGAGATGGACAATCCGGTTGCCAATTACATAAGCATCCATTCATACCGCCTTCTAAGGAGTCAATAAATAATCCTTAATCGTATTCATAAAAAACGTTTACTGGCAAATTAATTTTACGATCAATCACATTTTTATTTACTTATTACGAAACATAATGAATAAATCGATAAGAAATATTACGCTGTATAAAGGACGTGTTGTCAGCCGATTAAAAATGCAGTTTTTAATTTTGCAAATTGTAGTCTTTAACGTTGCGGAATTTTGTGCTGAATTACAATTTTTTTGTTATGATTTTTGTAACGTTCTGTTCTGATATAGTTTATTAATTCTTTTTCAGAACTTTTAGTTATATCTTTTATGTTCGGGTACAGAAGACATAATAATACATAATTGTTGAAGTCAAATCTTGCAAGCTGAAATTGGTATGGTTCCGATAACCAAAATACTTTTAGGGTTAACTCCAAACGAGGGAACTTCTTAACTCATAAGCTGACTGCTACTGCGACTGGATTCAGTTATAGGAACTACTCAATAGTTAACAACTGAACACCACAGATCTTATTTAACATAGGTGAGACGATTCCAAATACTCAGCTTGTAGCACTAACTGAGCGTAGGTATGCACGCACCAGCCTGTACGCGTTGGTTTAATATACTTAATGTACAAACACTTTTAACCAATGATATTACATATTAAAAAGAGGCAGATATGTCATAAGCGCGCGCGTTGTGTGACTCAAAAAGTTCCCAATTGGGAACTCTTATTCAGGTGAAGAAAGAGATAGCGATGTAGTTTTGGCGCGAGAGCGATAAAGACGTGCGATAAAGCAATAAAGCGTGCCTTGCGGACATCGGAACAGATTTTTCGGTTGATTTGTAAGGGCATAACGTATCTATTATTTAGACATCATTGCTTTTAACAGACTTATATCGAATGGTTTTAATTATAATTAAATTGATGACGCAACGTCATTCACATCACCGGGAATTGTAATATATTTTTACATCGCTCAGCTTTATCCAGAGTCATGTTGTAATAACGTTGTCTACAGCGGTCTGGGTTCGATTTATTCATACGACAGTTTTATAAGTGTTATGAGCTTGTTTGCTTTTCAATCATACCTACTTCACAAATAAAAATATAAATTACATTTACTTCATAAGATGGAAACGTAGGATTATAAGATTAGGAAAGTAGGATTATTGGGAATATTGTACAAAAACACAATATTTTTATCTTAATTTGTTAAATCCTAATAAAAATTATAGCTATTATTTCGGGTGTGATTAGTAAGAAATAGAATTGCCGAAGAGAAGCATTCACTAAAAAAAATACAATCACCCAAAACGGAGGTCCATGATTGATCTGAGCTTTATGAAAACCATATTTATATGAAACTATACATGTAATAAACATATAACTAATAATAATACGACCTATGAGAATAACAGGCATTTTCGAATAAATAATCTCGTGTATCCGTGAATCAAACACTTCCTCGTTTTTTAAAGCCGGGAGTTTTAAAAGTCCGTTAAAAATGAGAGAAGTTATTTGCAGTGACGCAGATTCCGTCAAATTATGTTTAAATGTTTTATAACTATTGCGATACTGCTTACATTGACTGATTGATTTTGTTCTTCTGAGTACTTTTTAACCGAATTAAAAAAGGAGGGGGTTCTCAAATCGATTAAAATTTATTTTTTATGTTCCTAACCTCAGAATTCGACATTAGTCAACGAATAAATAGTTATACAGTTTATAACTATATACTACTTATACTTATAGTAATTGAATAAACCCGAACCGAACCGACGGACACTATTACCACGGAGGTACTTAACTTATACTTGGTATCTAACTAAACTTGTTAAATAATAGACTTTTGTGCAGTAAACTTTCTCAATTAATTCAATTTTTTTTTTGTTTCCCCTCACGGGAGGGAGGCAGAGAATGCATTTACGCATACCAGCAGAGCCGTCTCTGGTGGTTATGTGGAGACTCAATCCAAGGATGATAAATAATAAATATTTATGAAAAAATATCTATATCTATCGCCGCTCCAAGGATAATACCCACTAAAAACTGCCTCAATGGTTTTGGTCCTACGACCTTAAAACCTTCATCGGAAGCGACTCCGTTTGAAGAGACGGAGCGCTAAATTTATTCAATAACTGGGTCGATTACTTATACATATTACAAAGAATCTCAACAGCGTGATTCAGAGTACATTTTTGTAGTGACATCTGTTATTATTTGTTAAAATGATATATTATGTTCTATTTACAAATTATTCTTTATTATTTGAATTCAAATCATATTTGACATTCCAAGTTTCTACAGTAATAATACTTATAGTTTCGTTTTTTCTGTCTGTCCACAGCAGCTCTCAGAACTAGAAAGAATGTTGCATGGATTTTAAATAAAGTTATTGTTTTAGGTGAGGTAGACTACAGGTAAAGACGTGAGGATGATTTCTTTTTCTCGTCTGCCCCATTGTGTCGGGTTGAAAATATATTTAAAAATTATTATGGGTCTGCAAAGACCATTTTTCGATTCAGGGATCCGTTTGCAAAATATTCGGTTTTAAGTGCTAGTTTGGTTAAAGTCTAGTGTCCCTCGCCCTACTAGCTACAAGGTAGTTTGGTGGACGCATACACGGCCAGATTTTTCAAGATTCAGTTCTGAATTCTGATCCATGATCAATTGAAGTAACTTCTCATTTATTATAAGTAGGTTGTGCAATGTAGGAAGGATAAAAAGTTACAGGAAGATTGTTTCGTTGAAGACGGTTATTATTTATGGAAAATTTTGTTATTGATTATTTATTAAATCTTCGCCCTCGCTCGAAATACCCAGGGTGGGTTTGTAGAAGGAAGCGCCAAGATTATATTTTAGGTAAAATATAATAAATATCTCTGAAGATACGCTCAAACTCTGCAATAATTTTATTCAATGATACTTGATAATAATCTTTCTATTTGATTTTATTAATCATCTGTATATTCTCAAAGGTCTGCTCACAAAGGTAATATTTTGTAAGACTTCCTCCAACTCATTTCATCTACGACTTCGCACCGCACCTCATGACCTCGCCGATCTGCATCTCACCTCTCTCCTCTTAACACCTCACAATTCACTTCACTTTACGGCATCTCAATGCGAGCTGCATCTCAACATTTACAGCACCTCTGTTGTTTTTACTTGCAGTATAAAACTACTTAACATAATGTTTTCTACATTGGTATAGAACATTTTTATTAACACTATCTAAATCAGTTAGAATATCTTAATCACATACCTGAATTTAATATTTATGTGTATTATTATAATATGTGTATTATTATTGGTGATTATTATACATTTAAGTAATAGAAAGCACATTCGAATATCAATAATATCTATTTTATTATAATACTAGGGAATCGCTCTGGCTTCGCTTCGGGAAAAATAGTAAAAAAAATATATAATATAGCCTATGTCACCGGGGATAATGTAGCTTTCCAACAGTGAAAGAATTTTTCAAATCGGTTCGGTAGTTTCGAATATTCAATGCAAACAAACAATCAAATGTTTCCTCTTTATAATATTAGTATAGATTATATGATACACAAAATGTATGATTATATTCATTTATATTAATAGACTTACAGAATGTTCTGACTTAGATAATAATATTAAGTAAATTATAACAATGTAGCTACGACTGTTTACGCCCAACTTTGCCGGAGGCTTCGTTAATTAATGAAGTGGACTCAATAAAGCTGATCAGCTAATAACGTTGTTCTTTTGATAGTGTGGATTGGGTTACAAAGTTCATATCTACGAGTATGTATCGACTATCGCCTTTCGGGAAAACTCCTGTTTGGTTAAGCTATATTTATTGTCAAAACATTGACCTCCAATGAGGCCGTCGTACATACACTCCCATGAAGGCAAGAAACTGAGTGTTATACCGTGTATCCATTTGAGGCAGCCGCGGGGAATGATATTTAAAAAATATAGATACGTCATGCCCTTACAAATCAACCAAAAAATCTGTTCCGAAAAGAGCTACAACACACACACGTTTATCTTTTGTTTCACTACACCAATCATACTACAATAATACACGAAGGCATTTTAACGTTGATTTGACATACATCAAATCTCAAGCACTTCTGACAACAACATAACTGCCTATCGTCTTGTATCAATGACAGACGACTACGAGCAGACGAGGTCAATTGACTGCTCTTAAAATATTCATCTTCGGCGCGCTAGTGACATATCTACCTCTTTTTTACTTATAATATCATTGGCCGCGGGTCGGGCGGCTGCTTCAACCCACGGCATAGTAAGTGGAGATCGTGGCGCGAGTCACGAGCCAAGAGCCAGTACAGAAGCCAAGAGTCTCGAGCGATTCCGCGCTTTGGAGGATATGTAAAGCCGTCGGACGGACGTATAAAAAGGCAATTTCATAAACATTTTAACAGGTATAAGAACCACAATAACATCAGGGATCTAATGTGTTGTCGGCCAAAATAAAGGGGGGGTTTCTTAGTATTCTTCTTTACTGCAGGAACTTTAATTATAACGCACTTTTTAGCGTACGCAACTACTTAGTAAGGCAAAATCTGTGCATTATTTAATTTGCAAGTAGGGCGTAACGATAGCGCAGGCCATACTACGTAATTATGTAAATCTGGACGAGACACGCATGAGATGAAGTCTCTTGTCTTTTCACGTAACTGTTTAGTATTAAATCGGATGTAATTCGTTATGTAGGCATTCGTCAGCACTTCCGTAGAAAAAAAATTGCTAGTTAATTTCGACACATTGAAATAATGAGGCATCGAATATGGTAATCTATATATTTTCTCGTTCGTATGGAGTAAACTCCAGTCGTGCGTTAGAGCTGACACATACAATTTATGTTTTTTTTACTCATGTACGTATCATTGACAGACTTATGCACATTTTATTGAATGAAGAAGAAATGCAGTAAATCTCTTAAAATAAAACGGAGAATACCTCCGTCCAAAAAACTTCTGACCTACCCGGGACTGGATGGGGTACAATTATTTCCAGGTGAGATTGTCATTCGTCTAATTCTTAAGACGTTTCTTATGAATATTACATTGTGTAATACTTGGTCTATTGATCACTTTCAAACGATAATAACTGGGTATGTCTGGAATAATCTGGAATATACCAAGGAAACACCCACCAACAGTCCTGGCTCTAAACATCCAAATTATCTCTAAATATATTATTCATTTTCAACTTGTCCTAGTACCTAGGTAAAAATGAAATGGAAATTTACCAAAAAATATATATAATATGACTTACTTACTCATTATTTATTTTGGTAAATACAAACAATTAAAATAACTGTATTTTCGTCAATATTTCCTGCCTATTTCTTATGCTTTGCGACTATTAAAATGCGGAGAATCTTTTGACAGAAGTGGATGAGATATGATGAGATGTGATGTCACAACTACAATCCAATTACAGATTAATAAATCTATTTAATTACCTGCAGTGACCAATTCGCGACAGCTATTTATGTACGTGTGAAGCCAATTAATGTCGCACTATAATTAAGTAGCACTTGATTCTCCATTTGCTCGATAAAATAGCAAACTATTGGACATGGTTACAGTAATTAGTCATTAATTAATTATTATTAATGCACTGAAATATTATATTATAACTAATGAAGGTAAGTTGCGCAGGCGTTAACGGTCTCTGAGTCTGAGCTATCGACATCTGATAATACAATAACACATAATATTATGACATACAAGTTATCTAAAGTGCGAATGTGCCTTAGGTATTTCAAAACAGGGTGAATAGATACATAATATAGGTAGTTATTAATTTGAAAATATGATGAGAAAACGCTCATTAAAAATTTAGCGAAGATTTCCTAAGAAAGGCGAAGGCTGAAACAAATCATTTTTGACGACCACGTAACACAGTTCATGACTTTGATTTCGAAGCAAGGGGTCTTGGGTTCGATTTTCGGCCGGTGCAAACATTTGACTGATTAAAATGGTTGTAGTTCATGAACGTTTGTTTATGTATTACTAGTTTCCGTCCACGGTTTAGTAACACGAAACCACACAGATATAATGTATAATTCAAAATATAATCCCAGAGGAACATACAACCGGGATAGTCTCTCCTATTTTTTAATCCTGCCCTTGTTCGTACTATGGTCCAAGTTTCATCTTAATCCATACAACGGTAAGCGCGTGATGAAAATACAAACATCCAAATATCTTCACAAACTTTCACATTTATACATAGAAATAAATTTGTATTTGTCTGTTTGTAATTTCAAAGTAACAATTACTTTTTTTTCTCAAGTGCTTGTAGTTATTTACACGATACTAAAATACAATATATTTTTTTAAATTTTTGCCTGTCTATTTGTTCAGGCAAGTTTTTATCCCTAGGCTACTAGCCTAGGCTATCTTTAGGCCACTTTTTATTCCAGAATTCCGACGTGATCGGATTTTATGAGGAAAAGACTCCCACGCGAAGGATTAGTAGGATAGAATCATAAATATCACAATCCATAACTGTTAGAAAGCTATTGTGAAACAGTGTGTTTATTACGCTAAAGTCGGAAAAGGATTGTTCTGAGTCGTTGCCAAAGGTGTTTATTAGATAAGAATGCCATATAAGTTGAGGTTTCGGCTCATAAAAAGACTTGATGTCTTTTGTCCCTTTCAATAATGGTTAAAAATGAGATTCTTTACTTTATTCTTGACTGGTGACTCCTTCCTAGAGCGGTAACAATTTATCACATGTTTACGGGAAAAACAATAGACTCCCCGAGTATCTCATGATGATTCATATTGATAAACTCAATATGAATCTGATTAACCATCTATCAACCATCATCAACCATCATCTCATTAACCATCTTTTTCACCATCACCCAGGGTCAACTGGCAGAGAATGCCATTAGGCATTAAGTTCGCCCTTGTAACCTCTAGTTTAAGGTGTTGCAAAAGAATAAATAAATAAATAAATAAATTAACTTAAAAGTGCCGTTCTATTTATCCAAACAAGACTTTATATTTTTTTCCTGCTCCTTAAACTTCAGTATTATAATTTTAGTATATACTTAGTCTAATAATAAAATTTTATTTAACACAACAATTATAATAATAATCATCTGCTAACGGTAAGTACTTTTAAGCTGACTCTTAATGAGTTTATCAAGATATAAATAAATCGGAGTTCTCAGAGTCGGGGCCCTCGGAAATCGGGGTACTTAGCGAATATCGATATATAAATAGACAAAGACAAAACAATTCAGCACCTGTAGGTACGTACCTAGTAGATTTTCTCCTCTGTTTTTAACTGTAATTCTAATTCTGTTTAGTACCTATAGACGAGCTTCGAATTATCAATAAAAAATATTCCGAAATTCTCACAGGAATTTAATTTAGTAGTTTTTGATAAGTTTCATGACACTTATTAAGATTCAATTAGGTACAGAAAGTAAAGTGGCGTTTAGATAATAATTATATACGGTTAATAAAACGTGTGGCGTAATAGTTACCATGGTGGACCACCGTGCACCACCAAGGGTCCTGTTCCCAGTTCAAATCAGTTCTCGTTCTGGGTGTATGCCCTTGTCTTTGTGTGTTGTGCAACTGACGCCAGTAGGTAATCCTAGTGTGGCTATGATTGTGTAGCATTATTTATTTATTTAATAAGAACAATATCATTGTTAATTACTTAACTTATCACCGTATTTCATACACAACAGTACGTAACAATAATTTTTGAACTAATTTGGACCAGCCCAGTCGAAAGTTTTGAATAGTTCATTTCCTTTCAAGCCTCGTAAGCCATTGCCTGGGGGTAACTCACAATTCCGGTTGCCGACTTGTTCAATCGTCAGTTAGCAACGAGGACGGGTTAAGAGTTGAGTAGTTGACATCTATTCGCATAATCATTAATCAGCAATGATTACATCATGCATCATCGTCATGATTATACTTCCGTATTGTAGACACTACTCTGAAAAGTTATTGATGGTTTATATCTTTAGAATTTTATTATTAGGTATAGTCGTTAAGCTGTACCTACTGATGTTAAGGTTATTATTAAGAGTATTTTTTATTTTTTTTCTCACTCATTGTAACACATTTTATTTAGATATTTTAAAAATAGCTTTGTTCATAAATACAGTCAATTAACGTGTACCGGTAGGTATATGGAAATAAAAAGTTAATTAATTTTAAAGAATCGTAAAAGTTACAAGTCCAAACTATGTAACGAATAATACCTATAGAAAATAAATCGATTTTGTGTGTGTGCTCCAGGCCCTGTGTTTTTATTTTACTGAGAGATATTCAAAGGAATATCTGATTGACGTACCTACACAATTGATCACCACCCACCCCACCGGTGTCCTGAGAGGCTAAATATAATGCCAACTGATATTAACTTCCGACAAATGGGTTCACCGCTTTATGCCTTCACTAATCCGCATCGAAACATCGTGGTGAAGTAAGTATGCCCTGTGTGTTTCCAAGACTGTAAGGTAACTAATGGCTTGAAGTTAATTCAAACCAACTCAGTGAGAAATATAACAAAACTCTTAGCATTCCCCAAACAGTTATATAAGAAGTGACCTCAGTGCATGACGAACTCAACACCTCATGTCCACCACACCGGAATAATGAAGGCGGTTCCAATGAATATTCTGACGCCGTAGGCACGTCGCACGTTGGACGGTTCGGCCTACTCCGCTTCTAATACCTCGGTTACGACAAGTGAAATTATGTAACGAAATAACACTCTCATATTACATACTTTAAGCCATAGGTTGTGAACCTTGTTAGAGTGGTTTAAACTTAACGGTCGGCTTCAACCCATTAATGGCCCACTACTGGCCACGGGTCTCTCCTCTTGAGGAGGCCTAGAGAATACTCCACCACGCTGCTCTAGTGCGGATTGGTGGAGGAACTTAACGGTCACATGCAATAAATTAAAAAAAACGATACTTTACCATGTATAATCGCATGTCTTAGTAATAACTACAGCGTTGGTTACAAATATTTTCTAATAGGGCAATCGAGCTGATACATCTAACAGTAAGTGGGTAAGGCCGTAATATTGGCCTCATAAAACATAAAAGTAAAGTACTTTTCAATTTTCGGCACTTTATTGTATAATTGACGATCTGTGTGGCGTGATGGTTACCACTCCGGATCGCCGTGCCGAGGGTCCTGGGTTCGATTCCCAACGAAGAAATTTGAATGATGAGTTTGTATTTCTGTTCTCGATCTGGGTGTCAATTTCCTTGTCTTTGTGTGTTGTCCATGGCACCCACGACACAGGGAATCCTAGTGTGGGTATATGATGTGAAGCGTTTATAAAAATTTAACAATTTTCGCAATTAAGAGCTCTAATTAAAACTGTACATTTACTAAGTACCTAATCTGTCAATGAAAGCAAAAATCACATAACAGTTCTTTCTTTGTTCGTCCTTCACCTATAATATAATAAGCATTATTGACGGCCTCACCCAAATAAGGCCGCACATAGAATATTAAAAGTAAGAAGTTGAAACATTTATTTATTTTTAATATAAAATGTTTCCTAAATATTCCCACTTAAACGTTATAAGAATAATATAACGCGCCCCGACGTTTATTTTAAGTAGACGATCTATCCCTCTCTCTACTTAGGAGGGTTCTTCTAAAATCGATCGTAAAATGTTTTTACGTGTTTAATATCAGTGTCGGAGGTCGGAGAGCCAAAAAACAATGGAAGGCACACTTCCCTCTGAAAATACCGATGGTGTTACAAAGAATCGTCGGTGACGATAACTTATCATAGAATACGTTAGTTCGTCAGCTAGCTTTTCGTATTTACGTATAAAAATCTTTAATAAAGGGGATACAATGTCCTGTTTTGTACCGCCAACTAAGTATAACAAATCTCTCCAAAGCGCCTTAAGTGACTTTGATGTACTTACATACTGTGTGCGCACATTAAGGCCTGCATCTAAAGTTCTTGAGGAATCGAAAGCTTGCCCTCTAACCCAACCCCGAGCTAAGCTTTCTACCGGAAAGGGAAGTGACGCTAGTACATACAAATGTATATCCGTAATATACAATATCCTGTTTAACATGTTTAATATATTCATCTAAACTCTAAACGATCTACATAAAATATTCATAGGTGGATCTTGACTTGAAAACTCACAAAGTTACAAGCTTACTGTGTTGTTCCGTTGTCCCCGCGAGCGTGCGGCTGGCATCAATACGCGCCCTCCGCGGTCGTTGATAACGGCGAAGGTTATACGTACAGTCGTATATGATAGTGATTTTTCAATCCGTAAAATTATGATGGATGGTGATGTGTGTCATTTAAAGGAACCCGGGTTAGACGTATAATCAATCGATTGTACGTATACAATCAATTGATTAAAAGCCTAAATACGAAATATTATAGTACAATTTATTGTAATTTTGTTTAAAAAAGAGTTATTATATTTTAACCAAAGTAATTGAAAACTGTTAGAAATAGAATAACAAATAACGTGATCCTCCTCTTGCTTGCCGGAAATACGAAAAACCTACCATTTTCTTACAACCTACGTTAGGTTGTAAGAAAATACCGGAATAGTACATTATCATTTGGTAATATTCATTATTAAACGGTATTTTCACATTTCTAATTCGACTATGGCTGTATTACATTAATCTTTGCCTGTATGGCGAATTTTGGAATGGAAAGATACTTTGTGGAAAAAATTACCGATAAAATATATTTTTTCTACAACCCTTGCAAAATTTTTGTTAAGTTTTAATTCTCTAAAAAATCAATATTGTTTCAATATTATTTCGATTTTGATAAACCAATGATTTATAGCGGTTATATGAAACAAAAGGCGTACCATTGAGCTAGCTAGAGGAAAAAAATCACGAGCCCAGACCTAACAGTTAATTAAATTTTAACCTAACAGTATTTTCAAGTTTCCCCAAAGAATATGAATTTTTAAAAAACACTGATTCCCCAATATCAGCTGAACCACTGATTATTACTACTACACTGGGACTACACTGTAAACCAGCAGCCGTGGTTGGTTCCTAGCCGCTCCATGGCACAGGCTGAGGGTAGTCCTTTTTCGTCAGGTTACATGGTACCCAACTACCCACTAAATATATGTATTATGTCACATTGTACCATGTTATTTTCCATGGCGAAATAAATGTTTCTTTCTTTCTTTCTATTGCTCAATATGCGTGGAAGTTAAATTGATAGTTTAGGTCCCCCGCCCCTGGGCTACCGTTGATTCACCACCACTGTTACACCCTGTATAAAACACAAAAAGTGTTTGTATGGTTGAGCTTTGTACACTCTGAAACTATCCAACCGATACGCCTCAAAACGGTAACTTCGCGTAGGAGCATTTCCCGCGTAAAGCTTTTACGAACCCTAATCACCTAGCGATATGAAATATACTTTACGATCTATTGTCATATCTACAAAATACCTATACACAAAAATTTTTATACAAATCAGACAAACCTTTTCGGAGGAATGCGACCACAAATACCGTGACACGAGATTTTTATATAATTAGATTTTCTATTATGTTTATCAATCTTCAATTACGTGTATTTTTAAACGATTTATTTTGTAAAAGACAGTCAATATCTGAGTCAGTAAAAGGAACAGTAGTTAAATAATACACGGCAGCTATGGCATAATGGCAGTCAACAGATAGTTACGTTCGAACAAAGCCTTCTCGGGCTACAAGTTGAAATTCATTTCATCGCTTAAGCACTGGAAAACAGCGAGAATGACGTCCATCGAAATAAACGATTTAAATGTAAATAACGGGACAAACTTTTGAGCATAAATTACAAACGGAGAAAATTTTCATTTTCAAAATTCAATTGCGTACATAGTAGTCATAAGGTAGCTTTTGACTAGACTACTAGGTACGCAATCATTTTCGATTGGCTCTATTATTTTCAATTATAGTCAAAATATCAAACAAATAATCAATTTCAACAAAATAGTTTTCGAAAAAGGTCCAATAGATTAAACTTCAAATTAGTTACTTTACAAAAAATAACCCGACGCATTTAAAATAATCTAAATATCCAACTTCATCCCAGAATTTTTGAATGAAAGAAATTTTTAAAGAAAAAAATATTTACGTCCTTGATTTTTAAAACATTTTTTAATTTTAATAAAATTTTCCTTTCTGTATTAAGCTAAAAGTACTACACCATTCTCTGTAGGTAATTCAAAACGTCCTTGGGCCATTGTCATCTAAAAATGGTTTTTAGATTTCTAATCATTAGTTAATCTTTAAGTACATATTAAACTATGTATTATTTGTCGAGATGATGACAAAGGATCGATAGATAACTTTTAAAAATGTATCAATCTCAAGCCACTACTGAAACAATTTGTTAGTTTCTAGCGTTCGATTAAGCACAGATATATACATTTTAACAATAATTAATAATAAAATATCAGTAAAGTGAAATAAATAAATAAAAAATAAACAAATAAAAACGTTACCGTAAGCTCAAGGTGGTGGGATTTGAACCCACAATCTTTGATATTACTATCAAGCCTTCCCCACCATTAGGCCACACAGCTTACTTACTGGGGTGCGAAATTACGGGGTTAAGTGTTGCAGTGTAGCTTTGAACGAGTAACCTAGATTCAAATATTGCTTGTATTTTGTAAATAGGATATCGTCGAACTGATTGAATACTAGAATTTAGTGAGCAAACTATTCGTCTTTGAACTTAAGTCAATCTCTTTTTCAGTCCATGTTTAAGTCCGACGTATCTTGGCGCGTCGGAACATAGACTTTGCGAACTTTAGCGCATGTAAACTCGTGAAGAAAAATTTTATTGCTACTTTTTTTATTAATAAACAAATATACGAATAATAATTTCCCAATACAGTGACCAAGTACAAATAAAATAAATATCAAAATGCTATGAGACAGAAAGCTACAAAATTATCTTACCTTTCGATAGTGGCAGATTTTTATCACAAAACACACACAATATTATTTACACTTTACACTTATTATACGTATAAGTACATAATATACTTAGTCATAATACTGTTACAATTAAAAATAAACAAAATATTACATTTGAATTTAGAATCTATCATTTTTATATGATTGTTCATTGAGTTTTCTCATTTTGGCACCAATACATTGTACAATATTTTGCGATATTAAAATGGAGTGGGGTGATAAAGAGAACCGAATCGATGTGATTGCATTACACAAAGTAGGTATGGAGCCAAATGCAATTTTTAAAACTCTCCATACACTTGGTATTAGTAAAATGTTTGTGTACCGGGCTATTAATAGGTACAGTGAGACCTCCTCTGTTTGTGACCGAAAATAATGTGGCCGTCCACGTAATGTTCGTACGAAAAAGGTGGTCAAAGCAGTAAGGGAAAGAATTCGAAAAAATCCTGTCCGAAAGCAAACGGTTTTATCTCGGGAGATGAAGATACATAGCACCTAGAACCATGTCGCGTATTTTAAAAGATGACTTAGGACTTGCAGCCTATAAGAGACGTACTGGTCAATTCTTAACTGATAATTGAAAAAAGAATAGGTGGTAAAATCGAAACAACTACTGAAGCGGTACGCAAAGGGAGGTAACAGAAAAAATATATTTACAATTGAGCAACATTTTAACAAACAAAATGACCGTATTAATGCTGAAAGCTCTAAGGAAGCTTCCCAATTAGTCGACAGAGTGCAACGTAAGCACTATCCCACTTCAGTGTTGGTTTGGTGGGGTATTAGCTATGAAGTAGTGACTGAGCCATAACTTTTGAAATGAAATGAAATGAAATGAAATATATGTATTCGAGAGTACGAATTGCAGCACATATAAAAGAACTTAACAAAATACTGGACTAAAAAGAAGATACCTACTAAACACGAATTATATATATTATATCTAACATTAATAAATAACGAAGAAATATGTGGGTGCCTGTGCTGCAGCGTGACCCCCGAACAGGCCCAGACTCAACATACGCCGTGTTTCACAACATCAGCCGAGAAAACACAGCGCTGATATTTCAGCCTGGTCCTATACTTTTCTCCCATGAAGGAAGCTTTTGTGAGAAAGGTATGAAAACATCGGTACAAGTGTATCAAGATACCATTCTTGAGAAGTTAGTGAAGCCCCTTAATTATAGCTGCAATATATATAATAATATATTATAACACAAAAAAACCGTCGTTTGTGAAGACACACACAAAATACGCACACATTTTTTATGTGTGTATGACGAATTAAGTCTGTGACGAATTGCGTTTATGACGTTGAGCGTGTGATTCGATTGAAAAAATTGGAATTAAATTAATATTTTATTTGTACTTCAAATAAATCGGAAATTTCAAAGTATAGAAGAGACGTAAGTAGTTTAAAATTTCCTCCAGGGTTTTATTCGCTTAAGAGTTTTATAGTACTGTGATGTTGACACGAAAGGAAATAGGTTTCAAGCTTCAACGTCTAAAATGGCGTTCAATATAGCTTGCGGTATTACAAAGTGAAAAATATCCCTATTCAAAGCTCATGGGCGTGTAAATGTTGAGTAAAAGTTGTTTAGTTTTATTACCGCATACCAGAGATGTAACAGTGTAAAATGATTGCCTAATTTAATTATCTACTGGTCCAGTGTTTCCCAAACAATGTTTATATCGATTTCGATATTTTTTTTGTATGAATATCCGACAAACGAATAACGAGCTACGCGCTGCATGAGCATGAGGTCAACCGCCCGTGAACATCAGAACCACTAAAGGTATGAAAATAGAAAAAAACTAGTATAAATAAAAAAAACCCTCCTGCTATCAAAAAAGCTATTATAATATACTTTTTGAAATTCTTATGACGAGCTCTTTAATTTTATACTCATATTGCGTTATTTGATTTATTTTTATTTTTTGATACTTCAAACAATGGCATCTCACAGCCACCATATTTGTTTTTTTTTAATTTCACTTACCTAAGAACACTTGGGCTAACAAGACGAATCTGACGATATCTTAATTATATAAATCCGTGCGGTTTGGAAGATACGAGGTAATAAAGAATATTACACACATACATAAAAACATACATACATACAAATTACGCGCGAAAAACATAACTCTTCTTGACAGTCGGGTAATAAAGTGTAAAAGAGTTCTCCTTCAGGCCTGGGCTTCGAAGAGTCTGGACTTTGCTCGGACAACAGTCAAATGTACCGGATGACTGACACTTTGTTAGTACGAAAAAATAAAAAATCATATAAAACGTTATACTACGTTATAACGTTATAAAACGTTATATGTTAAGGTTGATACAGGGCTATTATTTTTGTACGGATAATTTTAAGTCTGAGCAAAGCCTGAGCATGGTTCATAGATCTCACCTTCAGTAACAATTTTATTATTTAGTCTGCCCCATTCTGGGACCCGCTCGAGAGATGTCTCAAGTTCAGACACAACTTCATTTTGTCTTCCAACTGCGCCCGAGATGTGTTTGCGTGGCCGGAGTAGCGGGTGTAACCAGTACTTTTATCAGCAAAGCAATTTGATTTCATAGTTCAGAATTATTGGTTAGGATGTTATAAAACTCTAGACCATAAAAAAAATTATTCCGGTGTTGAATTTTTTTTTATACTATCCTTTAATTTTTGAGAAATCATTAGAAATGAACAAATCTCTGAAACGGTAGACTCTTAGATAAAACTTTATTGGAATTATATGTAGTGCATGACGTATCGTACAACCCCTTCACGAGATCGTGACCAATGAACAATAACCTCGTATACCTAATCTAGAATTATCTGTTACAGACATACCTAATCCGAAAGGGCATGACAAAGTTTTAAGAATTAAGTTTTTTTTATTACGTTCCATAAACACTATTCTGCTGTTGTCCTCGCGGTCAAAACAGTCAGAAGTTGTGACATGAACGTAAATATAATCTTTTAATGATACCTCAAAAACCGTTATCTACAAATATTATTTTTGGATCGTGAAATATTGCAATTTATTAAGCAATAGTTAAAAAGCGAAGTTCCACTGATGATGGAAAATTTAAAGCAATTTGGTCCTCTTTTTATATGTTATACATATATAATCGATTTTAGTACTAATACTAATTTCTACTTTTGTTACTATGGTATCCTTTGCCAAAAGCACCGTTACTGTGACCTAGTTTTGCTAGTCATAATTAGACAGCATTATGCAAGAAAGGATTAAGCGAAACTAAGTTTAAACTTACATAAAGAACTTGAAAGGTTTCAAAGTTCGAACCAAATTTAAGGCTGCTTGTCTACCATTTAAAGCGAAGGCTAAGAATCGGATGTGTCAAAAGGATTATTTAATTTTATTGCTTAGATTAGCTTCGACCTAATGAAAATGAGTTCAACAATCTTACATAACTGTGTCCAATTTAAAAAATCACAATATCTTGGTTTCGAACAAACTTATACGTGTTATTCTTAGATTGTCGTATACTTACTTTGGATTTTATCTTGGTAGCGATTGATGACATAATAGTAAACCAGCAATAAATGTACGTAAAATCACATTCAAATTACTTGTATTTTATTTTTATTGGCTTACACGTTCATTCATCATACATCCGTCAAGTATTTGAGGCATTAACTATCCCTCGAATACAAAATATTTTGTTGAAAGGGGTCTTAATCTGTGTTACGAGGAATAAACTTTATATCCATTCTTAAGTTTTGCGCGCTCGGAGGAGTGTAAAAGTTGGAATAATAAAGTTTTAATGAAGTTAGTAGGCGCATTGCCTGATCAAACACGTTAGTTAGTTATAAAGCGAATGGATTGTTGTCAAAGAATTCAACCTTAAACAAAAGCTTATTATTTAATTCATTAACTCTAAACTAGTCAAAATTGGAACATTTGGTGACTTTTTTATCTAACCCACCAGGCAACAGGTTCACACAAAATCAACTAGGAATTTAATCTGGAAATATTGCAACTGTAATCTTTGTGAGAGGAAATAAAAGATATTAATATAATTTATTTATTACTAACCGCGCAAAACAACAGTTGTCAATGACGGAATATTAGTCAACAAATAAACAAGCCGTATTGACCTAACCGCCATCAAACTCAGCGATACGATCTGGGATGTTGATCTGGCATTTACGGTGGCGCTTACCTAACAAAAACAATGCGTGACACATCTACAGTTCGTTGTTTATCCGTGGCTTACGTAAGCGGCAGGTGGGTAGATGAGAAAGTCAATGGACCCGTTTAACGAAGGAACCGTTTCCGCGACATGCTACGACTGTACGTGCCATGTTCGTATGATTCAGGGTGTGCAACAAATAATATTGTAAAATAATATTATTTTTTTTACCAAAAATATTGGTTATATTCGAGTTATACTCAGGGTCTCGGTGCTCGGTGCGGACGGTCATGATGAAACTATAAGGTTTCATTTTGACTACGGTGCCCTAAAAACGGTTGACAGAGGAGTAGAAAGCATGTAATTGTCTTTTTAGTCCCTTTATCTATGGAACGTAGTCCATTTTTTAGACCTTTTTGATAAACCATCTTATAGGCTCTTTATAACATTATTTGTAATTTAAAAATAAGCTTGACACAAAATAAAAATAATTTAAAGACAGACAATCGATTAATTCCAAGACTAATGTCGGTTTTCTATAAATATTTTTTTAAACTAATTTAAATTAATATTTCAACAAACTGTAGTGCCAGGATTACCAAATAAGACTCGACAAAAAAGAGACTAATTTGTATAAAGGCTAAAATTGCCTGAAATAATTTTTTTTATTAATTTATTAGTTTTAAATTTAATATTACGAGCGTGGTGGCAGCCCTACGATCATTAAGGCCTGTTAGTCAAGTGTCAGGCGGCGAGTTCCTGAACCACTTCCTCATGAGCGCCGTATCGAGAAGTGGTCGCCACAACCCGAATCCTCGTTACGTACGCTTATGTAACTTATCTCGATTCGCGATCACCAAAATAGCATCAATTTTAATGCTTGCATGAGTGTATGACTTGAATTATATAGTTATACCTACTATTAATATGTACTACATATTATTTCTTCTGTGGTTATACTCGTATTAATGTATAAGGTTTCAGTAATTATCTTCAGTTTGTTTTTGTTAGTCCCACTAATAATATAAAGTACCTAATCCTAATCCTAATGATAATGTTAAAAATGTTGGTTTGTATGAATGTTTGTTACTCTTTCACACAAAAAGTACTGAACCGATTTTCACGAAATTTAGCAAACAAATAGGCCAGGATCTAGAATAGGACATCCTCCATTTAAATTTACACACATAATGTATATATAGTGCGAGAGTAAAAGCCGGATTGTAACAGATATTACCTAGTCTAACACTTAATTAGCAAATAATTCTTGACAAAAAATAACCGACTTCATAATTAGGGATAACTGAAAAACTACTCGTCAGATCTCACTCAAATTTAATTGGGACCACATAACAAGAACCAGCTTTCGATTAAAAAAAGAATCATCAAGATCGGTTCACCCAGTCGAAAGTTCTGAGATAACAAACGTAAAAAATACAGTCGAATTGAATACCTCCTCCTTTTTAAACGCTTTTTATTAGCTTCACTTCGGAGCATCAAATCTTGTAACGTTAATTTGAATGACTTCCCTTTAATGAAAATTGATGAAATTTGGCAGACATGTGTATTTCCGAGGACAATACACGAAAATCATATTTAATTTATACCAGCTTTTTTTAAACGCTTTTATTTAGCTTCACTTCGGAGCATCAAAGCATCAAATCTTGTAACGTTAATTTGAATGACTTCCCTTTAATGAAAATTGATGAAATTTGGCAGACATGTGTATTTCCGATGACAATACACGAAAATCATATTTTAAACTAATTTTCATTGTTTATTTGTTGTTAAATTAAAAAAAACGATTTTCAGACTTTAGACGCATAATTCTCTATGTTCTATTTTACGTAGAGACTTGAAATTTTCACAACTTGTAGCTAATTTTATAAACTAAACATTATTGAAATAAAAGCGTTTAAAAAAAAAATTTTTTTTCATTTGACTTATTTGAAGTTGGTTAACAATAAGTACCTAATCGATTGAAATGATAAAATGAACTAAATTATTAACTAAATAGTGCTATCTTCTAGTTAACCGCGCTCCGTTCAGTCTCAATATAAGATAGTCGCCAGTACTGCCAGAATCCGATGCAATGTTACCTACGTAATGACACAGGAATGTAGACTAAGGAATGCTTCAGCATACCCAGGCATTGTAGATTCGGTAGATATGATGAATACCGAGACCCCAGAATACTTGGGAATACAGTATATTTCTATAAACCGAGCTTGGACTTGGTTCAGGCAACATTCAAATGTACTCGATGTATAACACTTCGTTCGTACGAAAAGAAATAAAAATACCTTATATAAAACGGTTAACGTTGAGGTTGATCTTCAAATCAAATCAAAATAGTTTATTTTATGGACAGTAGGTATACAGATGTGGTACAGTGTAGATAGTTTTATAAATCGTTACCCCTGCCCAGGGCGGACAACGTTAGAATAATATAATAATACATTTTACAATGAAAAAGTTAGACCAGTCTAATTATTATAAATATTCCATCGTATCAGTAAATATAAATTTTTACTAAATGTTATTTAAAATCAAAAAAATACAGATAAGGCAAAATTTCAGAATACCTTGAGGTAAATGTCAAGTTATTAAAATTATATGTCTAATATGTCAAATTATAATATCATTAACTAAAATTACAAATTATCGAAGTTGACTATATTTTGTAATTTAAAAATTCATTTAGGCTGTAGTAGCATTTATCCAGTGGAAGTTTCTGCAAGGCTTCTTTGAATTTTTCTATATCAGATATAGAACGCATTTTGGGTGGGATTTGGGTAGGATTTTATTTAGATATTTGATACTAAGAAAAAATTAAAAAGTAAAACTATAATATTAGCCATATTAAAGTTGATTTAAGACCATTATTTTAGATCGCATAATTTTAAGTCTCAGCAAAGCCTAAGAACAGTTTATAGATTCACCCTTAAACACTTGCGATATAAACGTTATCATAGTCACTGATGTATACTATGACATAGTGTAATGGGAAAAACACAGGCTGATAATAACCATGACCTGGCAACAAAACCAGTTTTGAAGATGATAATGTATTATATTTATTTATAGAACTCAAAGTTAAAGTCAACGGCCTTCGTGAATGTTAATTTCAACTCATGGGAATAAGATTCAATCAACTTGTAATTCTATCGTTATGTCTATAGGAACTATAATCGTGTACACCGCTTGGTGAAAATGTAAAGATGTACATTTCATTAACGAATTGAACTCCATTTCTCTCAATATCGAACTGGATTAATATTGTAGTAGTGAACCAGTACTGCTCTACCCGCGAATCGAAACTGGGACACCTCACGTCACAGTTTTTAACCTGCCAATTTGGTAAACTTAAAAGTGTGAAAAAATATGTTGTTGCAAAATGTATTACTTATAATATAAAAGAAAAAACATGAGAGGTGTCAAGGGACACCCGGATGGAACGAAGTTCCTTTCGATTTAAGTATTGTTTTGTTGTACAGCGCCATCTCTGTAAAAATCTCTGAATCACTTCAAAAAAAGTGTCGTCATTCGTAAGAATCAAAAAGTGTCGTAATTTTCCGTCTAGCCCCCTTTCACAACGCGCGATAAGGAACTTCGTTCCAATAGACGAAAATATCAAGATAACCTGGAAAAATAGCTTCATCCAATTATATGAATATATGAATAGAATAGAAATATATATATGAATAATATAGCTTGATCCAATTATATCAGATTACTAGCTGTTGCCCGCAGTTTTGCATACGGAAATTATGTGGTAACTTATTCAAACTTTTATCCTGTTTTACCGGGGAACGTTTCAATTTTCCGGGATGAAAAGTTATCTAAAATATGACCCAGGGTATCAGTAACAACTTTACCAATTTTCATCGAAATCGAAAGTGGAGGAGTTTTTTTTGTTGTTAGATACTTCTCTTCGACGATATAGCACCTTTCCGAAATCGTGGTAGAAATAATGAAGTGACGAGCATAATAATTCGCACCTTCAGTGGAAAAAAGGCATAAAATGAAAATTGTAATAATTTTACAGGAGATCAAAAAAACTGTTAAAATATCAGTAAGTAGTCTAAGGAATTTACATTACGATTTCTTGCACAAAACCGTCAAGATTAATGATAAAAATTTGAAAAAAATTGAGCATATGCACGGTTTGTCCGTCTTTCCAATCATATTAATAACTAAAATTCAACGTAAGACGACTTATGCTTTTTTCCACTGAGGGTGCGATATAAAGGTGTATCTAGACATTTTGTATAGCCGTTCAAATGTTCAATATCTTTCAGGAACGGATAGTTTCAGTTTTGCAACATGTGTTATGTAACAACATGTTTACATTTATTTGCACCCGTGTGAGTGCTAGTGCTAAATGTATGGAGACAGTGGTACTCAAATTTTTTAAGTTATAATTTTATCAACAATTAGGGTTCGAAGTATCGGCCTCTGGTATCGATACCGAGTACTCGTGTGGTATCGACGGGTAAGGTATCGATACCAAAAAAGTATCGGTCCTGAAGTATCGATACTACTCAGTATCGAGTATCGAGTACTCGCGAGGACCACAGTCAGATCCGAGCTAAAAAAAAAAAAAAGGTCGTCGACATGTCCCCATGACACTTTCTGTTTAGTCCGAGCGCTAACACGGGCCACAGTTGATCTTTTTCCATATGAAAATACTGAAAAGTACTCAGTATTTTAAAAGTACTCGATACCGACGTTTCGCATGAGTACTTGCGAGTAATTACCAGGTACGAGTATCGAGTACTCAGTATCGAGTATCGTGATCAAAAGTATCGATACCTACTCAGTATCGAAAGTATCGTTCGAACCCTATCAACAATAATATTACTGGTTAGTAATTATATTGGTTAGTACTTAAAATTAAGCTTACTGAGCTAGTAATTTTATATGATTTAATTTGATTACTTTACAACAAATTGGTAAGAAATGACAACATTTTATTATAATTTTTGGTCAACAGTAAAAAACAATAGATAAATGTCATAAGCTTTTAAATCCGTGTTTAAAGTGATGTTGAGTCCTTAAATTTGATGAAGAATAATTACAGTAATAAAAGTAAATAACTAAAAATATACTTTATTCACCTTTTTTCCGTAAATAACTATGCAAAATTTAAAATAAAGTTTTACTTATACTGACAAATTTTTGTTCTAACAATATCCGTTTGAACAAAAAATAAGATGATAACAAGCCTTACAATTCATCCTCACAACAGGAAAATAATTAATTTCGGACTTCCGCAAAGCATATTGAGAATCACTGTCCGCGTCAGTCTGTATGTAAACTGGAGAAACCTAGCTGCCGACATTTTGCATAATCTAACAATTTGTCGTTTAAGCAAATTGAGGCCACGAAAATGATTACCACGTTATATAACATGGCCAGTTTGAAAACAATAACGAAATCTGCAATAAACGCTATTCGGAGTCATTCCATGAATAATAATATCGAAAGTCAATAACAATCCTTTCGTAAAGCGTCTGATGTCACCGCCAGTTTATTTATACAAAGTTATGACCTTATACAAAAATGAACTCAAAAGTAATAAATATATCAGTGAATAAAAAGACATAAACATATCAGTAAAGCAATTAACGGTGTAACAGTTTCAAAAAACAAAGACAGCTTCTCAGCCTTGTATATGTATAATACAATAAATCACAATGAAATAAATAAATTATAAATGATAAAGTTATCGGATTTTTTAAACTGTAAAATAACAAACTCAATCAGTAGTATATCGTTTACCATTATAGTCCATAATCGCTTCTTATGGACAACTTATACTTAGCGTATTAGATTCACGGTGAGTATTCACAGTAGATTTCTATAACAAGGTTTCTTAAGAGTCGCTTTGTAGGTTTGTGAGGAAGATGGCTTCAAAACATAAAATGCCTTGAGGATTGAGGAGGCCTAGAGCATACTCCACCACGTTGCTCCAGTGGGGATTGGCTTAGTAGCCAACCCAAGTGTCGGAAGTTTTCAAGCCACCCGAGTTCCTCCGACATATTTTAACGACTGTTATAATTATTCGTGATAGTAATAGTGAGAAACGCTCAAGAAATTTTTGCCACTAGCGGTCACCCATACAACTACCGATCGCGCCGTCTGTTGCTTAACTTTGTAAGCACTTCAAGGAAGATATTCCAAGCGAAGCTAACCAAAATGATGGTCCGGTAAAAACAGACACTCAGTTGCATTATATACATATGTGTTCAGTTGCATCATATACAAAGGTGAATAGGAAGCGCTAATAACCTTCTCTGCGTTGACCGTATCACCGTAGTGATCTGTGAATAATGCTGCTTCCGTACCTCGGGGATTTGTCCTCGGTTATTGACGTTGGTCGCGATTATATGGCAGCGACTAAGTCAGATCCTCCATAGTGTGTTAAAACTTAAAATATTTGGTTACTCCTAAATATTACTTAAAAATATGCTAAAACTAATTTCTGTTCACCCTTAAGTATTTTTTAAATTTGATTTTAATTAATATTTAAATAAAAAGTAGTGCAAAGTTTGTTTACCAAATAAATCTCATGTAAAAAATGGAGTTTAAACGTTTTGCCATAGGCTGCGTGAGTAACACAAAAACAATATAAACTGGATGTTTAAGTTAAAAAATAAAATAAAAATCTTAAAAATAGGACACAAAAGATGTGTAAAGCATTAGTTATACTAAAACACGCACACTTTATTATTTGAAATTAATTACCATAGAATATACATAATCTAAAAAATACCCCTCGTTTTTACGTCGGTGGTTAAAAATAACCGCCTTGTTAATAGACTTCGAAAAACGTTAATTCGCCGTAAAATATTTGAGGAGTTCTCTTAATTCCTCACGGACTTCATCATCAGAAAAATTATGGAAAATATAGTACCAGTCTTAAATCATTCCCATTTGAATAAAAAATAATCTTCCAAATCGGTTGATAAAATGACCTTCGGTTGATGAAATGAGTTCTTAGTTAAATAACATAAAAAAATACAATCAGATTGTAAACCTCCTTCTTTTTGAAGTCAGTTAAGACTGACAATGTCCACAATCCTCAAGTGAAATTTCGTTACAAGACCGTGTCATCACAAGTCGGTGGACAATGACAACATCGGAAGCCATAAAGAGCTGACGCAACAGATATCAATGGTCAATCAGGGCGGTATTACACCGTGTAAGTTGCTGCTATGAATGAAAATTATGATGTCACGGGGTCACGTACTATGATGCGAATGACAAATAGGATGGTATGTGCCGTATTTGTTGTACATATCATACCACATGTGACCACCGGGAGTCACCGAAAGCGTATCATTTCGCTGATATAATTATTTATAAGTATATTGATATGTTAGTCTATAAGGTATTTATACTATGGGCCTTGTTGCCCGAAATAAATAAAATAAATAAATAATACTATTAGGTATAACAATAATATTAGTATACATATTTATAGTATTGTCACTTTTATACCGCCTTCTTAGTATAATATTTTTGTATTCCTAGTATTCCCACTGCCAAAAGGGTGACTGGGAGAGAAGGGTTTTAGCATTAAATTCGCCTTACATCATACAAGGTCCAAAAAAGATTAAATAAATAAACAACCTGCCCTGTGGTCGAAATTCGACCGTATTTCGCTTATTCACTGTATGACATTAAACATTTTGGAACGAAGTTCCTTATCGCGCGTTATGAAAGGGGGCTAGAAGGAAATTTTTCGTACGAAAAGTTGGTACGATACTTTTTGAAGTGATTCAGAGAGGTTTACAGAGATGGCGCTGTAAAACTTTCTGAATCACTCTTCGTTCCATCCGGGTGTCCCTTGACACCTCTCAAGTTTTTTTTTTATTTTTTTTGACTTTGACTTTATCACTTACGGCATAACGAGTTTTCCATAGTACTTTTAAAGATAAAAGAATCTGGATATTATTATACATTACACATTAACTCGTGCGGATGTAATTGATCATTGCGTAAGTGACCCGGCGTTCGGTTCTCTGTTGGGTTTTAAATGATGGTGTAATTAACAGAGTATTTGGAACAACGAAATTTATGACAGCGTGATGCAATTCTTTCTTTCATTCTTTCTAATTGTACGTTGTGCCCTGCGGGTTGGAGCAATCGTAATGGAACGAGAAAGTTACGGTTACAGCTTCCATACAAGACTGAATACTACTAGAACCTACCGAGTACCTACCTACTGAGTAGGTACTAAGTCTAAATTTGTTGTCATAATTAGGCTAAGAGAAATCAGTTACAGGATCAATCTTTTACTTATAATATCTTTTTACAGGGTGTACTCTTTTTTAACGTTTCGTTACACGTATTTTAAATTAGCAACGTATTCTTGAGTAACTATAATCACTTATACTCAAAATTTTGATGACATTTTGTTGATTATTTTGCCCTAATTTTAGTGTATTTTTGCGTACTGATTTCATTGGTCTTTACGTATAGATGCCCTACTGGGATGGACGTTTATTTCCCTAGCTAATTTTAAATATTGTATGGATAACTCGCAAAAACATAATTTTAACAGTAGTAATAGTAGTAGAAGATATAATTTACGTTCGCTCTCTAAGGAGCCCAAAGCAACAACACCAAGCTGATTAATACTAATAAGGAGCTGAGCAGGCGGGTCCTTATAAGCCAAGGTGCGGTAGTCGACCATAACAGTGATTCTTCACTGTTTCAAACACCTACCTCTTCCCCGCGTTCTTATGAAGAATCGTATCGATACGAATCGCGATCTACCACCGTATCGCCAAACACTTAGATGTAGGTCAGACAAACGAGGTTCCCCGCAACACATGCAGATTATCAACGAGTATACAGGAAGAACCACATCAATCACATTTAGGGATAGGAGCTACATCGAGTCAAATATATCTTACTAGAAGTGTTTTGCAAGTCATGAGGCCTGCAACCACCCTAGGAGGACGTGATATACAACGCAACGGACGAAGTGGACAAAAGAAGATAATGAACAACTACTCCGTTGCTATTATATTGCCACTAATTTAGAAAGTGACCTAACTGAAAAGTTCATAGAAATGGTGTTATTTTATAAAATTCCTACATTCATCTTTCTCATGCTTTTTTAATATATTGCTATTAATATTTCAATCTTATAGTCCAGGAGCCATGGTACATTTTTACAATGTGATTAATATCAAGCTAATTTTCCGTGAGTAGCTTCATTTTTATGAGACGTCCAATTTTTTCTCTTACAAAAATTCTTGACTCTGGTAGCTAACAGAGGTAGCAGGGCCAAGATAATAATATGTCGATTTGACGATTCTCAAAAATTTATTACAAACTGTGGGTTATTAACACTATTATAAAATCTTGAGAAAAAACCCAAGAAGAAGTTAGGCGTCTAATCAAAATGAAGCTCCTGTGGATCCTGGACTATTACTTGGAGTCCCGTTTATTATTTCATCGACCCGCATCCCACGATTCGTCAATCCAGTTCCCATTCTATATTGTTCAATGAAATGAAACACACTCAAAGGGTATAATTTGATCAACGGAGAGATTGGTTTTTGATAATAAACTAATCGTTGCACAGTTTGCACATCCTACCACTCGGTTTTCATTTTAGGGTTTCCAAGAAAAAACCCTTACAGCATCACTTTTTTGTCCGTCTGTCCATTTGTCAGCCCTCTTTTCTCCAATTTTGACTAAAATAGTATTATTAAATTGAAGCGCTCATAGCCCTGCGGCTTGCGTCGATCTTAAGTGAACGAGAAAGTTAAGCAACAGCGGGCGCGGTCGGTAGTTGGATGGGTGACCGCTAGTGGCAAAAAATTCTTGAGCGTTTCCGTGCTTCGGAGGGCACGTAAAGCCGTCGGTACCGGTTGTTATCATATGATAACAGTCGTTAAGCCATGTCGGAGGCCCTCGGGTGGTTTGAAAACTTCCGACACTCGGGTCGGCCACTAACCCCTCCACCAATCCGCACTGGAGCAGCCTGGTGGAGTATGCTCTAGGCCTTCTCAAGAGGAGAAACCCGTGCCCAGTAGTGGGCCATTAATGGGCTGAAGCCAGCCAGCCAGTATTATTAAATAAAAAAAAATGTTAAGCAACTATATCTTAATGGAATTTGCTGGTGAGAAATGATCAGGCACTGACCGACAAAAGTGGTTAATGTTGTAGACAGACGCTCCTGTTAACTAAATTAATAAACATGTGTTTCGGTATTGGAATATGTATCCCCGATTCTAGTAATATAAATGTAGGAAAAAACTTCAGCCGGTAAAACTGATTTTTCCAGCTACCAAGCTAGTAAAAAATTATTCACATACCAATGACTTAATTCAGTCGACCCGCGTGGCCAGGGGCCATACTATAGAGGCCCCGACTGGTAGCTTAAGGGCGCCTTTCTAATGATTTCGCTACATTTTAAAACGTGCCGCCCTATCTAAAAATAAAGCTCACCTACCTAATTAAGGCTGTTACCTCCACTATATTGGCGGCCCCTTTTTTGCTCCCGAAATTCAGTTACTGCGATATCTGAAATCCCTCACCATTCCTGTGATGGACAGCTAATATTATAATATAATATAATGGTATTATAAAGTAAGGAATACATTCACTTACGAATGTACAATTCATGAATTCACAGAATATAAAGGTAGGAAATTGTTTGCAATTAAGTACTATAATAATGGTCAAGCATTAACTTATTTTAAATAAAAAAAATTCCGGAGCACAGATGAATTTTAATGTTAATTAAATTAATAAGTATTTATTCCTCAAATAAGCCTTGTCAACGTAAATACATTGTAAACGTACAACGTACAAAATCTTCTTTAATATACTTGTTTAACATGTTATAAGTAAATTAAGTGTTCAGGTTTTTAAACAAATATTTTCAAAGTAGATTATATAATATTATTAGCTGACCGGGCGAACTTCGTATCGCCTAACAATTAATCAGTTATCGAGCGGGATGAAAAATGATTAAATTACTAAAATGACTATTAAAAATAGGGGTTGATGATAGAAGGGTGAAAATTTAGGGTTGTATGTATTTTTAATGCTAATAATTATAAAAAATAACAATCAAAATTTTGTCCAAAAAATAAAAAAATAAAATGTTAGGGGTGGACAACCCTTATCACTTAGGGGTATGAAAAATAGATAGTAGCCGATGCTCAGACCTACTGAATATGCATATAAACTGTTATAAAAATCGGTCAAGCCGTTTCGGAGGAGTATGGTAACTAACATTGTGACACGAGAAATTTATGTATAAAGATTTAGTAATTTGAGTTATTTTAGGTACCAGGATATCATGCTTCCATACCTCGTAGCATTATCCGGTTATTAAACCGGAACGCTGGAAGCTTGAGAGCCAGCTCTTTCTTGCTTTCTTATCTCTTCTTTCCTGGTCGGCGACGCATCGATGAAACTTTTGGTGTTGTTCATGGGTGACGGTGACCACTGACCATGCTAGTTTCATGGCTATTCGTTTAGTAAATAAAAATTAAATCTGTTTTAGATGACCTTATACATGTTCAACTCATAACTGTTTATTATGGAGAATACTTGGCCAGTGTTGGACCACTACCATCAATACAATAATCTAAAATTTTAATAAAAAAATAACCGACTTCTTTAAGACTTATATGCTTTTGTCATGGATGCCATTGTCAAATCTCGCTCAAATTTATGTGGGACCACACGACAAGCACCAGCTTTCGATTAAAAAAAGAATCATCAACATCGGTTCTCCCAGTCCAAAGTTCCGAGGTAACAAACATAAAAATAAAAAAAATACTGTCGAATTGAGAACCTCCTCCTTTTTTTGAAGTCGGTTAAAAAACAGAACATTGTATGGATATTCCTAACAAGTTATTGTTTGATATCAACTGGTTTCAAGTTTTTGCTATTATCGTTAATAATTATATGCCTAAGAAATAACAGTAAGGAAATTTTAATTATAAAAATTTTGAGGTTTATAAGCTGTTCCTTATAGTTATTTTAATAAGTGACACCGAAACCGTGCACCTATTGTTTGTAATAATAATCACAGACTTTACTAAATTAAAAACTGGATTTAATTAGTACCTAACACTTGGTGTAATCTTTTTAAGTTTTTTTGTCCTGTAAATCTACTTGTGATTTTTCAATATTAAGAAAATTAAATCCATCATGCACATAAAGGCATAAAGGTTGTTTAAGGATATTAGGGATATTTTTAGGGTTCCGAAGTAGTCATGACCGTACGTCCGTCTGTCCGTCCGTCTGTCCGAAGCAAAGCGCCGAGACCCTTAGTGCTAGAAAGCTGTAATTTGGCATGGATATACATATTATTTATTAAAACTCCAGAATCGTAGAATAGAATACTGAAAAACATTTATTTTCAGGATACCTCCTCTACAGGTAAAGTAAGGATGAATTTTTTATTCGTCGCGTACCCTATAGTGTGGAGTATCATTAAAAAGGTATTTCAAAACTATTATGGGTCTTTTAAATTCATTTATATGCTATATTATAGGCTTTAAAGTGCTAATTTTAGTTAGAGTCAACTGTCCCTCTTCTGCCGCTTAAACGGCTGGAGTTTGACAAGTGAAAAATTGATGAAATTACAAGGAAAACAATCACGGCTATGTTAGCATACATTGTTAATAAGTAATAGTCGATAAACTTACTACTTCGGAACCCTACATTGCGCGTGGCCTGACACGCACTTGCCCGGTTTTTTAATCTTATTTTTATTCGACCTCTTAAATGTAGTAACTACTACAATTTACTAGTGGTTAATACTTATAATAGTTCTAACTACTTGATACGTCTGATTACGTTGTATTAAAATAGTATGCAGTATTGTCATTGATCGCATATATTAGGACGTGATTCAACCGTTTGTAATTTAAAAACGGTTGAAACTATAATACTAATTAGTGTAAAATACTAGCTGACCGGGTGAACTTCGTATCGCCTAACAATCAATGAAAGTAGTGATACTTTTAATTCAGCTTATCCTATCTTTCAAGTTGCATCAAACTGCACACGGTGTGCAAACTTGATTAAAATCGGTTAAGTAGTTTAGGAGTCCATCGCGGACAAACAACGTGACGTAATTTATATATATTAAGATAGATTTTGTATTGTACTCATATCACTATCTTATTCTTAATGTTTAAACCAATTGATAAGACCTGATGATGTAATAATGTTAAACTGATAATAATATTCGAACACTTCTAACAGATCCATACATCGAAGTACACATATTTCTCAGATAGGAATTGTAACGCATTCATAATGCCTTGTTTTAAACTTTTTACTAATCTCACCAAGAGCGATATCCCAAAGGATTTTGTTAACAAAATAATACCTGTTTTGGCTAGACTAATGAGGAAACCGGCAGAGGTAAGTTTTGTTTTCATCATTTTACTGCTAATTTTGAACTACAACTTCATTTCTATTTCAATCATAGATTTTCAGTACATATCAATAGAGATTGGAAATGAGAATTCATTAATTAGAATTAGATAAGTACGGTACACAGGTACACTTATATCCTAACGCATCTTTTGATGTGTACTAAGGTGCCTTTTTGTAAATACTGTTATTTTTATCTTTATTGCTCTGTCTTAATAGTTACTGAGTTTATTATTTCTATTTGCAAGGAACTAGTTGTTGGATACATTTAGTTCCTTTGAAAAATATAATAGAAATACTATCCAGTATTTATAAGTACTTTTTTACTAACAAATTGCGCGAACACTTATACCGTAATAGAATTTGGTGTTGTGTTGTGAGTCTAGCTAGACTATTCTACTCTAGTCTACTCCCGATAAATGAATCACTACCGAGCTATGAACAAACATTTATCAGGCAACTAAATGACCTAATTCCGGACCGGAGGGAATCCTACCGTTCAGCAAGATAGGCTGCAGAATTGCCAATTAATGTTTGGAAATAAGAAGAGTGCCTTCGCAGTGATCGAAATTTGACTTTGATCATGAAAATTTGAGAATAACATGAATTTGCATGTTTTGAACATTTATCATTGGACATTTTACTTTCCATACATCTTTATTAGTAACATATAAGCTCATCATTAGTAACCAAGCAAAAAATATTCGATCGACAAACAAGAAAATTGATCTTGGCCTATTTGTTAGTGAGTTTAACTGCTTGGACATGAGGTAGTAATAAGTGATATCTGTAACTGTGAAAGAAATCTTTATTAGTAACATATAAGCTCATCATTAGCAACCAAGCAAAAAATATTCGATCGACAAACAAGAAAATTGATCTTGGCCTATTTGTTAGTGGGTTTAACTGCTTGCACATGACTTTTTTATATTAAATATTGCCTTAAGAAGTACTCGTATTAAATGATATCTTTATCTGTGAGTGGGAAAAAACACCTCGGTAGTTTGTTGTTCCTTCTTCTCCCAAGCCCTGTTTTGTAAACCAAACCAATTTAAATAAAAATATTTGAATTAAATTACAGAACTTTATTTGCATGGTCTCAACTGATTGTCAAGTGACGTTTGGTGAGCAGTCCACGTTACCATGTGCTGTTGCCAGTCTGGAATCTATCGGAAGCATAGGTGTTGAGGATAATAAACTAGTTACAAAAGAACTAACTGAAATCCTGGAGAAGGAATTAAACATCAAACCTGACAGGTGATTCTATGTTCAATTATTTCAATGTTATATTATGTATTAAACTATTATGTCTTCTGTATGATGTAATATTTTTATTGTCTTATCTTTTCCTTGTATATATTTTTATCTTTTTTGTGTAAATAGCCGACCAACAAGCAGACGAATTACCTGATAAGAATTAGTAGTCACCGTCTCCCATAGACATTAATAACGTTGGTCTATTATGAACTCTTAATTCCAGCCAAGTTCCAGTGTAAACGTCAAATTCGTGTTACGAAAGCGGTCACGTGACACTTTTTAGCCAATCATACGTCGTTCAAAGCCCGATAAATGAATTGTCTGGAACATGAATGGTTTTATAAAAGTTCATAATAGACCCGCAGGCACCACCTATGAATTGTCGAGCAAATACAAGAGAATATAAAAAAGTTGTGGCTGTCGACCCCCAGTCATTCCCGCAGACTCAAGGAGGTGTTTGGTTGCTAGCTTAGCAGGATTTACGGAAAGATAAAAATACCATTAACATTATAAAGACAATAATAATTTTGATAAAATACCTAAGAAGCAAAACCGTACCTTAAAATAAAAATATTATATGAGTAAAGACACAACGGACTAGCCGTAGTTATTGTTTATTAAACGCTTTTTATTACTTTCACTTCGGAGCATCAAAGCATCAAATCTTGTAACGTTAATTTGAATGACTTCCCTTTAATGAAAATTGATGAAATTTGGCAGAAATGTGTATTTCCGATGACAATACACGAAAATCAAAAAAAAAATTGAAATAAAAGCGTTTAAAAAAAAAAATTTTTTTTGGATTCAACTTATTTTTAAAATAATTTTACAAGATAATGCGTGCAATTTTTAGTACGATATTATTAACATAATATACATTTTATATTATTAATATACCATTTGTATTATATTCTTAAATCATTATAGAAATAATGTTCAATTATTTATTTTTCCGATACATTTGTATTTGGATAGATACATATTACACATTAATTCATTTTGCATTCAAATAACTGTGTATAAATACTTATATATTTCAGCAATATTTACTAATATTGTAGATACTTAATATAAAATAAGATTAGACAAAAAGTGTTTACTACATAAACCTCTGTATATTATAATTTATATTATTATTTTATAGATTATAACTTCTTATATACTTATAGATATATAACTTCTCACAATATACTTACATAATTGCAACGAAGCTGCAATAGGGATGTTGACTAATTTTAGGATTCAATTTAATTTTATAGATAGGACCTTAATATTCACGAAAAAAATATTATAAAAATAATAATCTTCAGTTTAAAAACAAAAATTGATAATTAAAAATCATTATCAAATTTCCCACCAAAAACGTCACGTGACGTCACAATCCGTTATTCAATACTACCTATCTGTCTGCTGAAGTTAGTTGAATTTGCATATAAAATACTTTCAATGACGTCATAAGCTCTAATGGCGTTTGAGGTCACGTGACAGTGAGTACAATTTTTAACATTTTAAATTAATGATATTTAATTTATTGTGATTGATTTCGATAAAAGAATCACATTTTAGGCCTTTAAATGTTACCACTAGTATTTTAGACAAAGATTTATAGTAATTTATAATTAGTGTAAACATCCCTATTTAACATTGACTGAGAGCTTAGTGCGTTCTAAAGATTTCTATGAGACCACATTACGTATCTTATGATAATGTCGTGATAACCATTTCACCATACCATACTCCACGCGGTGTAATAATGAATAGGTCACAATGCATTTTATGGCCATGTCACAAACATTCAATAATAATAACATCTTATGCTAATGCTTCTTGATTGTTTTCAGATTTTTTATAAGCTTTTATGACATAAAAGCCTATAACGTCGGAAAGGGCGGTATCATTATGAGTGAAATCTACGGGTGATTTTATAAATACTCAACTGATAGTATTATGAAAACACTATAAAATTATGAAGAATCCGTAAAAATATGTTTCTCCTTGAGTATTTTCATAGCAATGGTGTAATATCTAACTTTGTACTTGTACTTAAACTGACAGTAATAAATATTTTGGAGAGTAATTTTTGTTTTCAAACTATTCAATTTATTTCTTCTGAATAATCTTTACGGACTTTTTTGATCTTGCGACCACTACTTCTTCATCATCTTCCTTCCATGATGCACCTGGTTTAGTCGAAACATTATTAACACTTTCCTCATCCCATGAAATAGAGTTACATTTAAGATTTTGCCACGCTGACTGTATTTTACTGCTTATTTCTTCAACATCTTCTTCGACTTCTTCAAAATCTTCAGTTGACCATTCCTCGCCATTTTCATCAGTGTCATCGCTTTCATTACAATTTTCTTGTAATTCTAACAATACTTCCTCACTTAATTCAGGATTATCAAGCTCTGAATCTGATTTTTCATCGAATGTTCCACTTGACGAATCCCTTTCTAACTTTCTCAGAATCTGAGCTGCCCTTCCTTTCCAATTATTTAAATTTTTCAGTGCCATGATATACATTGGCTTTGTACTTGGGAGAATTTTAAACAACATTCTATAGCATGGTATACATATTTGACTTAGAAAACCAACCTGAAAATAATACAGATATAGATGAAAGTTTTTGAAATCATAATTTCGTGTAAAAGTTAATAATAAAGTTATCATCGATTTAACAGATGGGTAGAAGTCGCTTCTAGTTGGAATGGATCATAATATAGTAAATACACAATTATATCAAATTTAATATATTGTTTTTATTTACCTTAAAATAGTATAAAAAAGTATAGAAATAGAATACTGGCAAATATTATAATGGTACTTGGGTCTCCAGTATTTTAAAAATGTATGAATTTTATTGTTTGTTAAGAGAGCTAAATCCCTTAAAATAAGAAGCCCTTATAGCCTGGCGGATTGTTTCGATACTAGTGTCGGTCATCAAATGCTTGAACATTAGCGCACTCCGTGCTTCGGAGGAGCATGTAAAACCGCATTTTCTTTATTTATCCTTTATTGTTTACCTTAATACTAAGGGGTACAATGGGCGGACTTAAAGCCTTATGGCATTTAATCGCATGGTCGCATTGTGTCGACTGTTCGTTAAGATTTATAGGAGGCCTTAGGTGACAAGAAAACTTCTAACACTTGGATTGGCCACTAACCCCTCCACCAGTCCACACTGGAGCAGCGTGGTGGAGTATTCTCTGAGTTTTCTCAACAAAAGGGACTGCTCAGTAGAGTGCTCAGTAGTGGATGCCATTACCTGGCTAGATGGTTGCTGGTCTGGTTTATTCCTGTCCATCATTGGGATTGGGGTCTTTCCTGCAGCACGTTCTCTATCACCTTGATCGTAAAATTCCTCGAATATCACTTTGACGGTCTTGATTTGTATCTCCCAAGGTTTTGCGGATGCGGATAAATCTGCTGCTGTCATTGAAATAGCCATTGCCAAGTCTCTGTAATTGTTTAATTCAAGAAGATAACATAAGTACCAACTAAGTTATCTCACTATATTCGCTTAGATGCTGTTAGCTGTCTTATTAAATAATTATCTTCTTGAAACTAATTTGTTAGATATCATTACATTCGCAATACATTTAAATTACATACAATGATTTACTAAGGTTTAAAATCGCTGAGCTGGTTTAAACTTTGTTGAAATATTGGTTAAAAGTTCGATATAATATACCTGTGTCCAGGAACCACCCAGCTAAACTTAGGATGTTTAGATTTTCCTTCATAAATCTGATTCAGCTTTTCCAAGTTGGGGAAGAATACTGCTAAATCTGTAGCTAATATGCATTGTCTTATATACCGCAAGATATCCTTATATTCCTCACTTGAGAAATGTGAGAAGATGTTGTGGCCATCCTTGAAAATTCCAAACATAAATATTAAGAACGTAGTTTTTTTCTGACATAAATTTAAAATTGGAAATACTAACCTGTTGTAAAATCGTTACAGTTATGTTAAAATGATGGTGTTCCAAAGTTGAAGTAGTATACATTGCTGCAAGGGGTGAAGCAGTCTCACTCATATATTGATTGGTGTAACCCCGATGGTCTAGATCATGGCAAAGACTGGCCACAAACAAAGATAGACGCTAAAATTAAAAACAAACACATTACTAATTTACTGCAATCATTTATCTTACGTTATAATAGTACGCTCCGTGACAAAACTTTAGTACACTACATGGTAGTTATTCGTGGAAGATGGTGCAAGGTTTTCTATTCAATATTGTATAGAAAACTGGCTTGACCATTCTTAGGTCTGTTTCCGCGTTGAATATCATTATTTGCACTAGTCCGTGGTATACCGCAGGGAGCGCAGCTATATAATAAGTTACCAGAAACAATTAAAAATGTACACCCATTCAAAGCATTCAAGTTTAAATTGGCTGAACATGTTATGTCGAATTACACTATTAAGTACTCGTAAATAAATGCTTTGGATGAGTACCACTTTTATTTATTGTAATTGACTGTATTAATTGGCGGATATAGTAAAATGTATATTTAATTACTTAGTTCTAGCTATTGTTCTCAAGTAAGTGGCGTTTGTATTTTTTGAGAATAATGATTCTATAAACATAAACATACCTAAGGCCAGTGAATGAACATACTACTATGTTAGTTCATTGCATCAATGTTCATTGTTCATTGCATCTGAGGCACAGGTAATAAATAGAAGCTTCACAAATATTTTACTTGGAAAAAATATAATATTACTATTGTAAATGATATAGGCTTTAAATTGCAACTCCTATGCGTTTTTATTCATAACATCCCAAACACATGTTTACTACTAACACAACTTACCATTTTATAATCAAACCGTTTACGAGTGTCGTTTTTTAATATAACGTACATTGCATGTGCCACAGACCAGCCATGATCAAAATTGTGGTACGGGACGTTTCTATAATTTTTTTTCACCGTCAAAATAAACCTAGTTAATGTCATGATATCAAATTTAGACATATCAAACAGATCGTCAAACATATTTATAACAGCCTTGCATTTCTCCAAGTCATCAAGTTGATAGGGGTCCAAATAAAAATCGTTAACATTTATACTGAGTTCTTTCTGATCAGTGAGAATAGATTTGACCTCGTGTTCCTTGCATGTGTTATGGTAACTCAGTACTTCTAAAGCAACTCTGTACTTTTGTTCCTTTCTTATAATTTTATCGTACAAGCGAGCATGATGAAGAGCAAGACCGAAGAAAGTTGAGAAAATCTCAAATGCAACTTCATCCTCGTGATCGAAGTTATTTTCGTTACGTTTATTTACCATCTGAACGACTCCAATAACTCTACCTTGTACTTTTACAGGCATACATAGAATACTTATTGTTTTGTATCCAGTTGCTTCATCCACTTCCCTGAAAAATAAATATTAATTACCTCTTTTTATACATACAATATCATTGGCTAATTATAATTGTTTATTGTTTGTTTATATTGTTTATTTTTCAAAATTATTAGGTACATCGCTATCATTCATTATTTCTAAATATTGTAGTACGATGAATGTCTAACATTGAGATGTCATGTGCCAATAATTAATGAGGAATGCCAGTTACGATTGCATTAAATAACTCATACCTGTTAAATCTGTAATCAGAATATGCATCCGGAATATTCATTGTTTCTCCAGAAAGAGCAACATGACCAGCTATGCCTCTGTTTATCGGCATTCTTATTTCTTTCTTTTCCATATCTCGTCCTTGGCCGGGATCAAATTTGAGATCGAAGACTGTAGACACCAGCTCAAAGTTCCTGTAGTCTACAAGGAATAACGACGCACGATCTGCGTTTACCAGTCGTTGGGCAAATTCAAGGATTATTTTAATTAGTTGATCCAGAGACACCATTTCTTCGAAAATTGCCCTGCAATAAAAATATATATTTATTTATAAACAGATATTTAGATATAATAAGTATCGGACATTTAGAAATACCTGCTGAATTTCTCCATTAAATAAAAACATACTTTCTGTCTATTGGAAGACTGAATTAATTTTGTTACTCATTGATACAATAGGCGATTAATGTTTCAAATAATTACTTTACGACATCCAGTAAGAAATCCGACATGTTACGTTCTCGTTTCTTATCCAAATAAAGGTTGCAGTAGTGTAATATCAGACTACCCCAGACGAGAAAATTTGAACTTGTGTCTTCATCCTTTTCTGAGAACCCCTTAGTTGTCCGAAACATTTCGATTACATATACTGTCTTTCCACTAGCAGCTAAGATCGGCTGATACAAAACGTGATTAGCCTCTGTCTGTAAATAATCAAGTAAATAATTTCAGTTGAATATATTCACAACTGAAATATCGTTTGAAGTTGAGAGATCAGATACAAGTAGATTATAATTATAAAGTAGTTACAGGTCAATCCAGATTAGTCAAATGTTACAATTGTGTTTATACCTGTCCACTTAACTAAGTGGAACAAGTGTCTTCAATTTAAAATTTTAAAGTAACACACGACTAGACTATATAAAAATTAAAATATATGTCAGATAAATGGGAATATAAGAAAAATTTTAATATTTAAAAAAACATAACATAACACTCTTATCTGAGTAAGGCAACGTGCGGGACAATATGACAGATATTACAAATAGTCATAAGAAAATCAAAATATTTACTTTATATATTAATAGTATTAATGTTTGTAAAATTTTGACATATATTTACATTTAAATAACAATACTATATTATAGTTTTAGCATGCCTGGCTGGGCTCGACCAATTACGAGACACATCCTGTAAATAAGCTTGTGAACTTGACAACGTCTGTTTCAACATTCAGGTATTATTAATATTGAAATGCTAAATTGGAAATCTAAATATAATTCCGAACATAACTTATTATAATTTATTTATTACAGGCATTAAAATTTTACAATGGCGTAAATATAAAATTTAAAACTGTTTATTACAAAAGACATTCGCATTTCTAATGCACACCGAAATAAAGGTACACTAATATAAATTACTCTTTTTCAAATCATTATATTTACTTGAAGTTTAAGAACTATCTGTAGTTAATGAATTGTATTTAGATATAGTGTTAATTTAATGTATTTAGATATAATTTTGGTGTACAATGAAGAGGATTTTGTTGTTGTCGTTGTTGTTAATATAATTTGACAAAGTCGTACTTACTTAAATAAAACTGTTATAAGCAGATCTTAATACTAGCATGGTTTTGTTGTTGTCACAAAATAAATTAGTTAAATATTAATCAAAGTTGTATATTTCGCTATACCATGCGTAATAACTCCGCAGCAAATATTTTAGCAAACGCACAGACAAACAATAATCAGGCACCACTCAAATTCTTTGCAACGCTTCAGTTCCGTAAACATGCTCATAGATAGTTACAATAAAATAAAATTACAATTAAATTAACGATTAACAATTATGTTTGCACATACATTATCTTTGATATTTTATTTACTACTATTATACTTACATTTTGAAGACCAAATGACGCAAACAATGAATCTGGTATTTCTGGAAAGTTTTCTGGATTACTGTCTTTAGATAACCGCCAACAAGTACCTCTTTTTGCTACTTCTATAACATTTCTAACACTTTCAGTGTCAGCTTGTATCAAACATATTGGCTCCATTGATTCCTGAAGAATAGATGTTATTTATTATTTTTCTTTTCGGTAAAATAATTTTTAAACATCATTAAAAAAATTTCAAATGAGTGTACATATTTCCATATCTATCATTCATAAAAAGCTCTTTTTCAGATACGGTCGAGATGCCTGATGCAAATAATTCCTACATTTACAGATGTCAATGAAATACTCTGTGCGTGTTTATGATGAGAATGAACTCGAGGGCTCAATTAATAATACACCACAGAATATTTGAGTGCGCTTACCAATATTTCCAATAGATTCCTGCCAGACGAGTCACTGAGGCTCGTAGACGATACACTCAAAATCCTCGAGTCAAAATACCCTTGGGTCGTTCTGGTACGCGACTCCGCAAAGTCAAAAGAAGTAAGCTATAGGCTAATGTAGAGCTTTATCTCTTTAAACGTTACACTATAGTTACATACACAAAACTGAAGATAGAATAAGCTTACGTTTTTTGACGTCGCGGAGAACCATTATCGTACCACGTTATGTACAGATATTCATACCTATTAGAATTTAATAAGAGATTTTGTTACACAACACTTATCTATCTTACCTGTCCAAATAAGTACTTATCAGTGGTAAAGTACAAGGTTTGACTTTACGGCAAAGCATGCACAAGCAATACAATACGAATTAACTTTTGAACTAGTTCAAAACTAATACTTAACCCTAACACTAACGTAACCCTCATCAGAATTTGAAATAATTATATAATGAACGTTTAACTTACATTTTTTCTTTCGAAATATTGAACAAAGTTGGGATGGTCCGGAAATAATTTATAAACTCTGTAAGCATTGACGCCGATTGAGGAGCATATGAAACGAGCCAGTTCCGACAACACTGAGTGCTCGTTTCTATCACCCTGCAGCTTCTTCACCAACTCCTGAAAGATTTACATCAATTCAACGTTTATTTTAATATAAATGAATAATATTATAATTTATATGATCCACTGCCAATTTATATTACTTTTTAATTCCTGTCTGATCTACAAGCTTTACCATACCGCTCTGATCCACTTTCTTTTTTAACAGATAAGTAGAGTTAATTGGAAAATAATTATTATCTAATGTAAAAATAATGTTTTTATTTAAATAAGTCACAATTGAAATAAAAGATAAGTACGTAATCTCTCTTTTGTTCTTATACATTTGAATGGTACAATAAAGTCTAAATAAATAATTAAACAAATGAACCTGTAGGTAAGTCAAGATCACTCATAGCACCAAAACTTAAGGCACCACCGATACATTGACGGCGAAGATAGATAGAGAGAAGAAAGAAAGAATGATTTTTAGTCATTGTGGTCGAAAATTTCAAAGAAATATTATTATTTCTAATTCCAAAAATAATGCAGGTGTAATTTCATAAACCATGTGACTAAAATAAGAATAAAATTCATTGGAATTTTATTGTGCCCGTCATCGTAAAAGGTTGTGAATTTCGGGAAAATTTTGCCTTTCACATTTCACAGCTCAGCTATGCATTTTACTAACTTTACGAAAGGATAGAACGAATTCCAAATCTGCCCGTTAGATAAAATATTCAGATATTTTTTACTACTCGGTACTTCGGTACAGGTAAATCTTTGACAAAAACATTCCATCTGATGGTGAGAAACGATGAAGGCTTGGATGAATCCTGTTAAAGTCTTGTCATGTTGATGTCATACATATGAACTGTGAACTGTGAACACTTAAAAAGTGTAACATCCCGACCTTACTGATATAATGTAATCTACCTCGATCGATAACTTATCTAATCTACTCGTATATCCTGAAGTACGAGTATGCCACAGGGCGCCAGGTTCGGTGCCCTGAACTCTAAAGTTAGTTTGACGCCGTCTACCCTACAGCGATTTACACAATAGCATTATTAACTAATATCCGGATTAGTAGATGGATAGGTGTTCTATTAATAGGTACAAGTATTAAAGTACTTTAAAAACCTCATAAGTACACCCGTTCGGTGTTCGTAACAATAATTTAAAAAGGAAGAATAAGCCCGACAGAACATTAAAGATACTCTAATTTTCTACTCAGCATTGGTCCAATTGAATCAGTTTAAATGACAGATTTTGAGCAAGCGTTAGGTCTGTCCTTCCTGGTCCATCCTTACCTGACCCAGTAGCATCCCGGTAATAAAAAATCACTATCTATCCGTAATTTGTACGCTGACACATATACATTTAAGTGAAAAAAAATCGTTGTTGTATCGAATATCACCTCATTATTGGCACTTTCTGTCAGTAGTTTATTACAGTTTTGAACATAGTTTTACCTTAGATTTGGCTTTAGGTACAATTTTCCATTTTACGAATACCTACTACAAATAATCTCAAGCCCAAATAATCCCTATTCATATTGTTTACTTTAAATGTAGAGCTAATACGAAAATACATTAATTCAAAAGACTTTCCACAAATGATACTGAATTACTCACCATAAATATATATTTTCGTGAACGCAGATCGCTTTCGTTGTATTTAACAGATGACTTTAGAGACGGTGAAGACTCTTTCACCTGTAATTTTACATGTTAATCTTAAAACACATAACAATAGCAAAAGTAAAAGTACTCAATTATAGAAAACAGAAAGGTGAATAAAAATTAGGAAACTTATGGCGAATTAAGTATGAATGAAGAAGTTACATGATGTTGTTTTATACATCACTAGTTAATTATGTAACATATTATAATAAAAATATCCGGATGACCGAGCTTTGCTCGGTTTAGTGTTGCTTAACAACGCCATTTACTGAAGTAGCTTTAGTATTGCTACTTGCCAATAGATGTCAGGAAGAGTATATTGTAGAAGTTTATTGCCTGAAAATACCGATAAAACGACATTTTCTAAAAATGAATCCTAGCTAGATCGATTTATCGCCCCCGAAACCCCCTATATACTAAATTTCATGAAAATCGTTGGAGCCGATTCCGGGATTCCAATTATATATATATATATACAAGAATTGCTCGTTTAAAGATATAAGATACCTCAATAATAGACAGTAATACAGTTTTTTTAAAGTATGCGGTCTCCAACCTGCCTTTGAGGCGTCCCTAATGACGATTAGGCCTTAGGCCTATTCGAAATCATCGCATCTATGAGTTACTTATCCTCGTAAAAGGGCTGATAATTTTCCTAGAATCCACGTTAAGTATATTCGGAGAATTGGATTTCATTTTCTTCGAAATAAACGCTAAAATTAAAGGAATTCTTAGGCTCGTCATCTAGGCCGTATTTATTATATGGATCTAGGCCAAAAGAGGCAAGAAGCAGTAGTTTTAGCATCCCTAATTTTCAGGTTAAATGTATTCAAAAAGCGCACTGTTAAACAATTTTGAACATAGAGCTTTTAAAATGTGTTTTGTAAGGGGAAGAAGATTTGTGAGGGGAATCTTTTGAACAATTTTATTATTAATTATGGCTTTCGTAGTATTGTTAAAAGCTATACTATATAATACTCTATAATACTATATAATACTCTATTTTATGCAGTTTTAATTCACTTTGGTTTTAACAATCATTACCTTCAATAAAGTTAATAATGACTTATTGTAATAATCTTGAGCAATCAGCTACAATACTTCGATGTTTCTGTTTTCCCAAAGGTCGGCTGGCAGAGAATGCTCCTAGCATTAAGCCCACCTTTTGTACCATTTTTTAAAGGTATTATAATCTGTGCCTCCTGTGATAAGTGATCTAAGTCGAGTTGTACCCTTTTTGTGATTTTAACATAGAAATATATAAGAAAAAATTACAATTTTTTTGGTCTAACTCATGTTCTTCTATCTGCTATAGTTTTAGAGATAATTTTTCGCAAAGTGCACAGGTTTTGGCAAAAAAACCGTGAATATAGATTTATCTAAAGTTGTAACCCCTATAAATAATTGCTCTACAGATAGTTTTTTGTGCTTCGTGCTATAACTGCGATTATATCAATTATCACATTTTATTTTTTAGTATATTTATCGTGAATATTGATTTATTTTGAGTTATATCAATATAAATTAATACTGATTAGGGTACAATTCTATATAGATTCATATAGAATTGTACCCTAATCAGTTGTACATCAGTTGACACAAAGACAATTTATAGGTGCAACATAATATAACTGTACTTGTATCATTTATCACGTAATATTAGCACATTATCTATATATATAATAAAATTGTAACTCGATAATGTCTGTACATTGAAGATATTTAAGAAAATTTGATATCAGGGGACTATATAGGAGCAATAGATTGCAAATCTGTCATTTTTAAAAATCTTGTCTGTCTGTATGTTTGACACCGCATCACGCCAAAACCACTGGATAAAATTGAGTGCGGTTTTCACAGTTTTATTACTGGTGGTCTAACTTAAAATCTGGTGTATGTTTTATCATGATACGTCGCTTACAAGCCGAGATATCAATAAATAGGACTTTTTGATACGCCACATAACAGCAAGAAATACTGAAAGTGCCCGATAGAGGGACATAAGAGACTCTTTAGTATCGGAAATATACTTTATTTCTTCAAAAATATCAATGTGTACCAGTTTTTTTTTAATTTATGATTTTGCAGTTAATCAGTTCTGCTAATCAACAACAGATGTCAGTGTAGGTAATTAGAAGCCTTAGTTAAAAAACACGGAATACAGAGACAAGAAAAAATGTAAGTCTGAGAACGAGACTTAATCGTCAATAAATCTTTTATTAAATTAATGTGTACCAATACATATTTATAATATTTAAAACAATGGGGTTTTAGGTAAATTAGTTACCCTACTCGATCAATGACACATAACTATGTTATAATATACTTTGCTATTGGATTCCTATATTCAATTCGTAGTATGATGGTGTGGGTCAGAGTTAGCGATAATAATATGAGACAATTTAGGAACATTATCAAATAATGTTTTTTTTGTAAATAAATAAAAATCTTAAATTTTGACAAAGTATTACGATTTAGATTTCCTGATTGTATTGGAGGAATAGGCACATAGAAAGTAGAATAAAATATTTACGAATAATTATCTACTGCTGTCACCTACTGGTCAATGCGTACCAAGCCGGCCCCGCATAGGCTGATCATGATCGGACGTAAGTGCAACACAAATAACTAAAATACTTTTGAATTTGTGTATAGCCACTTTTTTACACAATAATAAATGACCACAATCCCACCTGATGGTAAGTGGAGATGTGGTCCAAGGTGGTGAGCACATTTACTTAGTAAAAGCCTATTCACTCTTTTCTTGAAGACATCATACGCATGCGGGAACGTCGACACAGGCAAGTTATTCCAGTCCTTGAAGGTGCGTATAACGAATGACGAGGCAAACCGCGTCGTCCGTACCGGCAGGATGTTCATGACAAAAAGATGCAGGATACTCGCAGTGCATCGTGTCTTTCGATGGAGAAACGGAGATGGGGGAATTATTTCAAACAATTCCTCTGCACATTCTCTGAAATGTGCCCTGAAGAAGACCGAGAGGCTGGCTACTCCGCACCTGTGCTCAAGGCTTTGCAGATTGGTCTTAACCAAATCTGGGTTACCAATGAGCCTCTTTTTCCATCGAGTCCAAAGTAGGAAATGCCTTGCAGAACTTTGGCTGCGCCTGCCCAATTGTGCGAACAGTACTTCAGGCACGGCCGAACGTGGCTTTGTACAAGGTAAAGAGTTGCCTCGGTGTGAAGTACTGCCACACCTTTGCAAGGACACTAAGTTTCCTTGCAGCAGCCTTAGCCTTGATGACAATGAACCGCTCAAGTTTCGAGGATATGTCTACTCCTAAAAAATGAAGGCAGTCGATATAATCCAAGGACACATTCCGAAAAGTAGGAGCCCTATGTGAGCGGGCTCCTCATGGCGGTAAATAGACACGTCTGCGTTTTAGTGGCGTTGAATCTCACAAGATTGCATGGCTTCTGCCCACTCGAACGCAGCCCGAAGTTAGAGATTCATACGAGCCACCATGGCCTCTCTTTCAGACTGAATTTCGTCCCGACTGGCCCTGGAACTTGGTAAGTATCTCTCTACTACTATGTACCTGTCTGCGTACACATAGACGCATAAATGCAGACGAGCCGCTTCATGGTAAATTTTCATCGTTCTCCATGGATGACTAATCTAAAAGCGTCGTCTGTGATCAAACTAAAGGCATCACCCATGCGTTGTCATCCAATAAAGAAAACAAGAATGAAAAAATAATAAATCATGGAGATGATTAAATTTCCATTCTATAAATTTTAAAGAGAGTTGTTTATGATCTAGAAGAGCTTAAAATTAAGATGTATCGAGCTATATAAATAGCAGTTAAAATAAACTAATCTTATGGTAATGCTGCAGGCATGCTGTCGCATCCAGAGTCAGCAGTGAGTGCTTACTCACTGGTCATTGCTTAATGAGTTCCTTCTGAAACGTACGTATGGCATTACATATACGTACAGGTACTTGGACGAAAAGCTCGACCTTGCGTAATTGGAAAATACACTCAAAAATCCCAAGTCATTCAGAAATAAACTCAGGAGAACTAGAGTCTTCCAGAGAGGCGGGCCCTGCTGTCGGGTAAGAGATTCTTTCATTACCGTAAATCTAGCTGTTACCGCGATTGCGAAACTCCCCAGACAGTCAGGGGGGCTCTTTTGACTCTTCCTGCACAAGCGTTTAGCTCTCAGGCAGTCAAATGTGGAGGGGCAAGACGTCCTTGAGTGACTCATGTAGCCCGTGGTCGGTGCGATCTTAGAATAGAAAATAAATGTGTATGACCAGGGGTTGTGTTGGAGACTAAATATGTAAATCTTGAATTGATGGAAATAACATAACCGTTTTTAGAGATAGTTTAAGTTGTTCATATTGACATTACAAAACCAGTTCATTGACCAATTCAGGGTCTGGTGTTGTATTTTAGAGATAGAATATGTAACTCCAGAATAGGCGGGACTAACAGTTTTAAAAATATTTGTTGTTGGTAACGTTGGCAAAGCGAAACCAGTATAACATTGACCAATTTAGGATCTGATGGTGTACGTATATAAAATCCCACTAACATTTCTTAAGCGTATATTATAATTTTTTACCTTCGCTAAAGCGGCTAAATGAATTTAGATGAAATTTGGCTCACAGATTTTTCATATCCCGTATCAAAGAACAGGGTGCATGATCGTCAGGATCAGGTCGTTCGAGGGTCGGAGATGGATCTGTTTCTTCAGATCAAGGGTATAATTTAGTTTGGAAGGTGGGCTTAAAGGTTATAATTATTGTTTGGTCTGCTTTTACGTATGTGCTACTATATATAATTTTTACATAATTTTTTCAGGGTTTTGTTCAATATCAATAGAATCAATAGAAAAAAACATAACCCTTATAGGATCACTTCGTTGTCCGTTCGTCTGTCTGTTTGTCGACCCTATTTACTCAGGAACGCGTGGAGGTATTATTCCAAAAAAAACTTATTTGGTTAATTGATCGGTATGTCCATATAAAGGGAACGAAAATTTTAGTGACAAAATTAAGTTTGTTAACTAAATAATTTAATATTGCTCTTATGTTCGGTTCTGTAAGTTTGTACAAAATCCTCGGTGCCAAAAAATTCGCATTTGGGCGGGATATTTTTTAATTACTAATTATTCTCAAGTCCACGCAGACGAAGTCGCGGGTAAAAGCTAGTATGAAATAAAAAAGGTGCAACTCACAGGTTTTTGATGAATTACTTTAATATTACAATATTTACTACAAAAAAACTAAATGTAGGGTGACAGTAAATGTTTTTATCTACAAAAGAAGGTACTCAAGTTACACCTATCTCAGTTAATGAACTAGAATTTTTTTGAACTTGTTTTCGTCCTCCTGTAAAGTGTCGATTTTTAAACGCTTTTATTTAGCTTCACATCGGAGCATCAACGCATCAAATCTTCAATATTATGATCAAAATGCTACTCTATTTACACGGCAATAAGGTTATTAATCGCTTTTATATTTAGCTTCACTTCGGAGCATCAAAGGATCAAATCTTGTAACGTTAATTTGAATGACTTCCCTTTAATGAAAATTGATGAAATTTGGCAGACATGTGTATTTCCGATGACAATACACGAAAATCATATTTTAAACTAATTTTCATTGTTTATTTGTTGTTAAATTAAAAAAAACGATTTTCAGACTTTAGACGCATAATTCTCTATGTTCTATTTTACGTAGAGACTTGAAATTTTCACAACTTGTAGCTAATTTTATAAACTAAACATTGAAATAAAAGCGTTTAAAAAAAAAATTTTTTTTGGATTCAACTTATTCACTTGTATCTTATCACAGGAGGCACACTATTAAACCAAGGTTTTGAATGAATAAATAAATTAATATGAACATGCTGGTATACTTTTGCTGTTGTGTACAGGTAAAATAAATAAATATAATAGGTATAATGTCAGTGAACGAATTGTATGTACGTTAGTATATTAGTTCGTTGTATAATGTACACTGGCGCACCCATTTAATATGCATTATTTTAAGCGTATGTTGTCTACCAAGATAGTAGACCTCAAACATTTAAAAATAATTTTGACCTATACTTACACAACCATTGGCTATTTTCTTGACAATCCACCCTTCTAGCTGTTCCAAGGGTATATTCTCCAACACGTAGGATTCCAGGAAATCTTTGTTATGATCTAGATAGTCAAGGATTTCTGAAATCGAACAATGAATATTTCACTTGGTCTTTAGTGGCAGAAAATATTTTCAAAGCTGATCTTTACTCTCAGCTATGTAAACAAAGATCGCATGGCTGCAGTGGCCATTATTAAAAAAATATTTAAAAAATGGCTGCATCTCAAACAACTAGTCAACAACTACTATCCTATTAATATATTGTATTTTGTTTGGAGTTTGGATGTTTGGGGTTGCATCACACATTAACCGTTGTTGAAACAGACAACGAACAGACAGACCATGACCAGATTTAAAAATGAGATAAAAATCCCGGTTATACTTACGTTTCCGTGAGATGATATATAATATGTTTATTTATATGTTTATGAAAGCACGGAAGCTCGGAAATGTTACGAGCGAAAATTTATCTATACTAATATTATAAAGAGGAAAGATTTGATTGTTTGCATTGAATAGGCTCCGAAACTACCGAACCGATTTGAAAAATTCTTTCACTGTTGGGAAGCTACACTATCCCCGGCTGACATAGGCTATATTATATTTTTTTTACTATTTTTCCCGAAGCAAAGCGAGGGCGATTTCCTAGTCTTTAATATTTACGTAGTGGAGATGGGTAAGAAAAAGACGTCACGTTCTTGTGTTTTAAAGTCACGCCTGTATGTACGGATAAAAAGTGTGCACGTATTAGTAAACACACACGAAGTTAAATTTCTGATAAGACAACACTTTTTGATTTACAATAAATAAAATAAATTATTTTTTGTTGTTTTTATTTAATTTATTTATTTAATCTTTTTGTACCTTATAATATGTATAAAATAGGACGGAACTAATATTATAAATATCTTAAATAATATAACATAAAACTATTGGGATGATGATTTTTAATATACATCTTATACTTTTTTTTAAAGTACTTTATTGCACAACTGCCTTAATGCTACGGGTAGTGCATGGCTTGAACAGCAAATAAGTTAGACGTAAAACCTGTTTGAAGGTTTTACCCGGTGAAGGGGTTATGGGTCCCGCACTGAAATTGTTTATCAGATAACCCGGTGAGATATTATCGTAGAGAATAGAAAACAGGGTGGAAACTTGACTTTGATTTATACTGAGTTGTTATAATGACTTATAAAATGCATTGTCATCAGAACTAATGAAATATGTACCATTTTAACTCCTTAGGATAAGTGGAAGTATAATGGGACTAATTAGGTTTGCAAGATTTGACCCAAACAAATAAACAGGGCAAGCTAAATAAAACAGTTTAAAATAATTTACTTTTAATTCTGAATGATGCTTTAAACTGCACATTTCCTACTTAACTAATATTAACTACTAATATTAACTATACTTAACTAAAACCTATCAGGAAATAAAATAGGTAGGTATACTTTACATTGTCAAACTAACTGCAAATGCGAAACTCTAATAGCTGTTTGGCTTTCGTTTACTTAACTTTAATTAAAATATGATGTTTGGTGTTTAAACTTAAGCTGAAATTCAACTTACTAGTTTCTGAGTCCGTCGGAGGAGGAGTTAATAGCAATGGAGATCGATTACCTTTCTCGAGTACGCTTCGAGCGCATCGCACGTTCAAAAAGCGAGAAGCATCCTGAAAATGATAATAAAATTATGAGTACCAAATCAATTGTGAGAAAAATTTGGCATTGTCTTATAGATATAGATTACTAACTTCTTCTACCCACGACTTCATCTCCGTGAATTTAGAATTGGATTGAATTGGATTAGATGTTTTAGATGTTAGATTTAGATTAAGTATTGCTGATGTCCATGGGTGACGATGGCCGCTTACCATCAGGTGGATCGTCAGCTCGTTTGCCAGCTATTTCCATAAAAAAGCTATCGACATTTAGAAAAGCTAAATAAATTGTGTAAAGCTGCGTAAATTTTATATGTTAATTAGTAAATTTATTAAAAAAAAATGAACCATCTTATCTTATAACCTAATCAATCAGCTGTTTTGAGTTTTCGAATGTCACTGTAATGACAAATCTCAAAACTGTTTTCATATTATTATAATTTTTACTTCTTCTTTCTCGGGAACAGATCAATATCGCAAGATATAAAGTATCCTATACTTTTTTCTAGGTAATAAAATATCTGTGTGCCTTTCATCTATATCCGATCAGGCGTTTTAGCGTGATTGCGTGACAAACATCCAAACATCCATACATCTAAACATTTACATTTATATTATTATTAGGATAACACGAAAACATACAGCACCAAAATAAATAGAATGCAAACTGTTTGACATCTATTTATTTACGATGAAACGGGTCAATCACAATCGCCAAAAAATAAGATAACTCATAATACAGACCACGGCCTTATCACCCCTACGATAAAGAAATCGCATATGGATTTGAATCTTTTCTTTATCCTCCTTAAAACTCAACACTGCTCTTGTTGCAAATTAAAGGTGATACGTGGTGAAAAAAATTCTGAACTTATAGTAAGTGGTCATTACGTCTTGGACATCTCCAATGCGTTGCCGGTCAATATAAAAAAGAAAAGAAGAAAGAAGAAGAAAAGAGAAGAGAATAAGTCGAGGTTTGGCGGCTGACACAAGAATAAACTTGACCAGTGCGAGATAAACTCGCTTGGAGAGGGTTCTGTACGTTGATTATGTATATACCGTTATTTTTCTATTTTATTTATTTTTCCGGTTTTTTTGACCTTAGACTTCTCATAGGTTTTCCTGTAATATTTAAGTAAAGAACTATTCTCTGTATTTTTTTCAAAATTCTAGCGTCAGTAGTTTCGGAGATAAGGCGGGGGGAATCACAAAACATTTATTATATTAAATGTTCTTTGTGGGGAATGGTCAATTTTTGGCTTTAATTTTCGTTCGTTCTTGAATAATTTTAAAACTATTCATTGTAAAACTGCATTATACATATACTGGGTATATAACATAGTGATGTGATGGAAACAACATAGACTAATGACTTGACACTTATTATTGTTTTATTTTCATATACTCCAAATGTGTGCAAGACAAAAAGAACGGGAGGAGGCTCATGATTACTTATTTACGTAGGCTCAATACAATACTAGAACAATAGACGGACTTTATGGTAAAAGCATTCTCTACCTCTCAACCTTTGGACAGTGGAAAAACATGAGGTGATCACGAAATTATTGTTTGCTTTCGACCCTAAATTCATTGAGTAATTACTTAACCACCCCATCAATTACCCAATATGAGTTAATTACTTTACTGTGCAAATGTTTATTGGGCGTTGGTTATTTATGATCGAATAAAGGAGACACTACCTAAAGGTCAAAGTCACATACTATGAAAGTACATGTATATAGGTCCAAGATCTAATACCATAAGAAACATAATAAAACTGTCACTGTATCCATATCCATATTTTGTACGTGAAACATATAAAAATCTATTAGTTTAACTACAATAGAACTACCCGTATTTATGGGCAACGCAATTTAGCTTTTATCTAAACCAATCACAAACCCCTAACCCAAAGAATTTCAGATTTTTTTGTGATGTTATCTCTGCGTTTGTTCTGTTAATCACAGAAATGACTGAACCTACGAGTATTTAATTGTGGGTGTCATTGAAATATTTTAGTAAGCTTGGGATAACATTATTATGGTTTTTCATTTAATGTTAATAGTTTGAAAAAATTACAGTTTGATTTGCACTAAACATTAAGAACACCTCGAGTCATCTTTCATACAAAAAAAACTAAATCAAAATTGGTTCATCCATTTGGCAGTTACGATGCCACAGATCACGGAATACAGAGATACGAGGAGATACGTCAAATTTTTAACACTCCTCTTTTTTCGTCGGCGATTAAAAATGAGGTAATTTATGGAAGGTTCATACATTAATTAAAAATTAATTGAATTTTATTTTTAACAATATAAATTAGCCATCAGATTTGTAAAAACTTGAGCGGGTACTGTTTTTACTTATAATTCTGACTTGAAATATGCCTTAAAAGGGCCTGTATTGATATTGGTCGACGAACTTAACTGAGATCAAGTTCCTCGAGATATAATTAGAGAATTTTAACTCATATGCTTAAGTTTACGAGCCTCCATAGTCGCATCAGATCTTGACTCAATAAATACAGATCATTAAATCCGGCTCTCTGAGTTCATCAATTCATATTATGAGACCAAACCACACCAAACTCGAAGAAGACACGTATTTAGCATTAACATAACGTAACCAGAATTTTCTTAACATTGCCATTAGTATAACCCTAATATCCGAACTAGGCGCGACCTTCATCCATCAGCTGTTTAATAGATGAAAAGTGTTTTTGGCAAAAAATTAAGCGATACACAAAATTTTGACCTAAGGATGTAAGCAACGCTTAAAAGGGGACCATACCAACCTTCTAGGTTCAGTAGTTTGGGCTCTGCGGTTAGTCAGTCAGGAAAACTTTAATTTTTTATACATTAGAATTGTGCTATGAAAAAAAGAAAATTAAATAAAATATTTTATATAATATGGTGGCAGCAAAGATATAATTGGGGGGTGGCAAATTTTCGGTCTGCTCCGGGTGGCGAGAGCCCACGCTACGCCACTGGCCATGGGGTCTTTTAGTTATTCTTATCTTGGTCTAATAGTAAAATAATGGTCTTATAGTAATAAAATAATGACATAAGTACATAAAAAAATCACATGAACTTAAAACTCATGATATTATAATTTACTAATTGCAGTATGTGTGTAGTATGTCGCAAACAAAAAGAGGATATCAGTGATTTCGCGAAACGTAATGCCGAGTATTTGATTTCATTACTTAGAATATTATCGAAAACCTCGGTTATGAAAAATTACCTACTCAAATATTATATGTGTAAGGTTGCCCTATATGTATATTAAGAGTTTATTAATTTACGTGTCTTCACATTTATAACATTCCGGTTCCAGGAAAATGACAGAATTTTTTTGTGAAAAGATGAAATAATGAAATTCGTTTTGCATCCCTGCTACACTCGGGTCCTAACTTTTTTATCCGTATATATCTCATTACTCACGACGCGAGTATCTTAATTGTTGTTGTTGTAGAGTTCATATAACTCTAAACTTTTTGAATCTCCTGGTATCCCCTACCGTTTTATATCAGTGTGAACGAATTCCAAACGAATGTATGCCTTATCGTGACCTAGTCATTAAACGCTTTTATTTAGCTTCACTTCGGTGGATCAAATCTTGTAACGTTAATTTGAATGACTTCCCTTTAATGAAAATTGATGAAATTTGGCAGACATGTGTATTTCCGATGACAATACACGAAAATCATATTTTAAACTAATTTTCATTGTTTATTTGTTGTTAAATTAAAAAAAACGATTTTCAGACTTTAGACGCATAATTCTCTATGTTCTATTTTAGGTAGAGACTTGAAATTTTCACAACTTGTAGCTAATTTTATAAACTAAACATTATTGAAATAAAAGCGTTTAAAAAAAAAAATTTTTTAGGATTCAACTTATTTTTAGGGCTCCGTACGAAAAAACGGAACCCTTATACGGAACACTCGTGCATCTGGGCGACCGCTGTTCACAGCCAATTTACTCAGAAACTACTGGACCAAATGAGTTGAAATTTGATACTCATGTACTTTTTTGTGACCCAAAAACTTTATACCTACCTTTATAAAGTAAACAACTGAATTTTGAATAAAAAAAATTAACGAAATTCAAATTAAACAAAAACTGTTTTGCAGACCGTATTGTGTCATATGTCAAATGAAAGAACTTATTGTAAAGATCTCAAACATATTTTTGTTATAGTTCTACAATGGATAGTTTTAAAATTATTCAAGAAAGAACGAAAATTAAACCGAAAAATTTACCATTCACCTCCCCCCCTTACCACGAAAACTACTGACGCAAGAATTTTGAAAAAAAATACAGAAAATAGTTCTTTACTCAAATATTACAGGAAAACCTATGAGAAGTCTATGGTCATAAAAAAACGGCACAAATAAATAAAATAGAAAAATGACCACAAATACATAATTTTGTCAACGCACGAAACCCTCTCCAAGCGAGTTTAACTCGCACTAGTCAAGTTTATTTTAAAATTGTGTAGATATGTGACTTATGTTGTAACTTTATTAAAGAGAGTCTCAAGTCACCCGTTTTCGCACTGTGTAAAATAGGGCTACTTTACGTACGGAAAATCGTGACCTAAGTTCAGTACCCTAATTCACGTAACTTTAAGACGCATCGATTAAGTTGCAGTGACGCTGCAATCAAGTTGGAGTGACGCTACAATCAAGTTGAAGTTTGGCGTCTAAACCGTATTGTCATAATTTTTTGACTGCGCGTCAACTGCACGCCAACTGCACGCAAACTGCATGTGAACTTCACTTCTCCTGCACGCATCCTGCGCACTTGTCAAACTTTATGAGACTTCAAACTTCAAAAGTTTATGAGAATACCAATCAAACTGCGATCGGGAACACGCTATCTTGACGCGCATTATCAGAATACCTTTTTGTGACGTGAGCGCGCTTGAGACGCGCTCGCGTGACGTGAGCGTGTTTGACAGCGCAAGAGAATACGGAAAGTGTCATTTTGATCGGAACGTCGCTGCAACTGCACTGCAATCGAACTTCTTAAGTTACGTGAATTACCCTGCTGGTGTGCTATAAAAGTGCTATAAAATATTTAAAATCATTCTCCTCTTGAAGACTCTTATCAAGTTTAAACGAACTTAACTGCTACGTGAATAAGATCGAAAGTAAAAGGAGATATTGTAAGAAATTATACCGTTTTATAAAAATATAGTTGGATCATAATATATTTGTATATGTTTTGTTTTGTTCAAATACTTTTGTTACATTTCTACAGATTATTTAAATTTAAACGACCTCTAGACTTTGATATTCATAGACTGACTTATATATATTCAATGCAAGGTATGGACAATATGGACAGTTAAACTCAATTGTATAGAACGCTTGAGATATTGGTGCTCTTTGATTTAAATACATCAACGTTTACTTGAATGCTTTATAATATTTTATTCTCAACGACCTTAAACACGACGTCGAATGACGCACGAGTTTTCAATTTCGTATGTGAAGCAAAATTAATCGCCTTATTTAAATTGCTAGTAAGGGATTTCATTGTTTTCACTGTATGTGAAATATTGAAAGTTAAAATAAAGATGCTGATAATCACTGCTACTTATTATAAAGGGAAGTCCCCAGCCGCGTTTGTTTTAGTGTGTGTAACGCAAAATTTAAAAAACTACTAAATGGATTTTATTATGTACAGTTTTCACCAATAGTTGAATGGGTTCATGAGGAAGGTTTAAATAAATGATGATGATGACCTCGTTATCGATACATGTTGGAAAGAGGGGATTCTTTGATAAAACCATAGATTTTGTAATACAACTATTTTTTCGAACAATTTAGACAATTATCTTGAGATAAACAAAAAAATAATTTATAATAAATATTTTTGAATCATCAAATCGACATATTGTATCATCGCTACCTCTGTTAGCTACCACAATCGAGCGTTTCTTACAGGAAATTTTTTCAAAGTTGGGCGTCTCATCAAAATGAACCTACTCACGAAAAATTAGCTTGATAGTAATCAAAGTGCTAAAATATACTAGTTATCCTGGACTATACATTTTATATTACATTAAAATTTGCGTAAGTAACTTTCTACTTTCATCAACAATAAGTAATCATTTAAAAATAAATTAAATTTTTGTTTACCTTTGCCACAGAATACATAGCCTTTGTGCGAGAATGCCAAAATAATAAAACACCATACCCATTGCCCAAATGCACCTAGTAAACCTTTCAAAATTTTTTGTTTTTTTAACAATACAATAATAATATAATCTATACTAATATTATAGGTAAAGAGGAAAGATTTGATTGTTTGTTTGCATTGAATAGGCTCCGAAACTACCGAACCGATTTGAAAAATTATTTCACTGTTGGGAAGCTACACTATCCCCCGGTGACATAGGCTAAAATATATTTTTTTTACTATTTTTCCCGAAGCGAAGCGAGGGCAATTTCCTAGTATATAATTTTACTTAATGGCACATTTAATTAATGAAATTATTACTCACCTCAATTTTTTTAGAAGAGGTAGCCAACTCATGATCTGCACATTTTTTAAGGCCTTGTTTTTCTTCAGAAACCTTTTGGTATCTCCGCCTTCGTTGCTCTGACATTATTGTTGTTTTACTGCAACAGAGAATTACACAAACCGTGATGAGCACAATGCCAACAAAGCAAATGATTCCTTCGTATTGTTGATTCTATCAAAGGTTTCAAAATAACACAATGAATACACTAAGTAAGCAGAACATGTCGTTTTAGTTATGTAGTTAACGTAAGAGCATAACCTATAAATTTATAAACAATGAACACCAATGAAGAGAAATCAAACCTTGTTATGATTTCTATTATTGTTTTTACTAATATAATATAACACAATAATTATAAAATATCGGAACTGCTAGGATATAAGGTAAACCCAGTACTAACAAAAGTAAATAACATACGTATCATGCGAGAGGTAACAAGTATAGCTTTACACAAAACTTCACTGCAGCTTTTGTTGATTTAAATCAATTGAACTGTACTTAGTTATAATAATAGGTATATGAAAGATATTTAGGACGATAATTATATATGAAATTTACTGTATTGCAACAAAAAAAAATATTACAAACACTCAAACACTTTTCACAAAGTTCAATAATCTATGCTTGTGCGTTCCACTGACTTTATTGATAACATAATAATATTAATATATGAACGGAATCGTTTCATTTGTCGAGTTGCTGATAAGTTTGAAATGACCAGCACAGACTATAGTAATCAGCATAATAATAGTATTCGTCATCAAACCTACAAAAGTGAGTATATCCCAGAAAGCGGAAATGTATTTGTAACAATAAAAAACAGAAAGTCAGTATTAATAAAATAAATTAAAAAACATCAGGGATTATCGCCTGGGGTGAAAATAAAAATAAAAATTACCTATATTATTGACTACGGAAGTCTCAAAATATATATAATATTTAATTTATTTTTTATATATTCTTATCAGGAGTTTGTAAATTCACCAAAATTGAGAAAATAAAATTAGAAATTTACACTAGGATAACAGAAGAGCAGATTGTCGTATGCAATTTTGTATTTACTCATACAATATTGGACAACCCGGTTCAGGCATCATAGATTTTTACTAAAGATACAATAATATAAAATCAGTATAACCAAAGATATATAAATTAGTTAATAAATGTTCACTAACCCACACTTCTTCAAAGGATCAATCCCTTGCGGGTGGAAGTGAAGTTTCGCTTGAGCAAAAGAGCTTAGAAGCAAAGTAGCATGCTGAGCAAAGCAGATTTAGATTCATATCTTTGAAGAAATCTCAAAAATAAAAATTTCGTCCTGAGGTTTTCATTCGAATGTAAAACATACATACGATTGCATATTTTATAAAATAAATTGTGAATCAAACTCTCTTCCCTTATTATTATCATCATATTTTGTCAGTTATACTCAAAACTTAAATGACAAAAATATTACAAATGAATCACTTGCTTACACTAGGTGCAACGTGAAATACGCAAGTTTTTCTGTTTATCAAACTACATCTAACAAGCGTTTCAATAAGAATGAGCCAAACAAAAGTGAAAAATCATACCTTCATATGATATTCACGACGTGTCCGCACCGTTGGGTGTCCTAAAAACAATAAGCACTTTGCGACCGTTCAAAATGGTAAGCCCAATCAATCTAGGAACTTATTCGTCACGGTCATGCCCGTCATCCGACACTACAATAATCTTGCGGTCTTGCTTTATAACAATGCTCTTCGATTTCTATGTGTATTTTCTACCAGCCCATGGCTACAAAATGCGAATACCTACTTAAAATTAAAAACAAAGTCTATTTCTTACGGTCTGTTTCTTAACTTAGTTCCATTGAGGTCCGTCATAAACGGTACATTTTGCCAATATCAAGATATTTTTTCTAGAATCATTATTTTTCATCACACGTCCAGCAAATATTTTACAATCGATGTTTATGCCAAATATTGGGATTTTTTTCTGCAAATAAGGATTGATATTGAAGTAACAGACAGATATGCAACGTGCATGATCGTAATTAACTTAAACCATGATTAAAAATGTTTAGTGTACCTGCTATTTATTACTCCTTTTATTGACATAATAAAAATATTATGTAGTTGACCACACAGCACCCCTAAATCGATCAGGTAAATTACAGGGCAATTACGAGTAGTAAATAATGGATTGCGATGTTGTTGTGTTATGTTGGTTGGTTTATTTATTAACTCTTTAACCTAACTAGTAGATAAAGAACCTAAGTAAAGTATAACTCCTTTTGACTTTTTTGTTTGCTAGAAATTTTGAGATGGTTCCTTATTTAAGGCTTTTATTTTGCTGGAGACCTAGGAGGGTTGTGACAATTTTTACGTTACTTGACATATCCAAGAGAAATTAATTAAAAATGTAATAAAAATAGAAAGGGAATATAAGATGGAGAAGCGTGCGAAGAGGCACATTGGTGACCCAGATCTGGTTGAGACCAATCTGTAAAGCTTCAAGCACAGGAGCAGAGTAGCCAGCCTATCGGTTTTTTCTAGGGCATATTTCGGAGAGTGTGCGCAAGAATTATTTGCATAAATCCCCCTGCGTCACGCTGCGGATATCCATCCTTTCGTCGTAAACATCTCGCTGGTACGGATGACGCGGTTTGTATCGTCATTCATTATGCGCACCACAAAGGATTGGATTGGAGTAGCCTTATTGCGTCCGCGTTCCCACCCGACTACTATGACGTAGATAAAATAGTGAATAGGCTTTTACTAAGTTAGTGCGTTATTTATTTATTTATTTATTTATTTTAATTGCCACAAATATGGTACAAGTACAATAGATGGTAATTTAACAGGCGTTCAAACATATTTGGCCGTTATCGGCATGCAACATTTTACTTATATTAAGAATCTAATCATTATAATCGTATTTAATTTATAATATAATGTCAATCAATGATAAGTAATAATAATGAATAATAATAATAATTAACTAAAATAATAATCAACTTAGATAATAATAACACAATACGTCAACAATAATAATACAATTAATAGGTTAATATTTACAATTAAATTCCATAAAGTCCTTAATTGAATAAAAACAATTGTGTGAAAGCCAGTCAGACAGTAATTTTTTAAACTTCGTGTGAGGTAAATTTTTAAATTTTTCCGGTAAGTTATTGTATATATGGATGCACATGCCATAACAATTTTTATGATACATACCCGTTTTTACCGTCTCTCTAAAAATTAACTTATTCGGGTTTCTAGTTCGATTAGAAGTAATAAATATATAATTATGTTTTTTAACGAATAATGCTGCTTCGTAGATATACATGCAGGGTAATGGCAGAACACGAATTTTTTTAAATAGAGGACGGCATGAGTCCCATGGAGCTGCTCCAAAAATTGCTCGTATGCATTTTTTTTGCACCAAAAATGCTTTATTAATACCGTTACCGTTACCGTTATTAGCGTTCACCATCCTAGATCACATCTTCACTTACCATCATGTGGGACTTTGGTCAAGCATTAACTTATTTTAGGTAAAAAAAGGGACCATTCTTTTAGTAGCTACGATGCCACAGGCACAGACAAGCAAACTTATAAGACAGTAGCTACACCTCTTTTTGTGTCGGTGCACAAATAAGTTGGGAGTTTTATTAACCCCCAACGAAAAAAGAGGGGTGTTATAAGTTAGATGTGTCTTTGTATCTGTGTGTCTGTGTATCTGTGTTTCAGTGTATGTGTGTATATCTGAATGTCTGTCTGTGGCATCGTAATTCGTAGCTCCCAAATGGATAAACTGATTTTGATCTAGTTTTTTTTTGTCTGAAAGGTGACTTAATTGAGAGTATTTTCGTGGTATGTTTAGTGTAAATAAAACTCTCGGGGGTATTTAAATATTAACTTAAATGTTAAAGGATTGCACCTTTCAACGGAGCTCTCATTTCTCAAGAATTTTCCTAAGACTTTAAGGAGCAATTGCATTTGCAATGGCACTAAGCCTACTCTTGATGGAATTAATAGTGAAACGCTGCCTATAGAATTTTGTATTTGACACACATTTACTCTCATGAGATATTGTCTCAGTATTTTTCCGTTATTTTCTGCTCCGACTTTTTTAAATCACTCTAAATTACAATTTATACAATTCTAAGACTTACCAGGTAGGTAATTTAGGCCTTTGCTTAATCTTAAAATATCTGTGTCATCAGCCAAGAATTTCTGACCGAAAATCAATAATAGTGGGTGTTTTTAGGAGACTACTTAAAATACAGTAAAAATACAAAATCCCGAGTACAGGTCAAACATGACACCAATAATTCAAACGAGAATCCAATATTTTATACCTCTCATTTCATATCGTGACCTAGATTCAATGTGACGAGAAGGACTTTCCCTATTTTCGCAATCAGATTTTTTTTATTAATGACATCAATATCAGCAGATGTGGAAACAATGGAACATATCTTATCAAACTTCGTTTATCAACTGTATATTAAAGCATTCCATTAATTGAGAAAAGTGGACACCATAAAAGTTTATATACAAAATATACCTACGTCCTACATCATTCAAAAGATGTTTATAGCTTTGATGTATTATAAGGAAAGAAGCTTAATTGATCTTGAATCGTCTTGAATAGTCTAGAATTGTATGTAAACATGCTTCAGAAAAGTAAGGTCAAAAGTCAAAGTCAGAATATTTTATTCATATAGGTATCACTGATACACTTATGTATGTAAGTAGCTGTTATAATAATATGATGTATACAGGCTAAACAGCATTATTTAACTGCAAATAACTTGAAGTCTCTACGCACTGCAATACCGAAAACCATTCTAACGATTCGGGTGAAAATCTTATATACGTATATAAAATTCTCGTGTCACAATGTTAGTTACCATACTCCTCCGAAACGGCTTGACCGATTTTTATGAAATTTTATATGCATATTCAGTAGGTCTGAGAATCGGCTACTATTTGTTTTTCATACCCTTAAATGATAAGGGTTGTCCACCCCTAACATTTATTTTTTTAGTTTTTGGGCAAAATTTTTATTTTTTATTTTTTTATAATGTGACGTTCAAAATATAAACAACCCAAAATTTTTACCCTTATATCACCAACCCCTATTTTTTAGTATACGATACGAAGTTCGCCCGGTCAGCTAGTATTATTATATAATGGTTTACGGGGGAGAAAAATATGTCTCAAATCTGGGAAAATTCGTTGTCAACGTATTTTCACGCAAAAAATATTGGTCCATGCAACGCCCACGCAAACATAGCGCGCTCGCACAGTCGCCCAATATTATAGTCACGGAATACAGTACAAAGTTAAGTTATAGTCAAGTTACAGTACAAGTTATAGTCATGGAATACATACAGTACAAACTTAATAAGTACAATATGTATTATATTAACGAAATAGATTTAGTAGGTTCATCAGAACAATACAAACTCAAAAAGATGTAAAACATATTCTTACGATTACAGATACATAGAACAATAATAGGTATTAAATGGCTTCACAGGCACATTATGGAAATAATGAATTAAACTTGATAAGTCAAGGACCTATTTTACGCACAAAAGGTAATTATTTATAACCTTTGCCACAATACTCTGAAAACCTGAAAGCTGACAGTGACAAAATTCTGTCATCCGTCAAATTCTAAAATGATCCACTTTCACGAATATGGATTATGAAAAACCTCCGGGTTTTCCACTCACTATGCGTTTGGACATAAAATGGTGGGTTACCAACAAGACGACACAATGACAGCAAACCAGAAGTTGATAGCAGGTTGCGTATCCGGTGTAACAACTAGGTTTATAACTCAACCCTTTGACGTCATAAAGATAAGAACGCAGTTGTCTAAACAGGCATTGGGAAATAAACACAAAACTACACTACAGACTTGTCAAAAAATTTTAAGGGAAGAGGGCATTACTGCTTTTTGGCAAGGTCACAATCTTGGTCAGGTAAGAACTTATAGTACGTGTAGAATATACACAGTCAGGAAAATCTCACTGTACTTAATGGTACTGTCTTAAAGTATAAGTGATAAATGATTATATGGCTATGGGCATTACAAGTTAAATATCACTTGCTTCGGTGAAGGAAAACATCGTGAGGAAATCTGCACGTCGGAGAGTTCTCCATAATGTTCTCAAAGGTGTGTGAAGTCTACCAATCCGCACTTGGCCAGCGTGGTAGACTATGGCCTGTACCCCTCACATTGTGAGAGGAGACCCCGAGCCCAGCAGTGGGACAATTATGGGTTGTTGCTTTGCTTTATGGGTATGGGCACCAGAAGGAAAATCATCTGTTCAAATAAAGGACACGCTTACTACTGACAGAAATATTCTACTTTAGCGAATATTCGTACACCATCCGTTTAATTCCAAGGGTAGGTACTGTTTATGGTAGTAAGCTGTATTATTTATTTGTCGGAGAGCCGATTCAAAAGAGGGTTTCCTATTCTCTCTTAGGCCCTCAATGAGTAATTAATACCTTTGGTATTACGTATGTATATTATAATTTTATACTGGTCATCAAGTGGCCTGACTGACATGTTTAATCGTTTCTCTTATTTTCATTACATATAGTTATATTTCAACCCTTCATAAGCATTACCACATCAAGTATTAACCTCTCAATCTTAAGGTAAATAATAGTATTTTATAAGTTGTAAGTCGTTGAATTACATAACTATATATTATTTCAGATTTACTCTATAGCCGCTATAAGTAGCCAGTTCTACGTGTACGAAATAAGCACAAGATATGTGTACAGTAATTACTTTTCAAATGACAAGAACAGTAGTACATACAAGTAAGTTATACTCTACCTTTAATAAGTCTGTCTATACCTACAAATAATATTATAAAGAGAGAAGACGAATTCTGTGAGCACAACTTCGTGGAGACGGATCTCCGGAACTATGGCACCTATTTATTTATTTATTTATTTATTTATTTATTTATTTATTTTTATAAATTATAAGTTAATGCTTGACTACAATCAATATTTCAAATATTCTTTCACCATTTGAAAGCTACATTACTCAAGATTGCTATAGGCTATATACATATTATGTGAATATGTATAAATTAGCTCCAGTCCTGACGATATCATTTTGAGAGCTTTCACAGCGTGCGCTTCGTGAATAGTTGATGTACCCGGATGACCGAGCTTTGCTCGGACGCCATCTACTGAAGTAGCTTTAGTACTGCTACTCGCCAATAGATGTCAGGAAGACGCCATCTAATGAAGTATAATAGCTTTAGTGTTGCTACTCGCCAATAGACGTCAGAAAGAGACTATTGTAGCAGTTTTTCATTGCCTAAAAACACGGATATAACGACATTTTCTAAAAATTAATCCTAGCTATATCGATTTAACGCCCCCGAAACCCCTGTATACTAAATTTCATGAAAATCGTTGGTGCTGTTTCCAAGATTCCGAAAATATAATTATGTATAATAATTCATAATTCATAATACAGAATTGTTTCTCATAAAAATTTCTAAAAAAAGTCCGTGATAGCATGTAATAGGTCTTTGTCTATGAAATAAGAGATTTTTTAACCAGCATTTTCAGATTTAACTACTGGATACCCGGCGTGTGCTTAAATAAAGAAATAAATTCCAATTAAGGAAAAATATTATGGGAAAAATTGAACTGAATGTGCCTAATGCATTGTTTTACACACATAATATACTTTAAAGATCCAGAAGTCACTGCGGTGAATTTTTCAATCAATATTTTGATGTACGGAATAATAAAGAAGGCTTTTACGATTATTTGTCCATGACAAAAGATGCGTTTGATTACATCTGCAATGGAATACGCAGCCATTGTAATCATGAGGTGACCAACCTACCTCAGTTAGTTGTGCTCGCGCGATGACGCGGTTACCAATTAGGACACTCAAAAGGAATTAGTAGCTTTGATGGCACGATCGCACGATTAAACCCATCGTACGATCGTTATAAGCATTTATTATGCTCGTGCGATGACTTGCGAGCTTTAATTAGGACACACTTATTTAGTGTGTGTGTTTAATTTCGTCGTGCGACTAAATCGCATCGTTTGCTCGTACGATCGCTGCCAATTAGGACGACGCCTTATAACACGACTTATTGGTGTTTATCAAAAACAACCAAAGTACGAAATGCACTTGAAACTTTACCACTACATAATTGTCACGCAACCGACTTTGCTTAACCCGGTCTAACTTACAAATGGACTTAAATGAAACTATCGGTCTGTAAACTCTTCAAATATTCAGAATTAAATAAGAGTAACATTAAATAATTAACTACTATTCAACAATTCAAGCTATTATAAAATGAAAACAACTCCTTTTAATTCTGTATAGCAATGATTCAATGAAACATCGTCAATGTAGAAATCAACTTTGCTATCATACCAAATACTCATTGAGAATAACAAGAGATAGATGGAATTAGATGGAAATAACCTTTCCCTATTAGTAACGTTGAATTTTCATAAGTATTTATTTAACTTGATTTGTTTAGATTTGTTTGTTTTTTAGAACTAATTTAACTCCTACTCGAAAATATTAAAAAGTTCTTTGCGTATCTTTGTATAAACCTTATTGACTGTAAAATTTGCTTTTAATGTATACAACCGCTTATATAGTTTATGTCGGTTGTGAGAGCATTCCTCGACTCGGAGAGCATGTTATATCATCAATGCTGATTGTTATCATCTAATAGCAAACGATAAGCTATTGTCGAAGCCTGGGCTGCAAAAAAACTGCTGACACTTGAGTTGATATAAGTAACTTATTCACCTATCCACACTAGAACAGCGTGGTGGAAAACCCTCCAGGCTTTCTCAGCTGTGAGGAGAGGACCCGTACTCTTTAGTGGTTTTAAAATGGGTTAATGTCAATATCACACAATTTTCTTACAGTTCGTATAAGTAGGTGCACACTAGATAAAACGATGGTTATGTAGGAAAATGTTTACGGCACATGTGCGGTACGAAATCCATCGCTCTGATAATTTTGCCGTTGAACAATTTGTTTTAAGCAACCACCGCCAAGGTTTTAGTGATAGTTGTTACTACTTTACCTATTAACTTATTAAGAGAACATAGGTTATTGAAATCGGTTCCATACCATTATATCGTCTTTTTATACGATGCCACTCTGCTGCGATCCTGAGCTCTACAAGTCCACTGGCTTAATGTTTGTTATGATTGTCTCCACTTATAGTCCATAGCGCGTTCTCTATCTACTTTTGAATGAAATTAAAAAATTTTAAGCCGTGGGCTGTAGTAAGTTTCAAACTTTTGTAGTATTAAGTATATGATTGAAACATCATTCCATATGGTTGATAGTACACAATAATTCGTTGTTTTTAAATCGCTTTCTTGTTAGTTTGTTAGCATGTAATATGGGTAGGGTTGCCCAAAACCCAACACGCGGCTTTTCAACTACACCATACATAGCATACAATATGTGTAGTGTGTACATAGTGGTCTCAACCGTATCAAAAGTATAAAATAAATTAAATAAAAAAATTATTGAATCAAAGTATTTATTCGAAATGTTCCATGTTGACAATTTTTCTCACCTATATTTCCGTATTTTATCGAAATACAGGACAAATAAAGGATATGTAGTAATACGGGACGGGATGGTCTATTACGGTGACAGTCCCGTATATAAGGGACGTATGGTAACCCTTTTTGGGCCAAATCTTGCAAGCTGAATAAGAACTTTTCCTGTCATCAAGGAGTTGAAATTTCTCAAATTGCTTTCGTTCCAACCACAATGCACTGTTATTACAATACTGACGAGAATGCTCAGGAATGCCTCCAGAATATACCTAACATTACAGACATGAACTTTTATATACGCATTAAATTATGATAGTTCGTTATTCTTTCCATTGCTCGATAAAGCTCCATACCATACCAGAAATCTCAGCGGCCAACAGCACACCCAAATTTTAAAAGCTAATTGTTCTCTTTAAATTCTTGCAGGAACGCGCTTATATTTTTCTGCGGAATATTTGCTGGATGCTGCAGTGCAACCCTTACAGTTCCCTTGGAAGTAATAAGAACACGACAGATGCTCGTCAAAGACCAATACAAGGGACTGTTCAATGGTGCCAGGGCTGTGTATAGATCCGGTGGAATACTCGCTTTCTACGAAGGGTGGATTGCTGGAATGTTGCAAGTGATATGTTTAACTTTAATATAATTTATTATGTAAAAATTAATAAGATAGAATTCAATAATTCAATTCAATCGCTGTACACTAAATTCATTTTGTTACGGTCTCTCGGAATTTTTTTAAGTTGTATTCACCAGTACAATAGCCAAAACTCAATAATGGCGCAATGGTTACCATGCTGGAACGCCGTCCCAAGGGTCCTGGGTTCGATTCACCGAGGCGAAAATATTGAATGATGAGTTTGAATTTCTATTCACGGCCTGGATGTGTGTGTGTTCTTGTCTTTGTGTGTTGTCCATGGCACCAACAGCACAGTGTGGTGCTATGAGTGTGTAGCGTTCTTTATTTATTATTTACTAGCTGATCCGGTGAACTTCGTATCGCCTAGCAATCAAAAAAACAACACCTCACAAGAAATACTTTCAAACCATATAATTCAGAATACTACTTTACTACTACTACTTTATACTACTATACTACTTTACTTTCTCATAAACCTATACCAAATGGATAATGAATGGGGAAATAGCGAGGTAAATCTAATCTAACGACTGCGCTACGATTTTCCGTTGAGGAATAACAGTTTGTGAATAAATTTCCTATACCTATCCGTTTGAGGTAATTTTAACTAGCAAAGCAAAAATTTTAACAAGTTAATTCTTTAAAAATGAAATAGAGGTTTTTATAGTGTCAAAATACTGAATCTTCAAGAAATATCTTGTAATGAAAGTATTATTATTTCTTCTGTGGTAATGATAAATTACTATTCCACGGACGTCCAACTAAATAGCCTATTACCTACATCCTGATGACAGCATTCCTAGCTTAAAGCGAACATTTAATGTAATTGTGAAAAGAAGTAAAAGTTTTACTGTAGTTACTTACTAGTTCTGCACGTTTTTGCTTATGTAGTTTTGGTAAGCTTTATCATCGATAAAGTGACGGCTTAAAAACGCCAAGGCATAATTTTAATTTTAAAACAGTTACAGTTTAACCTTATTTCAACCTTATTCATAAACGCTTAGTAAACCTATTTTAGCTATGGAACTGTTATTATATGTTTTATTTTTATCGTTTTTCATTAAAGTGAAAGAATCATTCCCCTATATAATAATAAGCCTTCTATAACTAATGAATAAGGAGGTAAATTTCTAACCTACGTTGGCCTGAATGAAGAGATTAAATAAATGAATTATAAAGAAGTAATGCTTACACACTCATACCCAAGCAATAGGTTTTTACTCGGCATGGACGACACGTCACAATAACACCCATGGCCAGAGTACAAAGAGGTGGGATTGTGGTCAGACACTTATATTTGAGTAATAATCTAACATTTTAACAAAAAATTTACCGACTTCAAATGAAGTGCATTGTACTTTTGACATGGATGCTATTGTCAGATCTCGTTCAAATTTATGTGGGACCACACGACAAACACCAGCTTTCGATTAAAAAAAGAATCATCCAAATCGGTTCACCCAGTCCAAAGTTCTGAGGTAACAAACATAAAAAAAATAGAGTCGAATTGAGAACCTCCTCCTTTTTTTGAAGTCGGTTAAAAAACAACAAGTTCTGCTTTCATATCGACGCTTGAAAGGAAAAATTGACTAAGCGACACTGATCTAACTTTACAGGAGACCAGTTTAAATTGAAATTTTTCGAAAAAATCATATATTTATATTTTAATTTCGGTAGGAGGATTACAAAAAGTATTTTTTGTAATCCTCCTACCGACGTTATTCTTACTCTTATAGAATCCTTATTTTATCATCTATATTGTGGCATATACAACTTTTCTAAAAATTCAACTTTAAACTGATCTCCTGTAAAATTAGGTCAATGTCGCTTAGTCAATTTTTCCTTTCACACGTCGATATTTGTTTCGTGTATTTCACTGTGTTAACTTAATTTAATTTATTAAAAATTTGTTCAATTACAGTTGGGTCCATCCATTGGTATAGCATTCTCCGTGTTCAGTTTTGTTCAACCGCTGGTCCTGAACTACTTACACCAATGCAACGGTGATTGCACACATGCAAAGGTGAATCCCCCCAGACCAGAGAACATTTTGCTGGCGAGTTCTATTGCCGGGTCAGTTGCTGGTTTTGTCTCGAAAACTGCGACATATCCATTGGAACTGGCAAAGCGACGCCTCCAAATTGGGGTAAGGTACTAGTGACTGTAGTAGATAGTCTATCTATTCATTATCTATTATCACTAAATTAAGCGATTCTATTGGTTCTTAAAAACACATCCCTCGTTACGCATCTCTGATGGAAACGCACCCTTATGACGTGACTTTTTTAAAGTTACAAGGCAACTGACTTGAGGACCAATAAATAATTGTCAGTATCATTACAGGACCTAACTAGTAACGCGTGCTTGCTTCGCTTCGGATACTTGTCTACCTGTAAAGCAACTCCTTTAAAAAATCCCTGAGGATTCGTCATACATATCCAGAGAACCCTTTAAATTTTAATATATCTTCAAATTTCCTCAATTATTTATTCAAATAAATATTTAAATTTTTATAATTAATTGAATGCTCAAATTAATCTGTGAAATAAATTATTGTGTACCTATTTTACTAGTTTAATGTGGGAATAATATCGAATATTTTTGATTTTAAAACCTATTTAAAACACTAGCCTAATGTTTTTTTCATTGCGATGATAACAAGAAAGGTAATTTACTTTTGAATTCGTTATATTGGTTCATTCTCTTTTTATTAAACGCTTTTATTTAGCTTCACTTCGGAGCATCAAATCTTGTAACGTTAATTTGAATGACTTCCCTTTAATGAAAATTGATGAAATTTGGCAGACATGTGTATTTCCGATGACAATACACGAAAATCATATTTTAAACTAATTTTCATTGTTTATTTGTTGTTAAATTAAAAAAAAACGATTGTCAGACTTTAGACGCATAATTCTCTATGTTCTATTTTACGTAGAGACTTGAAATTTTCACAACTTGTAGCTAATTTTATAAACTAAACATTATTGAAATAAAAGCGTTTAAAAAAAAAATTTTTTTAGGATTCAATTATTTATATACATACAAATAGATATGACAAGAACGAACCATTTTAACTACATATATAAATTTTGAATAAATTCCTGCGATAACAATCGGCAATGGGGAAGTTGTTTACGAATGGTCACGTAACGCAAGAAAATGATCGATCTTCGAGCCATTAAGTAAGCTGGACTGACAATAATTTACGTGGAACTAACTCAGAGGCTTGCCGCTGCTACGAAACGTATAATGTATATGCAACATGCTTGAACATACAATGTTACACAACAAATATTACTTCTCAGTTATATTAGGTCAAAATATAATATCTTTTCCGCTGTATGAAAATTACCACTTGCATATTTTTTCTGTTAAATCTAGTTTGTTAAACTAGTCCGTAACTAGTCCGTTGTTTATCACAGTACACTACCAGCTGAGAAGATCGGCTTGGACTGGAGTAAAGTAAAATGGAACCATTTACATCCTTTATCCGTTAAGTACTGGTTCTATGGGAAAAGTATGCTGGTATCTATAATATTATTGTTACGAACTTCAAATGTCCCTGTATTTGAGCAAATAAATAATTCATTAATTATCTAGTTTATCCTGAAAGGCGTAGAATAAACTGGTCTGGACTCTGGCCCGAAATCGAGTTTGACTGGTAACATGTACCGTAGATGGCACAGACATAGATGAAGATGGAAATCATTCATCAGTTCATGACAGATTTTTTTTAATTTCCACGAATTACGATAACAGGAGTAGGTATTTAATAAATTAGGATTATTAAATATTAAGTACTCGGATAACCGAGATTTGCTCGGTTTAGTGTTGCTTAACAACGCCATCTACTGAAGTAGCTTTAGTGTTGCTACTCGCCAATAGATGTCAGGAAGTCATGTCTATTGTAGCAGTTTTTCATTGCCTGAAAATACGGACAAAACGACATTTTCTAAAAATGAGTCCTAGCTAGATCGAGTTATTGCCCCCGAAACCCCCTGCATTCTAAATTTCATGAAAATCGTTGGAGCCGTTCCGAGACTCCGAGAATATATATTACAAGAATTGCTCATTTAAAGGAGAAATATTAGAGTTATTAGATAGATTAGATAGAGCAGGAAAAGTTGTTATTTTGTTATTTTTTCCAAATTTTTATGTAGGTTAAAACTACTAAAAATATAAAAATTTATGGTACCTACTCGTACCTACTTTTCCAAATATTACTCATATAAATGGGTCCTTAAAAATTTTAATAAATATGTTAATTTTATGTGACTTCCATTGTCATTTATTAAATCCCAAAAAAAAAAAAAAAAGTTAAAAAAAAATTGAGTTTCTGTTTAAAATTAATATTGAATATAAGCGGCAAAATGTTCCCCACGCGCCCACTGACGTTACACAAAATAGCGCGCCACCTGGTTAAGCGAACCTAGATTGTCCCTGACTGAATGACCGGATGACCTAATTACTAATTTATAATCGCAGTGCCCGAACTACTGAAGCTAATCTATGTACCTATGAAGGCGTTGCGTGTACAAACGATAAATAAAGTAAGGTATAATCCACGCGATGATTGCCGGTGAATGGGTAACGGGGATCAAAAAAAGGAAACCAGGCCGTCAGCATGTAACGTATGTATCTTAGCTCCACGCTTTGTACACAAGGCGTTTACTTTCACTATAATTTTAAAATATTTAATTTAATTGGATAACATATTAAAACAATGTTTGACTTTTACGATGAGCATTAAAGTTATAGTTATGATTAAGTTTTGCGACCCATCAAGTGCATCAATATTCAAAAATATCATCTTCAATCTTCATTCATACATGTTCAATGTTATGTTCCTAGTTTACACGCGATGCCGCGATGCCGTACAAGGAATATCTCGACTTTGCACAGACCAATATAAAAAACGGTGCCAAATATAAAAAAAATATGCCATCAATATTTTGATTACATTTTCACTACCAACAAAAGTGAACCCATTCTAAAATTATAAAACGCAATGCATTATATAAGTATTTTAAAATACTTTATAACATATAAATGTTTTGAAAACCCTGGACACTTTTTTAGGAATATTCGAATTCGGGTTTCTTCGTGGTCAAACTACTCAAAACGGGGTGCGTTCCGAGAAGGTTGTCTAATAGGAGGAAATATTTCGGCGTCTTCCTGATGGTCATACTTTATTGTCCAACTACATACTTAGTTTGTTCAACACACAGACTTCTGTGGTTCAACAGGATTAATTTTGAGACTCAACAATTACCTAAAACGAAAAAAGAATAAGCCGGCTTTTTCTTGAATTGCATGCAAATTACTGAAATTATGTTACTGAATGAATGAATTGATTTGATACAATAAAGTACGAGGAACAATGAATATGTTTGTTTCTGTTGGAACAATAACACGCAACAATATACTGCCCATTGTTATGTACTTCGTTTGATTGCACACAATGTATTATTTAAGTGCATGAGTGCAATTTTATTTAGTAAAATATACATATTATTGGTAAATTTTGTATTGATTTTTAAACAAACCATTCACTTAGCCTTAACTTTCTGTTTCCAATCATCCTTTTTTACAGGCGACAATATCACCCACTTTGAGAGAAAGACTGCTCTAATAAAAAAAAATTAAAATAATTGTCGAGTCGAGTACTTGAAATCAACTGTTGGTGATAAGGTTTTTCAAAAGAGTTATGAAACGGCTGTATCGGTAATATAAACCAATATGTTCCAGAGCCACATAGCAGATGACAAGTTCGAAGCACCAAGTACCTCTCAAAATTTAGTGAAGTGTACGAAGTTAATAGACTGTCTCGCCCAAACTTTAAAGAAGGAAGGTTTTTGGGGTTTATACAGGGGGTGGGAGGTCACAATATACAAGACTCAAGTGCATAGCGTCATCGCTTTTACCACATACGAACTGGTGTGCTATTTCATAAGAGAATTCGAGTAGTGAACGAAAGAATTGACCTGTCGACATTTATGAGTGTATAATTCTAAATTGTGACCTACTAGTGGACCTAAATATTTTCTTGTTGCTTGCCACATTTTTTGTAATTGTTCCTAATCTAACATGTGCATAGTAAGCATTTATAAACTCATTTTAATTTTTACTATTACTCAAATTGTTGTTTGAATAGTATTTTAAGTGCTCAATAAATATCTGTATGCGTTTGAACTTGTTATTTATTTTCTTTTATAAGGTATCAAGGTATCGTTAATATTGTTTACTTATTCATGCTTTAAGTGAAGTAAGATGAAAGAGAAAAAGAGACGGAGTTATTTAAAATGATTTTATATTTTTCTTTGGTTCTTAAAAACAAAGTGGTAACAATACTATAACTTTAACACTAGTTTTTTTCTCGGCACTGGATATTCTTCAGCTGCAATTAGTCGTAATATATATTATATATTACGTTTGTACTTACACGAATCTGAAAGAAAAATAAAAAATACTTTTAATTATCAATATTACTCACGATTTAATTCAACCTAGTTATTTGATGAAACATCTGTTTTTATTTTAGAAATATCCGATGTGGATTTTATAATAGTTCAATAATCCAATTGGCTTTTTAATCGGTTGGCGGCGATATCCAAAAAAAACATCCTCATCCTTGGAAACTTCTAAGGTTAGAAAGAAGTCAGAGACTTTTAAATCGCACAAGGAAGTCTCGTGGGGGAAAATGCTTAGGGCGCATACACATTACAGTTCTGCGGTTTTACATCACAGCGGGTTTCGCGCGGTAAAAACCGCATAGTGGGCGCCTAGGCTAACCTTACTACTAGGCTTACCTTAAACTAAAATTAACTAGAACTCGGATCAGTGCCAGCCATGTGACAGCGACTCGCTCTCCCAGCCGTGGTGCTCTTCGTGGTGGTCATGTACGGGTATGTACACTTGCTTCTCTACTTCCACTTTCTTGATGATGGGAAAGGGGACGTGCTTGATCACCGGGACCGGGACGTGTTGGTACACAGGCACCTCCTTGATCACCGGGACCTCCTTCACCACCGGCACGTGCACGGGAACGTGGACCTTCGACACGTGGTGGTGGTGGATGGTGTGCACCTTGTACGGAACGTGGATGGTTACGTGTTTGCTGGAAATAATAATTGATTTATTAAAGTTTTTATTGTAACTAGCAGACATACGAGCTGACGATCCACCTTATGTTAAGCCACCGTCGTCCGTCGCCCATGGACGTTAGTTGTCGACCAAGAAATAGAGAGAGAAAGAAAGAATTGGCTCCCAAGCCCCCAGCCGGAATACGACAAACCGTTTGGCGGTTCTAGCCAGACATGCTTCACGGAATGATAATAACTGAATGACATTATTAATATTCATGACTTAATAATAAAATTAATCATAAGCCTATGATTCAGTTTAAACATCTGATCGACGATTTGAATGATCCATGAACATCCATGTTTTAGGTTATAACCAATAAAAAGCGTTGATAATATTACGACCAGAAAAACGTTTTGGAAACGTTTTCTAAAATTGTCCATAATTGGCACACGCACCGTATTACGAGCTTGCATCATTCATGAGCCCATAACTTATGCTCGTCAAGTAAATCTATTTCATTACATTGTCAGTGAAAGCTGATATGCAATTTAGAGGAACAAGTCATTGTTGTTGTGTAATGAGCTAGAATTTACCCGACTTGAACCTTTGTCACTTAATCGAGTCAAATAAATGGAACAATGCAGGTGGTTCCGACTTTCGCACAACTTAATTGGCAAGGCGTTCACATGATTTATATATGTCATAAGTAAAATAATCTATTTGAGTACTCAGATCATTGAAATAATTTTGTTTGATAGAAATTGATACGTATCTAATCATATTGTAAATATCTGGACTTAAACTAAATTATGCGAAACACATGACTCTTAAATATTAATAAAGAATCATATTTACTCGAATGATGTATACGTACTTCTGTTTTATATAAAATTGAGTGCACTAATAACCTAGTTAGTAAAAACAATCCGACTCTGTTCCCCTGACATTTCATTATATTATAATTACAGTACACTCGTAACTCTACACTCATATCGAAACTATAGTAACCAGATAACTGAGAACGATACACTTGTATAATTGAATGCTTGCATAAGTTCTTTGTGAACAACGGACGAGACATTAAATGTAGCTTAGTATTGAACTGCATTCCAATCCCTCTGACGTCTAAGTTAGGATTGGTGATTCTTAGAAATTGAATGTTTATACTATAATCATCATTACGTGGCCCTCCTTTTGTTCACAATACATTATTTTAAAACACTTTTGATTTGATTGACAAATGACACGATACATTTTACATCAGTTTCCCCAAGTACTCTGACTCTTATCATCGTATAAAGTAACGTAATACGCTTAACATTCACGCACTTCCTGATGCGAACAGGTTTAAAATAATAAGTAGGGGAAAGTCTACTACTGTTGACACCCCCCAAATGATTGACACCTTTTTCGTATTATGCCCTAAACTAAGCATAAATTATTCTTTTTAAATATTTGCTAACTAAAAAGTTAGTATAATTGTCATTTGATAAATTGACAACATTTACCGAATTGCTGCTCCTGCCATTTTTTAACAGCTGCTGTTTTAAGTCCGCTAGGCTCGTGAATTGATTTAAATTGATAAACACAGTGGCTCTCATCTCGTCTGACGTATTTGTTTGCCCACGGTAAGTTAATATAGAAGTATTGGGTGTAAAATCATAACATAAATTAAGTTTTTTTTACGATTTCACTCATTTTGCTTAGTGGAATACTTGGTACTTTTTGTATTGCATTCAGGTGTCAATGATTATGGTTTTACGCTCTTTTATTTTAAAATAATTTTTTTTCTTGATAAAATGATTTAAACGGCATTAACATTGATATTAATCTTCTCCTTGATAGGTGACCATTAAAATGTAAACAAAAGTAAATAGCAGTTTCAAAGCAGACAACATTAAAATGAAAAAAAATCTAGAGTCATCGCTTAGGGTGTCAAACATTGGGTACTTTACCCTATTGCATGTTTGTGATGAAAGATGTAGCCTACTTTCATTAAAGTGCAACCCGAAACCGGACTGAGAAACCGACAACAAAATCAGAGCAGATGATTAAATAAGTATAGTGGAATGTCATCGTCATATTATGAAATTGGTTATTCAAAAATATCGGTACCACCTTCCATTTTCGTCACCCATAACTAATCTACTGGCAAGGACATGTCTTCTCAAAGACTATTTCTCACAAACTTTTGATATAAATATTATGGTGATAAATAAACATTTCTTCATTCAAATCATAGATTGCCACATTCAAAGAAATCTTCAAAGTTTCATAAAATGTTTGTAAGCATTTAATTTATTTACACTAGCTTTATTATTATTTAGTATCACTTTTATGTGTTTATATTTTCCCTATCCTGTAATGAATAAAAAACACTTCATTTAAAAGTATTTTTTACACAATAAATTATTTCCTGACGATTCAAAAGATGTTCGAAAGAAGTTTTTTTTTTCACGTAAGTTTTCACTTCTGTCGGCACTCCCGGAATGCTTTTTGCCTTTTTTTGCTATTGTTTTTTATTCCATGATGACATATCACTGATATAATGATAGTGATACTTAATTTATGAACTTGAAGTACAGCGAAGCAATACGTATTGATAAACTGAAATTATTACGTGGGCGTACAGTTTCCTTATAATTACTAGTAAACATTGAGTTTTTATTTTGTGATTGATATGCGTTTACTAGTTGTGTAAACCATTTAAGAAAGCATTAGAGCGTAAGTTTAAAAGAACGTCATTTTTTCAAATGATTAATGTAGTTTCCTACTAAAACAATAATTTACTGTGATAACACGGTTACGGTCATGCGTATCAAAATTTTATCGCCAAAGACACCTTGAAGAAAAAATTGTAGTTTTAAAACTAGTATTACGAGTAGTGCATACTGCACGTATACAATTCGTCACAAGTTCTTGAACTTGTCTTTTTACTCTATGTACTGTGGGACTGTTTTTATGGTTTCGAAGTAAAATCAGAACCCGTATAGTTTCGTCATGTCCGTCCGTCCGTCCGTCAGTCCGTCGATCCGTCCGTCAGTCCGTCGATCCGTCCGTCTGTCCGAAGCAAAGCGCCGAGACCCTTTGTGCTAGAAAGCTGTAATTTGGCATGGATATAACTATTTATTAAAACTCCAAAATAGTAGAATAAAATATTGAAAACAATTTTTTCAGGATACCTCCTCTACAGGTAAAGTGAGGATGAATTTTTTATTCGTCGCGTACCCTATAGTGTGAGGTATCGTTGAAAAGGTCTTTAAAAATATTATAGGTCTTCTAAATACCATTTTTGGATTTAGGGGTCCGTTCGCGAAATTTTTGGCCTTAAACTGCTAATTTTGGTTAGAGTCAAGTGTCTCCCTAGTTCTCATTCTCAGTAAAATCGCAAACTTTTGTTTGGAATTTAACGTATAAAATTTACACTAAAGAAATTTTAAACAATATTAATTGCGCGAATGTTACGTTATCTTGGTAGGATTCAAGCATATTAAAGTAATTTTGTAAACGTTGGCCGTGCACCGAATATTTAAGAGTTACTTGTAAATAAGTGTAACTTTTTTAATCTGTATTCTCAACATAAACGCATTGCGCAAGATGCCGGGTGGAAGCCGGCTAGCATTAATAAATAAAGCTATTGAAAGACCTTTCACTGCTAGGATAACAGGTTCGCTACAATCAAGATGAATATTCGAAGTATTAGCGCAGAAGACCTTTTGGTACATAATAGGTACATTATTAGGAAGAAGTATGTATTTGATTTGACTTTGTTTTAACTTACATACATACATTAATCGACAATAAATGTCAGGTAGGTACTGTTTAATGTTTTATTACAACATTAACTTCTTTCTGTTAATGTAGTTGTCATAAAAATCTCTGCTTTTAAGTCCAGACGAGATTGTTAAGGAAACCGTTTTTTGTGGTAATTTAATGAACATTTTGAAGTCGGTGTGAATGTGGTATTCGGTTTACACGGTGGTCCTAACTGATGCAATCAGGGTGATGACACGTTGCTTAGTAAACTAGTTTTACATAGTGGGATTATTATGGTAGTTTCGATTCAAATTCTAATCAGTTTGATTGACCACTACAGATTCTCTGACCGTCCTCTTTGAAAAGGCACCTGAAACGATACCATCGTTACCATTTAAAATATTTGACGTTCAAAAGTATATTATTAGCACCTACATGAAACAAATAATTTGGAAAAACTATTTTTTCTTAATTAGGAAAAACTAATGTTTTTATCGTGATTAATCTATTCATTTTACACTTCATATTAGCTCTATTTATAGGATTAAAAGGTTATCTAAACTAAAGAGGAAAATTTTGATTTTTATCTTATAAAGAGGAAATTTTGATTTTTGTCTGTTTGTCATGGATAAACTCAAAACTACTGGATTGATTTAAAAATTATTTCACTAGTAGGATGCTCTATGGATCTAAACGGAAACGGAACCAAAGTGAAGGTAGCTTTTAGCAATATAGGTTAAATATAAGTGACATTGGAAAAAAATATGTTAAAGACCCTAGTTCAGATTTTTTTTATTTGAAATACAGTTTCTTTTTTAATTTTACTTTAAGGTAGAATCAATTCTAATTAACATTTATTCCTAACATGACCTACTTACTACCCGACTGCTACAATAATTCGGGGGTAGTCACATCGCTCGCTCAGTGGAAAAAAGGCATAAGATGAAAATTGCAATTTTACAGGAGAGCAAAAAACTGTTAGAATGTCAGTAAGTAGTCAAAGGAATCTACATTACACGATTACTTGCACAAAACCGTCAAGATTTATGAAAATTTGAAAAAAGTTGAGCATTTGCAGCTTTTGTCCCTCTTTGCCAATAGGCATTAAGTCCGCCCTTTGTCAAACCTAGTCTAAGGTTCATACAATAAAGAATAAATAAAATAAATAAATAAATAAATAACTAAAATTCAACGTAAGACGACTTATGCTTTTTTCCACTGAGGGTGCGATATGTCCACATGGGCGGCAGGCGATGGTGGCATTGCAAGCTCAGTTACTATCATCATTACATTAAAATTGGTACTTACTGTCCTCCAAATCCTCCAGGTACGGGAGAAGCGACCACAACGGCTACCACACAGGAGATGAGCTGCACAAATATATTCAATTAATTAGACAAATTACTTAGAAACTATTTCAAAAACGTTGTAAATTAGTTAAACATTAATAAGTTATTTTTTTTAAGTCTTTGTATCTTTAAAGAGGATTCTAAGTATATTAAGATAATATCACAAACACTCTTTTAATACTTTAAATTTTGTATCGTGATTTATGATGAGCGCAAATTAAATTAATTATGTTAAACTCTCATCCAACCACTTACAGCGAGTTTCGCGTACATGTTGCTTTGTTTTGCTGGACTGATGCTTTGACACACTAGGCCTGTTGAGACTTGGTGGCTTTCTGATTTGTCTGGACCTTCCTCTAGCTTATATACGCACTCTGCGAGTCCAAGAATTGCATAATGCTGCCCCTTAGTTCATCCCTACTAACCTGTTTACCCGACTATACTAATACAAGGTATATGTCAGTAAAACGGTTCGTAGAAAGGTGCCTTCCGAATCTGGTGGGGCTACCGAAGGTGGGGTAAATCGACAACGTTCGAGAATTTGAACGCGTAGATTTTGCGACACAGCCTTTAAAGTGTAAGAGTCAGAGCGTGTGATGTGATAGGGTAAAAATTGACATAGTGATCTTGATTTTTTAAGGAGTATGTGAGATAACTCGTATATTATAATATAATATGTTACTCGACGAGATAACTTATATGTAAGAGTTATTACGTACAGCCAAAGGTAAGATGGTTCTATAAAACCTTTTTATTCTTGCTGTACTAAGTACAATAAATATTTTGAGATCTGCAGTATGTTAATGATCATGAATATCATTATTATCATCGATACATACCTACTATTCAATATGTGTTTATTTGAAGTGAAGTAATATGATAAAGTTAATATTGAAAATCTTTTGGATAGTCTCGACTATTCTCCTTTTGTATGTAAATCCTGGCAAGTTTCATTGCTTTGAAAAGTAAATAAATAATTTTTAAAGAGAAACTTCACCCCAAAAAAATAAATTTAAATTTGTTACAATACAATACATAATAATCAATTATGCCAATAATGCATCTGCATTAACAATTCTTGCATTTCATGTATTATTATGCGGTAATTAATAATACACCTATATACGAAATATATATATTACTTTCGTAAAGTCGCCACATGACTGAACTGATTACATATGTTTTTGTAATGACCTATACAACTGAGCGGTCTATTGTTGGATACCGGTTATTCCTTCTGATTGAAAAATGCAATTTATTAATTAATGGAGAACTTGGTTGCATGCTCGCCATTCTTCCCATTGGATCTAAAAAAGCAACATTAAAAACATTAAGCTTCTTCTTAGCTGATCTGCCACGAAAAGTCCCATTACTATGTTAGTTCCTGAAATTCCATCTAAAACAATAGAATACAAGTATTTTAAGGTGGCTTGTACTTTTATGTCTATTATAATTAAGATTACGAGTAGGTATATCACGTTTTAGAAGCTTATATGGAATGGAAGCGTTTACTTTTTTATATACAAAAAGTATGAAGTACTACATTATAAATTCATAAGTCATTGTTATATTTTATGTTTACGTATATGTACCTATATATTTGATATGTATGTTTTATTATACCTATATATTTCCTATGCTTTATTATGCTTTTAATTTTATTTTTCTATATTTAGAAATAATTATTACATATGTATTTAAGGGTTGTTCAAAAAGAGTAGTTCAGTGATTTGAATGAAATTAAAAATACCGCCTTTGCGAATTACAAGGGTACAATATATTGCTTCTTTTTGCTTTTTTTGAAGTAGGTAGTATAAACAATTCTTTGGCAAACATTCAAACCCTAGGAAAACAGCATAGCGATCTCCTTAATGTAAGTTGTTTATGTATAATAATTATTGTTTCTTACAAATTGTGCTTCGCATCTGATTTACTCGTACGTATCTATTACAAAATTAAATATGCATTGCGATATAAATTATAAACTTGTATCATAATAAGTATCAACAGGAATTACTGCTCATTACATAATATAATTATTTGCCTAAAAGTATGAGTGTGTTATTAATAAACATTTAATAAGCGGCCTCGCTCGAGTTTCATTGACTATTACATGACTTGTATGTTATGTAAGATACCCCATTGGGCTTCAAATATTTTCATAACGGAAAATTTTTATCTCAAAATATTCTGAATGTGAACTGGAATGTAACTTTATTTTTACACGCCTTATATTAGCTTCACCTGTATGTTTGTTTGTAACTTGTAACCGACTCCTCTGGACTTGATTATGACCCACTTCAAACAGTCAAATTTCTTTCAAACTTTGTAGACTTATCGAGGGCCGATGACAATTCAATATCTACAGAAAAAAGAAAGAAATAAATAAAAACCTAAAGAACAATGCCCAAAAATTATTTTTTATTTTTGTTAGCGTCTTAAAACGTCAGTTATACCGAAGCAATTCAATAATTTTTTTACGTATTTTAAAATTAATACCTATTCCCGTATTACCCAGCGTAAAATAATTTTATTAATAAGTGATGAATTGACTATAATAACAATGATGTCAACAATGTCAATTTTCATTCGGGCACTCACTTCAATACATAGCTTGTATCAAGCAACATAAAGGGAGACTTTTGGCCAATATTACAGACAGAATTTCGTTATAAATGTTGGTATGACAAATGTAATGATGTCAAATTTCCATATCCGGTTGTCAATCAAAAAAAAGTCAGAATAAAATAATTGTAAAAATTACAGGCAGCCGTAAGTCTCCCCTACTCTATGACTCAATGGTTATAAGAATTCAATCTCAAAATACTTTGGTTCTGGGGTGTGTCTGCTGAAAATTCTTATATATCTAAGCTCAGAAATTAAAGCGGCGATTTTTAGATTTTTTTTATTTTAAGACGCTAAAGTTGAAAATGAAATAAAACGATGTATGGCAGTTGGGCATTGTTCTTTCATTTCAAAAAATTTCTTCCAATCTTCGTAGACTTATCGAGGACCGATGACAATTCAATATTGAAAGAAAAAAAAGAAAGAAAAAAACCTAAATATCATTTCAAAAAATCAAACTAAAAAATTAAAAAATAAATAATAGTTAAAAAACACGCTTTTATAGAAAATTTAACTAAAACATAGAAAATATATTTGAATAAAAAATTGTATAATTGTAATAAAAGCGTGGGGTGCTATTTAAGATATAATCAAAATGATAATCCTTCTACTCACTGACACCATGCACCCCACGCTTTTATTACAATTACACGATTCTTAATTCTTTATTTTCTATGTTATATTTGGGTTTTCTATAAAAGCATGTTTTTTAGTTTTTTTGTCAACTATCATTTATTTTTTTATTTCCAAGTTTTGGAAGTTTTACAACAAAGAGGCAAACCAATATACATATGTATAAGCTAATACATACGAGTAGATTTCATGGCACGTGCTTGTTCTAGCCTTATTATGAACTTGTACGTTTTAATAAGCTGGCTTAAATCCATCTTTGATTTTATTTTTATGTCAATGTTTGACTACATCCTACCCGATGAATCTATTTATTGTTATTTTTCAAATAATATAATTGGCTTTCTTATCAATAAAGGATATTATGGGTTGCAAAAATTTTAAGAGGACTGAGGAGTGTCCTCTAACTGTACACCGCCCTTGAGCGGTTTAAGCACTCCCAATTGGGATGTTGACTAATTTTAGGATTCAATTTTATTTTATAGATAGAACCTCAATATTCACGAAAAAAATATTATAAAAATAATAATCTTCAGGTTAAAAACAAAAATTGATAAATAAAAATCATTATCAAAATTCCCCCCAAAAACGTCACGTGACGTCACTAAACTATATTCAATACTATCTGTCTACTGAGTTTCTTGAATTTCCATATAAAATTGTTCCAATGACGTCATATTCTCAAAATGGCGTTTGAGGTCACGTGACAGTGAGTACAATTTTTAACATTTTAAATTAATGACATTTAATTTATTGTGATTGATTTCAATAAAAGAATCACATTTTAGGCCTTTAAATGTTACCACTAATATTTTAGACATAAATTTATATTAATTTATAATTAGTGTCAACTTCGCTATTAACTTATTTTTATTACGATGGTCCGATTGATAGAACCACAGGCAAAAAAAATTCCCCATGGATCTACCAGTAGAACTCGGCGATCGGACCACGAGCAATAAACGCTATTAACTACTAAACTTTTAGTTAACTGAAGAGTTTGTAGTCTACCTACATTATGATATTTCACATCCTGTAAACTGATATCTATCTTAATTTATATTTAATGCCGGCAAACAATCAGACGAACCATCACCGATGCGTTGCCGGTCAAGATACAAGAGAGAAAAAAGAAAGTACTGGACCTCCAATCTCAAGTGACGAACAGTTTGGCGGCTAACTTAAGCTTTAATATTTGCTTATAAGCGAGTGTTCTTATAAAACGCCACTTGTGCTGCGTACTCCGCCCAAAGTTGCTACTCTGAGCTTTTAATTCTATAAACTATGAGAGATTTAAAACAACGAAGTATCTTCTTTACATAAATTCCTGTCAAACCATTTTAACCGCCGAACAACGTTGGCAATATTAACGTACAGCCCTTACGGCCAAATGTGTGAGGCTATTAGTAAATGCGGTGAATACGGCGCGTGCGGCGCGTACGATGCTGACAGTGCGATCAGCTTTAACGTAGCTTGATTAATTTTATACCGACAGAATAATATTTGGCTTCCACCATCGATCACTAACATTGGTGATCGATGGCTTCAACCCTTTAATCGCCCACTACTGAGCACGGGTCTCTCCTCTTAAGTAGGTCTAGAGTCCACCATTCCACCACGGTGCTCCGCTCCAGTACAGATTGCTGGAGGGAGCAAACCCCAGTATCGGTATTGTTCTATATCCTATTCGGCATTTCGATTCAAAGTCAAAGTCAAAATATTTTATTCATATAGGTATCACTGATACACTTATGCACGTCATTTTTTGGCTTTTCGGAAGGTGCTTTGTCGTGGAGGAGAAGAAAAGCCTAAAGAAACTCCTCAGTACATCTTTTAAAAAAATATTACAAAAAAAGATAATAATACAAAAGTATTTACTATTCTGAGCGCAACTGGTTGCAGAGCTGGTCATTTCCATGCGTCTTTGTCATTTTTTATTGATTGATACGTTAACCCTCACTGTCGGTTTTACGTGCCCTCCAAAGCAGTTGCGCTCTCTACCTACCTGTCACCCATCCAGCTACCGATCGTACCCGCTATTGTTTAACTCGGTCGATCACTTAGGATTGACACAAGCCGCCGGGCTATGAGAGCTACAGACATATTATCTTAAAAATATATCATTACTTTTTAATCACCGACGCAAACAATGTTAATAGTTTGAGTGTCTGTCTGTTTATCTATGTGTCTGTAGTGTGATTTGACATTATCTCCTAGAATAATGGACCGATTATGAGCGTTTTTTTACGATTGCGATGCAGTTTGTATAATTGAAAACTATGCTACCATAAAAATTATAGGTCCTTAATTTGATATTTAATTATATTTAGAGTTGACTTTTTGGTGTCGATTTATTTTTTATATTATATAATAGAACCAAAACCTATAATTGCACGATAATATTAACATTTGTAATATAGTGATACCCATTTACCTATTAAATATCCTCTGGCTACTTCTTATAGCATCCGTATTTCTTCTTACATAATTACACCGTAAAGTTAAACAACATAAAGACGATACAAGAGACCGATCGAACTTTCGGTTTCGGTTTCGGTTTCGGCTGAAGAACCAGTTTCAGTCGGACTCTAGACGATACAGATTCTCACATTTTATATAACGGTATTGCTACACTATAACACATCGAATAATATTATGAGATCTTCTTACATGTTGCATGGTAATCAGAGCTTTGCAGGATTAAATGAAATCAGTAGAGTATGACACCGCCATTTTTTCAACATTGGGTAAAAGTAAAAGTTAGCACAATTAATGTAATAAGGTTGTTACTTTTTAAATTAGAAAAATAAATTTTATGTAAATAATACCTTATACAAATACATCTATCTTTTATACTCCGGGATTTCTGTACGAATGTCAAAGGAGAATTAGTATAGAGAAATTAGAAATTATTATTATTATTATTATTTATTAAATTATTAGCCCGTTAGTATGGAGAAATGTACTGACTTTAAAATTTTTGTGTCTTGATAAAAATACCTTTATTTGATCATGTTATCTTAATAAATTACACATACTAACTTTAGTCAATGTTAATAGTAGTAAATACGAGATTTTCAACAAAATTCGTTTGTATTTAGGTTATAGTAAACTTACAGTAATATGGACTCTATGCCGCCGTATTAAAGTCGATTGCTTATATAATGTCAAACTTTTAAGTTTCAAATTCATTTGACAGTCCCCTAACACCATCTAGTTTGTAATGTATTATAATCACAGAACACTTTTACTCCTGGCTGATTAAAATAATTTTCTAATTCATTTGACAGTCCCCTTACGTCATCTAGTTTGTCATGTAATCATAATGGAATCAATGCAACCTATTGGCCCGAAGGATCTTAAAAGATTTCTGATTGGCCCTTATCCAAACATAAATGACCCAATGGTTTTCTTTTGTAAAACGGAAGTAAAGTTACTTATTATTTCAGAAAATTATTCCCAAAGAGAATTTTTTAAGAAATAGGGTATATGCTTGAAATATTTTAATTTAATTTCTTGTCCAAAAGTCATTTTGACACAATTATTTTTTTGAGAGTACTGGCTATGGGCATTCTCCTTTCGTGTTTGTGTCGTCTGGAACCGGTGAGCGTTGGTCATATCAGGAGGCTTACCACGAACTCTTAAAACAGGTCAATATTAGCTGATCAATACTATCCTCATGGAAGGTAGAAATAAGGAAGGCCATCTCTGTATAAGAAAAGTGTCCGTAAAACGCGTAAAATTACGGGTGGCGCTGCGATGCAGTCTACAACAGCTATGTTCGAATATCTATTTGGCAGACCGTAACAGCAAAGCGCACAGTATGTTTTTGCCCTGTTATAAAACTGTTTGAATGTAACTTTGTGAACATTATTCGTGCAGTGACACTTTTGTTATAGCGCATGCTATATCTCTTTAAACATTTCCATACTTCAAGTTACTCATAGGAAACTCGACGTGACGCAGCCATGACGTATATCAGAATACGAATGCTCGATTGCACCACCATCACAAAATTAATATCTTTCATTTGCTTTGAAAGTACTAATCGAACCGGTTGGGTAAATTTTAAGAAAACTATAAATACCAAGATGACTATTGTTCAATAAATACAAAACCAATTAAATGTTGTTTCATTCCATGTAACAACATTCTTTAAAATAGTTAAAAATATATGCAGTATCTGTAGTGATTCTTTTGATGATTGAAATTCAATTCTGTCTCAATTTAATAATTAATAATGAATAAGTATAAGTAATTAACTAGAGTTACTTGAGTAGTAAATTCTTCCGTTTTCCTGCATCAAATACGTGTTACGATACGTGATCGCTAATTACGTTTCTCCATGGCAGTCCGCAGTATTGCTTGTGCACCGGCAGTAATAGGGTTAACTACCTCACTACGTTAAATCTCGTCTTGAGTATCGCGTAATCATCTAAATTCTCCTGCGTATTACACTTTATAATACATATAATACATACTAGTAAGTAGTAACCTCGTACATTTTACCCTACGTTTACAAAAAGCAACTGTTGGAACGAAGTTCCTTATCGCGCGTTGTGAAAGGGGGCTAGACGGAAAAAAATCTTACGAAAAGTTGTCACGACACTTTTTGCTATTTCACTTATGTTAGGGCCAAAGAATCTCAATAGCGTGATTCAGAAAGTTGTACAGCGCCATCTAGTTTCATTTGCTGAATCACACTGCTGAGCGCGTAAAACAATACTTAAATCGAAAGGAACTTCGTTCCATCCGGGTGTCCCTTGACACCTTTTAATTTTTTATTAAAAATAAACAAATGAATAAACTGAAATAAACACTCATAACTTAGGATTTTCAGAAGTTCACGGGTGCTTGTGAAAATCCTAAGTGATGTTAGTGATCATCCGAGTAAGCAACAGCCAGCGCGGTCGAATTAAATGGGTGACCAATAGCATTTCCGTGCTTCAGAGGAATACGTAACTAAGCCGACATTCCCCCGTATCATAAGATGACAGTCGTTAAGCCGTGTCCGACACTTGGGTCGACCACTAACTACTCCGCCAATCCGCACTGGAACAGCTTGGAGGTTTATGCTGTAGGGCTCGTCAAGAGGGGAGACCCTTGCTCAATAGTAGGCGATTAATGGATTGAAACAGTTTTGTGCCTAAGGACATTATGAGTGTAATCTTCAAAAAAACATATATATATATATATATATATAACAGCTTCAAAAAAGCAGATAGTTTGTATTCTACTGATATAAAACAGAAACTTCTATACATAAACTAGCTGTGCCCGCGACTTCGTTCGCGTGGAAGAATTTCTCGCATAAATCCCGATCTCCCGGGAACCCTAATCACCTAGCAGTATGAAATGTAGTTTACGACCAATTCTCGTATCTACAGTTCTCATGCATATATATACAAAAAATTTCATAAAAATCGTTCGAGCCTTTTCGGAGGAGTGTGGCCACAAACATCGTATCACGAGATTTTTATGTTTGATTATTTTATTTCTCACTAGCTGTTGCCCGCAGCTTCGCATACGGAAATTATAATATGTTTTACCTTATTTGTACCTCTTGCAGAAAAAATATAAAAAACTGTTAATTTATATTGAAGTAGGTAGGTACTTATATTTAGTAATTTACATACTGAAACCCACGATACAGTCACAAAGGATTCCTCCAGAAGCGGATTTTGAAAAATAAGCAATATTCACATTAATTTGTACCTATTTTCATTTTCTTGCAAATTTTTGAAAAACTGAAACATAATTATGTTTTATCAATTGGAAGGAACATTTGTTGCAAAGAAGCAAATCGGCTGATGTTTTAAAAATATTCCATATAAACTTTCGTCTCGTTTCCCAAGGAAACTTTTTAATTTTCCGGGATAAAAAGTTTCCTTAAATATGACCCCGAGAATTAGTAAAAATATACAATAAAAATAATTAAAATATAGTGGAGTACCTATGCTCTAGGCCTCCTCAAAGGGAGAGACTGCGATGCCCAGTAAATGGGTCATTAATGGGTTGAAGTACTAATTATTATGTTCTGTGGTTGAAGCCATGCAATATACAACATGTGCCTTTGATTCAATCGAGACCTGGGCAGTACTAAATTCTCTTCAGCGGTGCCGGATCGACTACCGGTATATCGAGGTGTTGAAGTATTTGTACTCATCAGCCACCATGTCCGTCAAAGTACACGACACAGCCACGAACCCCATCCAATTGCAGAGAGGTGTCAGGCAAGGGGACGTTATATCCCCAAAACTGTTCACCGCTGCATTGGAAGATGTATTCAAGCTGATGGAGTGGAAACGACGTGGAATTAACATCAATGGCGAATACATCACACACCTGCGATATGCCGATGATATAGTCATCCTGGCAGGATCCCTGGAGGAACTAGGTACAATGCTCGGGGACTTGAACAGCGCCTCACAACGGGTGGGTCTTAAGATGAACATGGACAAGACGAAAATCATGTCGAATGTCCATGTCACACCCGTACCGGTTGTTGTTGACGGCGCTGCTCTCGAAGTTGTAGACGAATACAATTACCTGGGACAAGTGATCCAGATGGGTAAGTCCAACTTCGAGAAAGAAGTCACTCGTAGAATCCAACTCGGATGGGCTGCGTTCGGGAAACTGCGTCATATCTTGTCGTCCAAAACACTACCTCAGTGCCTGAAGTCGAAGGTGTTCGAGCAGTGTGTGTTGCCAGTGATGACATACGGATCCGACACGTGGTGCTTCACTATTGGCCTAATCCACAAGCTCAGGGTAGCACAGCGGGCTATGGAGAGGGCTATGCTCGGTATTTCTCTACGTGATCGTATCAGAAACGAGGAGATCCATAGACGAACAAGGGTGACCGACATAGCTCAAAGAATTAGCCGGCTGAAGTGGCAATGGGCTGGCCACATAGTGCGAAGGACCGATAACCGTTGGGGAAGAAAGGTCCTCGAATGGCGCCCGCGTCTCGGAAAGCGAAGTACAGAACGCCCCCCGACAAGATGGACCGACGACCTGAAGAAGACAGCGGGCATCCGCTGGATTCAGAAGGCTCAGGACCGGTCAGAGTGGCGCAAGTTAGGGGAGGCCTATGGCCAGCAGTGGACCTCCAAGGGCTGATGGATGGATGGATGGATGGAATATACAATAAACAAAAAACATGAGAGGTGTCAAGGGACACCCGGATGGAACGAATTTCCTTTCGATTTAAGTATTGTATTGTTGTACAGCGCCTGTTCAGACTTAAGATAATTAGTTTGATTAGTTGCGGATAGATGGCGTTAGTAAATTAATTCTGAATCACGCTATCAACTTATACTTGTAACATACGTAAGTTTGAATTTTTTTTGAATTTGTTTGAATTTTGAATTCGCTCTGGATACTTAGTTTCATTTACCTTATATAGTTACGCAGTTTGTACAGCGGCATCTCTGTAAAACTAACTGAATCACTTCAAAAAAAGTGTCGTCATTCGCAAAATCAAAAAGTGTCGAAATTTTCCGTCTAGCCCCCTTTCACAACGCGCGATAAGGAACTTCGTTCCAATAAAAAAATAGTGGAGTATGCTCTAGGCCTCCTCAAAGGGAGAGACTGCGATGCCCAGTAAATGGGCCATTAATGGGTTGAAGCACTAATTATTATGTTCTGTGGTTGAAGCCATGCGATATACAATAAACAATAGCCATAACAAGTTACGCAGAAGTTACTAATATGACAAGTAACACCAAAATCTGTATATACTCGTATCTATGTATTTTCATGACAAGCGCGATAGACAAAAATAATTGTATTGACTTCTAATACTCGTACGCCAATACATTATTATTTTCTCAGCGTTTGGCTTGGGTTAGAACGCAGCAATGGAATGTAATCGTTATTTAATTTAATATTATTATCATGTAAAACCAGTTTCCGACGATGACCTGGGTGATAAATGCTTCATGAACTGTGCGGTCAAGTTTGACTCCCATTGTATCAAATATGGTTCTGTACTTAGTTGTTGTATTTAGTTACTGTACTGTTACTTACCGTAGTTAGTACTTACTGTAGCCGTTATCTGTACAGAAAAATAACTTAAGATTGACACATTCCATTATTGAAATAATTGGTGACTATTTCGTATTTATTTACTTTATTAAAATACTTACCTTAATAGTGGAAATTATTTTAGAATTGAGTTGAAGCTTTAACATAAAAATATTTTATACTTTTACTTTCATAGATTTTTAACGTGTAAAGTTTTAATTATTTTAACATTGAGCAATTCCCAAAAGTTAATGAAAATTATATGAAATTAATATTTCTTCTTAAATTCCTCTTTTTTATGGAAATAGCCGGAAAACGAGCTGACGATCCACTTGATTGTAAGTGGCTATGGTCGCCCATGAAAATTAGCAACACCAAAGGCATCACTGATGCATTGCCGGCCAAGAAAGGGTAAAAAAAGAAAGAAAGAACTGGCTCTGAAGCCCCCAGCCAGAACACGACGAGTCGTTTGGCGGCTGACTCATGCTCAAGGATGGTAGCTATCCAGGTGAATCTCATGGAGAAATAATAATAGTAATAATGGTATTAATTAACAATTAAAATCAATATTACCAATATAATCCTTCTGAGGGGCCCTACCACCAACGGCACCAACATAGGTAGTGTCGTTAATTGTCAAACCAGACTACTTACACCGGCTGATACTTAAACCGCCATAATATAATAATTTTTTTCGTCAAATGTGCGGAACCCAAAAAACTAAACAGAGAAAGTAGGTACTGATTGTGAGTATAAAAATGAATTATGAAATGTCGAAACTAGTCCATGCATTTTACGTTGTGGGTTTATTCCTCTACCGGGTATACAAAACAAGTTCAAGGAGAATTACGAGACTCACATGCAATAAACAAGAAAATGTTGTCTTAGAAACATTTTTGTAATACTGAAACAAGAAGTTATAGCGAGACAGTTCATACGTAACATTCCACTACCTACTTAGTAGTGTGAAAAGCCCTTAACTGCAGCACCTCCTCACCTCAGTACTGTATGCACAAAATAAAGAGACAAAAGAAGTACAACTCTGTACGCATCGCAAAATAACATTAGAAGCAGTACCTATTGAGCTTATCACTCTTAATTTTAGGGTCCACGAAGAGAGTAGGCCTATCTGCTGCACTCAGAGTTACTTAACAGTTACTTAAGGAGCGCTTTAAGTAACAGTTAAGTGACGCTAAAGTGTGCCAGTAGGTATATGTATGTATGTGCTTTACTTGAGCGCGCTTGTAAAGCTGGCCATATACGATCAAGTGTACTACTCTAGTTTGCAGTTTGACTTGATGCAGCATCCAGTTTCCCTGAGATACAGTGCCGGATTTATATTTTTTATGGGTGTAGGCCAATTTATTTCCGCCGCCCCATGTATCTTTCTAAAATAATAATTTTCTATTCATAGTAAGGAAGGCACTGAATTAGTCACTAATAAAGTGCGTAAAAAACAAGAATTACAATTTTTGCGACACTTTTTAATAGCAAAATCATCTATGTATAATATATCATCTTCTGAAATCTGCCGCCCCTAGGACGCTGCCGCCCCTAGGCCGCGGCCTATACGGCCTATTGACAAATCCAGGACTGCTGAGATAGCTATATGTCCAGATAGCTACACCGTGGCCATACACCGTCAAGTTTACTGGATGCCGTGCCATGTCTGCTGCAAACTTAACAAATATACTGAATCGTGTATGGCCAGCGTAAGGAGTTGCTCTTCTGTATGTTTCTGTTTTGTACTGCAATTTTAGCGAAGGGAGAGTAACAATACAACTACAACAACAAAAATTCCAACGAATCTACCTAATTACATATTTAGATTCCACTGCGGTGACGGCCTAGATCTATCTCGGTCTGTAGTGAACATGACACGTTTCTAAGTATAGTAACTTATACTATTTTGCACTTCCTATAAGAAGGTAGGACAGGATTTTCGTAGTTTTACTATAAGTTATTGTAACGGAGGATTTGCTATTAGCTATCGTAACGGACAACAGAGAGGAGCAGTAAGACATTGCGTGAGGCATGTAACATAATTGTTGGAACTAAGGGGCGAATGTTACAGTAGAAATAAATTTGATAACCAAGGGTTTCATTAAATTTTTCAATAATAATGGTAGTAAAATCCCTTAAAACCTTACCACCAAGCGGTTTCTGTCGCCTCTTACGATACGATGACGAATTGATAACCTCCTCCTTTTTTTGAACTCGGTTAATAATTATGTTTTTAATTGTTTTGTTATCTATCGCTAATTAAATTGTTCTATATCACGAGCATATGTTCTTTATTATAGCTCTAGGGGTCTGAACTAAACTGAATTGCAATGTAGCATATAAAAGTAAGAAGACATAAAATTACCTAACGAATAATCATACCTACCTAACAGTAGAACAAAAATCGTAATATAGAAATCAATGATTTCCTCAATAAGTCTAAGTAGGTAATCCCGATACCGCCATAATATCGCACCCTCAGTGGAATAAGTTGAATCCAAAAAAAATTTTTTTTTAAACGCTTTTATTTCAATGTTTAGTTTATAAAATTAGCTACAAGTTGTGAAAATTTCAAGTCTCTACGTAAAATAGAACATAGAGAATTATGCGTCTAAAGTCTGAAAATCGTTTTTTTTAATTTAACAACAAATAAACAATGAAAATTAGTTTAAAATATGATTTTCGTGTATTGTCATCGGAAATACACATGTCTGCCAAATTTCATCAATTTTCATTAAAGGGAAGTCATTCAAATTAACGTTACAAGATTTGATCCTTTGATCCTCCGAAGTGAAGCTAAATATAAAAGCGATTAATAACCTTATTGCCGTGTAAATAGAGTAGCATTTTGATCATAATATTGAAGATTTGATGCGTTGATGCTCCGAAGTGAAGCTAAAAAAAGCGTTTAATAAAAGCGTTTAAAAATAGCATAAGTCGTTTTACTTTGAATTTTAGTTATTATCATGATTGGAAAGAGGGGCGAAAGATGCACATGCTCAATTTTTTTCAAAATTTTATCATTAATCTTGACGGTTTTATGCAAGAAATTGTAATGTAAATTCCTTTGACTACTTACTGATATTTTAAAAGTTTTTTTTAAATTGCAATTCTCATCTTATGCCTTTTTCCACTGAGGGTACGATTTATGTAGGTACACACTTACGTGCTTCGAACTACGATCTATCGACCGGCACGTGTAACATTAACATTCTAGTCAACAGATTACATAATGCTACTTGCATGAATTGAGGTATAATGGGGTGCTACGTTAATCCTCTTACCGTACTCTTGTTCGAAAATCGCTTATAGTATAAATGGCATAACATAGGTTTCTGGTGGTTTCTATATGGTATAACATTTTGATACTAAGAAACAGTTATCGTAATCTGTTGTGCTATCTGTACTCGATTTAAATCCAAACTCTCTTCCTTGTGGTTTATCTTTACAGAACAGCAGACAATGGCTCCAGGTTTCTCTTACCTACTAGTAGTTACTAGTAGGTAGTATATGGGATAATTTTTACTTAGTTTAATAACTTACATCTGAACTTATTCATGACGGTAAAAGACTAAAAGTGCTTTTACATACCCTGATATACATAGGTAATAATCAAAAATATACATTAAACACAAAATATCATTAATATTTAGGTAAGTAGATACCTAAACATATTATTTTCAAACGCTTACTTTTTAGTTTACTTACTTCTTACTTTTAACCTATAGGTCGGAATTCACCAAAATCACAATGGGTCAGTCCGCACAACGCCAGTATCCTTATGCGAAATTATAATCTATTATTCAAATAGGTTTCGCGAAGCGAAGCGAAGGTTGGAATTTGAAACGCTTGTGTCAATCCAGTGATGTAATAATTTAGCAGACGCGTTCGATAGCTGTCAGTACCGGCCGGTTGTAGGCGGCCTTCAGGCGGCATAAAAACTTCCAACACTTGGGAGCAGCGTAGAGGAGTATGCTCTAGGTCTCCTAAAGAGGAGAGACCTGTGCTCAGTAGTAGGATTTGAACAGGTAGACAAAACAAGCATTTGATTTTAAACTTACCTACTGTAATTATAATTATTGTCATCGCAGACAATGAACATTTCTAATGCAATGTGCACTGTTAATTCGTATTTTATAATATCGATATTTCCTATTTTATTTTACTAATGCATAAGTATACCCATTAGGTACATTTAAAACTAAGCATTCATATAAAAACTCATTCATAATTATGAAATCCGTTGAATATACTTAATTTTAATCATATTAATATCATCTTATTAGAATTACGCACTAAGTGAAAGTAGTAATGTAAATACCATTTTAATTGGGTAATTGGTTTTTTCTCGAATTTGTATTAGGGTCAAGCGTAAACCAGTCACCGAGGCCTAAACATAACATGGCGGAAATAGCCACGTAAAACTAAAGTAGGTTATGTACTAATTTGACATTTATAAACTCTACTACGTTCTCATTTTCCAATGAGTGTCATTAATTATCACGGTACAGATCTCTTTAACTAAACCTTGTTCATAAGACTCCTCTGTCCATCCTTCTGTCTCTCAAAATCTTAATCCAAGTTCCTACTTAGGTACTCGCAGTATTCGCGCGTGACAATCAATCCATATATCGCACCCTCAGTGGAAAAAAAGCATGTCGTCTTACTTTAAATTTAGGTTATGAATATGATTGGAAAGAGGGACAAAAGCTGCATAATTATGCTCAATTTTTTTTTTTAAGTTTTATCATTAATCCTGACGTTTTGTGGAAGAAATCGTAATGTAAATTCCTTTGACTACTTACTGATATTTTAACAATGCTTTACATAGACATAGGCTTTTACTAAGTTAATGTGCTCACCACCTTGGACCACATCTTCACTTACCATCAGGTGGGATTGTGGTCAAGCATTAACTTATTTGTGTAAAAAAACGGTTTTTTTGTTCTCCTGTAAAATTACAATTTTCAACTTATGCCTTTTTCCACTGAGGGTGCGATATGACATCAAAGATTCGATTGAGAACTTAATTTTGTCAAAAATATAGCCCTATGCTCTGTAAAAAATTATACTAGAAGCTCTGTTACCTGAAATATTTTAAATAAATTCTTCTAGCAACTTTTACCTAATTGTTTATTAGATTCGACAGAATCAATTTTTACGTTTCAGAAATGAGTGGCTGTCAATGCTATAACTTCTAAGTTCTACCTTTTTATAACCGCCTTCAAAAAAAGGAGGGCGTTCTCAATTCGACTGTATTTTTTTTATGTTTGTTACGTCAGAACTTTCGACTGCGTGAATTGATTTTGATGATTATTGTTTTAATCGATTATTCATTTGAAAGGATTACTTCATTTGAAGTCGGTTTTTTTGTTAAAATTTTAGATTATTTGTAATTAGTTGACCAATGGGTAGATAAGTAAACTGGTGGTAGGTAAGTAGTCATCGTCGTCCATTATCCACGTCAGATACCTATGCGTTGCCGGCCAAAAAAGAAAAGAAAAGAAAAAAGAAAATGGTTCTAAGCCCGAAAAAGACGGGTCGATTGGCGGCTAACTCAAGCAAGAATGTAACAGCTATACAGATGATATGCTATTCTTGAGCTTTATATTATAAAAGTGAAGAAAAACAACACCATTAAAATTAATCGTTTAGAAATGACGGAGTATTCTCACGCTTGCAATTCACTATTGCATAGTTTTGTAAAAGTAGGCAAACATGCAATCACTGATCATCTTACACATTTATTTGCATTATTTATAATAGCCATGTGAATTCCTACCGTTTAGTTGAGAAATATAAATTAATGTACTACAACAACATGTTTTAGCCGTATTGGGGCGGCTTAGAATACTAACCCCAATCCCACGCCGGAAGGGTGTCGTAAAAGGTGACTAAATCCGGCCTGCTGGTGGTAGGGCCCTCGGAGGGATTATATTGGTAGTATTGATTTTAATTGTTAATTAATACCATTATTACTATTATTATTTCTCCAGGGGTTCGCCTGGATAGCTACCACAATCGAGCATGAGTCAGCCGCCAAACGACTCGTCGTGTTCCGGCTGGGGGCTTGAGAGCCAGTTCTTTCTTTCTTTTTCTTCTTTCTTTCTTGGCCGGCAACGCATCAGTGATGCCTTTGGTGTTGCTGATGTTCATGGGCGGCGATAGCCACTTACCATCAGGTGGATCGTCAGCTCGTTTGCCGGCTATTTCCATTGAAAAAAATTAGGGATCCGTTTGCGAAATATTTGGCTTTAAAGTGCTAATTTTGTTTAGAGTCAACTGTCGGTCCCCGTATGAATATACAACGATTATACTGTGTTTGTTGTCTCTCAGACACATTACCTTCATACTGACCTGGTAGTCTCATAGACACCTTTTCTTTATAAAAGGACGAGCATGTACTTACGCCAGAACTGCTAGAAGCACACTAATCCACCCTTGAGCATGCTTTAGGAAGGTACTGAGAGCGCTGAAGTCAACAGTTCAAAAATAACGTTGAAATTCAAGTTTTTTAATTTTGCAGGACTAACTCGTCAGTCGCAGAAAGTTAATTTTGTTCTGACCAGGGTGATGAAACTTTTTTTCACGTTGCGTAAAATATTGATCATTCCGTTAGATGTAATATGTAAACATTTCGTCCATAAACAAACCCTAATTATATTTTTTAATCGACTTCAAAAAAAGGAGGAGGTTCTTTTTTTAATCGAAAGCTGGTGCTTGTCATGTGGAACAATGCCCAACTGCCATACATCGTTTTATTTCATTTTCAACTTTAGCGTCTTAAAATAAAAAAAATTCTAAAAATCGCCGCTTTAATTTCTGAGCTTAGATATATAAGAATTTTCTGCGGACACACCCCAGAACCAAAGTATTTTGAGATTGAATTCTTATAACCATTGAGTCATAGAGTAGGGGAGACTTACGGCTGCCTGTAATTTTTACCATTATTTTATTTTGTTTTTTGATTGACAACCGGAAATGAAAATTTGACATCATTACATTTGTCATACCAACATTTATAACGAAATTCTGTCTGTAATATTGGCTAGAAGCATCCCTATATCTTGCTTGATACAAGCTATGTATCGAAGTGAGTGCCCGAATGAAAATGGACATTGTTGACATCATTGTTATTATAGTCAATTCATCACTTATTACCTAATAAAATTATTTTACACTGGGTAATACGGGTACAGGTATTAATTTTAAAATACGTAAAAAAATAATTGAATTGCTTCGGTATAACTAACGTTTTAAGACGCTAACAAAAATAAAAAATAATTTTTGGGCATTGTTCTTTGAGCGAGATCTGACAATGCTATCCATGTCAAAAGTACAATGAACTTCATTTGAAGTCGGTTATTTTTTTGTTAAAATGTTAGATTATAACATATTATAAAATGTTCTCTGTCAACGGCCACGCTGTGGGCTAATAATCCAGCAACATAATATCATTAACTTGTAACAGAGCGGGTTGACATGTCCACATGTCCGTCGTGTCGCAACACGCCCGTACAGGGAATGTTAATGAAATTAAAAGAAAAAACTATTTCGCATTCTCTACGAGATCCGACGAGCATCACGATCGCGGAATCGACACCTCGGTCATAAAATGTGTCCATGTGACCACACTGCACTGCACTGGCCTGGATTTTTAGAGATTGAGCAAACAATGAACAGACAAGACCCGGAAATTTCCATACGATCACATTTCATCGATTATTATTACTAATCCAAAGACGTTAACTAATCTATACTTACTACTATTAATCTATACTAATATATAAAGAGGAAAGATTTGATTGTTTGCATTGAATAGGCTCCGAAACTACCGAACCGATTTGAAAAATTCTTTCACTGTTGGGAAGCTCCTCTATCCCCGGGTGACATAGGCTATATTATAATATTATTATTATTTTTTTACTATTTTTCCCGAAGCGAAGTGAGGGCGATTTCCTAGTTTTATTATAAAGCTGAAGAGTTTGTTTATTATTGTTGTATGTTTTTTTGTTTGTTTGATTTATTGTTTGATCATTTGTTTGATTGTTTGTTTGTGTGTTTGAACGTGCTAATCTCAGGAACTACTTACTTGTTTGAGTTGAAAAATTCTCTTTGTGTTGGATAGTTCATTTATCGAGGAAGGCTTTAGGCTTTATAACATCACGCTGCGACCTATAAGAGTGAAGCGTCAATGGAAAATAATGCAAGCCAAAAACGGGAAAAATCACAGACATGTATACCTAGAGGGAAAAATTAATCCTTTTTGAGAGCTTTCGTTGCGTGCGCTGCGTAAACGGTTTAAGTTACGGAAAAATCTTGTATGATGAAATTGTTCCGGAGAGGGAGAGGGAGTGAGAGAAGGGGCGAGGAGGGGAAGGAGAGAGGGAGGAGAAGGGGAGGGAGAGGGAGAGGGAATTTAATGGTCTCTGATTTTTTATACCTACCAAAACTATAAAAGTACCTAATGTAGGTACATACAAAGTTCATTCATTGATTGTTAGGCGATACGAAGTTCACCAGGTCAGCTAGTGCTGGAAAGTGGATTGTAATAAAGAGGATTTACTAAGAATCATTTCCAGAAATGACAATATAAATTTGTATATACAGGGTGAATTTTTCAAGTGTGCGTGGATGGCCCAATCCGAAACTACAAGGAATAGCGAAAAATGCTGAAAGGAGTCTCGGGGCAAATTTTGATGGACACTAAATCTGCATCATTACATTTTCGAAAAATTAATATTACTTACCAGGAATCAAACCCGTTGATTTTGGAAAAAAAACGCAACCTGTATTATTACTCCATTCGAAAATAAATTCGCTAACAAGGATCGAATTCTGGGAAGTAATTTTATATACTCCCTGTATACATAAGTTTGGTATATATCGTTACTTCCCAGAATTTGATCTTTGTTAGCAATAATATTGAATAGTGTAATAATACAGGGTGATTTTTTTTCAAAACCAACGGGTTCGATTCCTGGATGTAAATAGTTTTAGTTTTCATCAAAATCGACCCCGAGACTCATAGTTTCGAATTTGGCCATCCACACACACTTGAAAAATTTACATGTATGTGTAGCTAGGCTATCTATACAGGATGTCCCAGCGCGAAGTGACCACCCGACGTCTATTGATTATATGGACAAAACTATCGACAAATACCATTAAAGTACAGGTCTTACCGGTTTGTTTTTTTTATTAGCTTTTTTATTTTTTGTAAGGAAACCTGACCTGCTGCACTATTTCATAATTTTTTTTTGTTATTACATTTATTTTCTTTATGTTTGTTTTATTTAACAGTTGTTATCATAGTTCACCTATTTGAGGTATGGAATCTACCCAAAATTAAATAGGATTTTTATAAGGAATTAACTGAAATTAAAAAAAAAACCCTTTTTATTTAATTTCGCCTATTAATTATATCTTTTGTAATTTAATAATAACTGATAAAATAATAATATTCATAGGGGATTTTTCCAACTTTTGAGCGAAATTAAATAAAAAGGAGTAATTTTTTTCAAAAAAATTTCAGTTAATTCCTTAAAAAAAATTGATAAAAAATTAAATCTGAATAAAATGAGTTGATCTGACTGATCTGATGTTTGGTATGTAGGTAAATTAAATCCTGAACGGAGCAAAGCTACTGCTAAAATGGGTCACATAATATGTACCACAGTATAATGCCAATTTGTATAAATTCGATGTGGCGTAAACTATATAAACGCTTGTATACAGAATAGCAACAAATATGATTAATAATTAGAAACGAGAACTACTTGCAGCAATTAGCTCTTTAGGCGAAATGAAATAAAAAGTGTTATCTACCTCTACTACTATCTATCTATCTTTTAAAAAAATCAGTTAATTTTGGGTAGATTTCATACCTCTAATAGATGAACTAACTATGATAACAACTGTTAATTATTAAAACAAACAGAATGAAAATAAATTTAAAACAAAAAAAAATTTTGAAAATAGTGCAGCAAGTCAGGTTTCTCTACAAAAAATAAAAAAGCTAATAAAAAAACCAAAGCGATAAGACCTGTGCTTTAATGGTATTTGTCGATAGTTTTGTCCAAATAATCCCGGTGTTAGGTTTTATTTTCGTTACGGAATTTCTTGATTGGGTCGCTGCGCTCAAAGCCCACGAAAAAAGCTATGCAATAGCTTAAAAACCTCAAACTCAAAGAAACGTAAATCTAAATTCTCTGTCTCATGTGCGGCTACGCTGTGGCTGAATCTATAGCCTATATTAGAATAGACCGAATCTCAGATTAACCGAATAGACTATAGAACCTATAGTCTATAAGTATTGCATCTATGAATAATGGATTCGACTTTAGAATACAGAATACCATATTGTATTGTATCCAAGCCATTTATAATTCTTTCATTTGCTCTATGGTATGTCTGTTGTATAAGTACTCTGTGCTACCTTATACTCTGTGCTTGCTAATTTTGATTTTAAAAAGTATAACTTTTATCTATGATTTGATTTGATTTCCTCAGTCCTCTTGACTCACATTCGCTTTCGAGAATTTTATTTTTATTATTTAAAGTTGTAGCGGTGCCTTCTAGCTACCCAAACTAGTTATAAATTCTGAAGTTTAGACTATTTTTATTATTCTATAGATTAACGAATACTTAAAATAATTATACTTACATACAATACAAGTCGGCCATTGATGCCGCTCGTGTGTTATTATTTAAAAAGTAGTCATATTCAGTGAGCAATATGCCGAAGAATATAACCAGTGAAGTGCGTGAAATCATATTAAAAGTCAAGGAGTTTATGGACGAAGAGAAGCGTATGCAAGTTCCGATTATTCCACTCAGCAAAGTGTATGTAAGAGTTTCGGCGGCCACTGGTTAGTGTTGTAATAAATATACATCTATTTCTATAGTTCACGACAATCTCTGAGCTTGGTTGTAAACGGACACTAAATTAGACCATGTCTTGCTATATTTACGAAACATAATTTTTTTATATAAAATTCACAAAGAATCATTGGAAGCTTAAATTGACGATTATGTTTACCCTAAAAACATCAACAACAAATCGAAACAAAAGTACCAAATTTCTTTAACTATCTCTTGATAAATCTAATTACGGCTATACCCTGTCCACAAATCTTAGAGACTAAAATGACAACCACTAATGTCAAAGTTCGAAATAATGTTACCAGCTAAATTTGTGCAATCTACTTTTCCGGTTTTTTGAATCGTAAACCATTTCGTAAGAATTGTGAGAAGTTTGAACTAATTAAAAAAATCATTCAGTTAGTAACAATATTAATATTAATAAGTCGATATAACTTATTTTCACTCAAAACTTATTGCCTGGGGCATATAGTCGATGAGATATTTCGGATATCTCAATTTTTATATATTAAAATAGTTCTTAATAGACGTTCTTGGCTATATAGTATAAAATTAGCTGTATACCGAATGTCACCAATACCATAACCAAATACTAATTCTTGTAAGTAAAATAACTTTTAAGTTCAGTTAATCAGGGTAAATATATTATGGATATAATTATATTTGATACGGCTGCTTAAGCTCATTTTTCTACCAGTTTTAGGGACTCTTTAATACAAATATTCGACCTACCGTAAAATCTGCGAATATTTTTCCGATTTACTTTCCGGTTTATGGTCATCACTATTTAATTTGCACCCGAAACTGGTCACCCATGAAACGTCAATTTAGTCTCTAAGATTTGTGGACAGGGTATAAATAAATGGCTCTCAGTAGCTGCCTTCATCTCAACTTGCTAGTCTAAATAGTACAGTAAATAAGTCCTACTCTTTACGTACCGTAAATATATGTCATGCTCTAAGATCGTGTAGGGACTGCGATTACCTGTTTTCTCCCCTATTAATTAGCAAAAAGCTTGTGCCAATTTTTCCACTTTCTGTTGACTTGTTGTTGTTTCTGCTACTGACTTTTGTTCTGGATTGTACTAAGTACTCACTTATCCACTTTTCTAGCTGTTCACAGAATAGTCGCAATACTTGTGTGTTATTTATGTATATGCTATTTTAACAGACTATTCATATTATTATTATTTGAGGTATAGACATGGAGCTTGTTTCCAAACGCTGCTCCGACCCAACTTGATACTTTGTGGCCAGATTTATTAATCATGTTATATCTCATTAACCATTACCCAATCCTGCCTTAAACTTCATTTTTAGATGAGTCTTCTTTATCTTACAGGATCTTTTAGTTGTTATTTGTAACATTAAATTAAGACTGGCATAAAATGTAAAGAATTAAGTATAAATTATTTAACAAAAAATGGTATACTTAACAAACTTCTGTTTTCTCTTAATTTTTTAAGTAATTTCAATAAAATGTACCAAGATTGTTTACCAAATAAGCTGTTTAAAAAACAGTACAGAATCCACCTTAAGGCAGAAATAAACAAATGGATTAGAGCTCAATATACAACTATACAATCTTGAATAATCCTAATTTAATCTCTTGTACTATAATGTAATCAAAAAATTAAATTATTTTGTTACAGGTGTCTCAGAACGCACCGTTTTGAATATTGTTAAGGAAGCTCGACTAGTGGAACAGGGATTACTGGATCCAGAAATGTTGAAAAGAGCACCAAAGAAACGAGTTCGGACTAAAGGAAAGATAGAAGTTGACGAGTATGATCTTCAGGTTATAAGGAGAAAGATACATGAATTTTATGCATATAAAAAAGAGGTACCCACAATTAACAAGTTGCTGCAAATATTGAAGGAGGAAATAAACTTTAAAGGGTCCAGGGAAACTCTGCGAAAAATCCTCAGGAAGAATGGATTTCAGTTTAGAAAGACAAAGAACAATAAGGAAAAAGAACCTGTGCCAGAGTCCACCTCATCAGTTCCTCCCATGGTACCACCGTACATCCACACCATGTTTAGCCACAAAAATATTCAATCATAAATTAATGTAAATGACTTAATTACTGTTTTGTTGTAACTATGACTAGAGGATCTATATTGTAAAGCCTGTTTTTGGTTAGGATTACTATGTTAATAAGTAAAACCCCAGTGTAAGTGAAAACTTTACAATTTATTGAAATGTATCCAGTTTGGTCACATTTGTTAGGTTGCTGTAGCTAAACAAAAAAGTCAAGGAAACATTGCCCCGTGACATAGATTTGAAAGCTTTTTGTGTCAGTGCAGTTTTAAAAATGTTTGCACTATTTAATACGTAACTAAAAACGGGATTTATACTAATCTTTATATAAATTGGTGTGTAGTAGATATTTTAAATGCAGCTACTTAGCAACTAGGCGGAATATAATTTTGGTAGCAATATTTTTATATACAGTAGGCGCTTGGTAATCCGGCACCCGATTTTTCCTCTTTTTATCGGATTTGTAATTAAAAGCTTTTTAAATACAATGTAAAATAAATTCTACGTGGTATGTAGCCGAGCAAAGCTAAATTACACAAATGATTCAACCAAATATAGATGATTCAACCGCTCTGTAATCTGGCATTCGGTTGTTTAAAATGGCGGATTATCGAGCGGGTTACCCGAGTCGCTAAGTACCGGATTACTGAGAGTATCAGATTGGCGAGCGCGATTACTGAGCGCCTACTGTACATTGAAATCATTTTCTTTTAATAAGATTTGTAAACAGTGTTCCGCTTACCATTGATGATACAGATGTATATCATCTAAAGGACCATAAAATTATATTTAATTTTATGGTATGATTAATTATGATGTCTGGTACATCATTATTGGCTGGCTGGATTTTACCTGTTATATCTGATAACAGTGACATGTATCAAAATTATCAGAAAATGAATTTTGTAATTTAGAACGAATAGCGGCATTATTAGAAGCCTCTAAGGACAGTGAGTGATTGGTGGAATAAAAAAAGTACTTCATAAGATCTCAGCTTCTATAGTGTTTTAGAAGATTATATTAATTAAGTATATTTAAGTTACACACAAATTTTAAATGCCGAAGTTTCCCATGTGATAGCATCACATTATATTTATTAGTACTGGACATGAGATTGTGATATTGTTATAATACTCACAGTATAGTGAATTACAATTTAAAAATACAAGTTACACATCTTTGGTTCCAAATGTATTGTCTGTGCAATACTTATTTACCGCATACATATTAATTTCCTGAGAATACCTACTATTTTCTACGCTTATTATAAATGTATATTAGTTTAAAATCAATGCATAAATAATTTAATAGTTATACTAAATTTAATTTGAGGTCGATTATGAACATTTTATGATTTATTTTAACGTCAGCGTGAATTTAGATATAATATGTGTATTTGATAATTAATTAGTTGATACACTCCCAGACACTTTAATCGAGCCACTTTGCGTTTATCAGTGTACTAGCTGACCCAGCGAACTTCGTATCGCCCGAGAATGTAACAAATCAGAGGTCATTAAAAAACGGTGTAGCCTTTCTTAACCGTTATAGTTTTGTGTGCAAATCTCCTCTCGCTCCTACTCCCTTTTCCCGCTCCTGCGCCCCTCCCCTCCCCGTGTTACAACTATAACAATTAATTTTTGTTTCTAACTATAAGCTTATATATTAATTTTCACATTTCCGATTTTAAAAATGACAATTACCCCTTAGGGAATGAATTTCAAGAGTATAATTGTTTTTTGTGATTAACTATAAGCTTATATACAAATTTTCACCCCTTTTTACTTCAAAACTGACGAATTTGCCATACTAAATTGCAACCCCTTAATTAACCCTTCGGGCGATGATTTAGAAAAAAAGAGCATTACTGTTTTTTGTTTCTAATCTTGAGCTAATAGATAAATTTTCATGTTTTTAACTTCAAAAATGACGAAGTTGCGTACTAAGTTCCATCCCCCTAAATTAACCGTTTATCATCCCTGATTTCCCAAAAAAAATGTGTTAAAATTAACTTTTGTTTATAACTATGAACTAACATAAAAAATTTCATGTTTATAAAGTGACTTCCAACCGCTATTTTAGGGGATGAATTTCAAAAAATCCGATAGCCTATGTTACTCAGGGATAATGTAGCATTCTAATGGTGAAAGCATTTTTAAAATCCGTTCAGTAGTTTCGGAGCCTATTCAATGCAAACAAACAATCAAATCTTTGCTCTTTATAATATTAGTATAGATTAATGTACCGTTTTCCTTGCTGGCACGTTTAAATACAGATGATCAAATACCTGTGTGTCTGTGTACCAATTCCAAATTAGAAATTAAGAGTGGCTTGATTATTTTGTCTGGGACTATACGTATTATTCACAAATAAAAATTTGTATATCTAATATTTTTTTTCATTGGCTCCATACTTACGATGAATATAGTCGTTTGGGCTTGCATAATGCATTATCATAATCTTCCTTCCGTCCTTCGTGTGGATTTATCAACCAGCGCTGACGTAATTCTCCATAAGGCAGATACTTTATACTTTTGACAAAATATTGATACTATGGATAGTTCGTTCACATATGCGGCCGATATCATCCGCATCGGGCTCTCATATGATTTCATACAAATACGGTGCGGAAATATAAGTACCTATTTGCGATCACCATTAGTGGGTTATCAAAACTTATAACAAAAATAAAAATTCGTTTCTCATTTTCATACTCTTTATTGTTTTATAAGCATGATATAATTTCCAATATTAAGAACGACGCTAAATTGACAAGATGAATATTGCTTACTTATATTTTAATTACTAGTCTATTAATTCTTAGATAACTATAGTAGGGCATCACGCAAAATTTAACTATCGCCCCAACTCAGAGTCACTAACGATTACTTTAATCGCTCCTTAGTAAAAAATCACCATACCAATTCTTTACTAAAGAGCAATTTAAGTAACCGTTAGTGACTCTTGAGTTGGGGGGTTTGTGTGCTTCGTTAGTAAGCCTAATTGGTTGATACCTTTAGGTCGACGCGCTGTCGTGGCAATCGTAACATTTTCTTCATAACTATAACAAATAAATGAATATTATTACTGTTATAGATGACTTGATACTTGCAAAGTTTTTAACATTATTACTTATTATATGGCCAAATAGACAAATACATTACCAGAAATATTAAAGCAGATATATTGATATAATATAGGGGAAGTAAGCCCAAGACGGGTACCCAGCCTAAAAAGGGTAGGCAATGCGACATCGTCAGATTGAACGCTGGACTCGCTGCGAACAGAGCAACAGTCGCTCCGCACCATGCTCCATCTGAGGCACTCACTAAAAAACGAAGCTAGTAGAAACACGTGCGCAGTGACCAAAAATATTTTTTCGTCTGTTTCGATAAAAAATTGCAAGATGAGTTCACATTGATTTTTGCTTTTGCTTAAATGTCTGTCTAATAGTGTTAATTCAGTATCGAAATAAACTTATTCGAGTATATTTTCATACTCAACCAATGACATTATATACAAGACATGCCAACACGGCGCTAGAAGTACGCCAGTCGAATGTGCATAAGTATAGCGATTTCAATTCATCAGTTGATAGCTGCCGTGAGTGAGCCCGTCTATAGTTTCACCAAAATGCCGAGTTGTTTTGAGATTTCGAAAAAATCATATCTCCAAATTGAATAAAAATGATGGATTACATACCATAGGTAAGTACATAAAACGTTATGTTAAATATTGGTACTAATATCGAATATTTCTTTTAACTTTTACTGACTGTTCCGTACTGAATTTGTTAGTGTGCTAAGTGTGCAAATGTGTGCCATTTGGTCATAGATCTCGTGACACGCTGTGACGCGAGCGACCTCGAGCGACAAACACTAGCTGTCTTTTTCACTATTATTATGGTTTTAGTAGTGCCATCTCTTTTACATAATTTATCAATGTGTGATCGGTTTAATGAAACAAAAGATAAACGTGTGTGTGTTGAAGCTCGAACGGAACAGATTTTTTGGTTGATTTGTAAGGGCATAACGTATCTTTAGTTTTAATATCATTGTACTCAACACACGAATTTAGAGTTAATATTTGAAGGTAATTTTTCGAATAATGTAAACTTCTAGATAAAAGGCAAAATGGGTAGGGCAAAATGAGTACCTACTCGTTTTGCCCCTTTTTTACGTGGGGAAATCCTCATGGATGCCATGAATACTATTGACTATGCTGGACTCCTACCAGCTAAAACTACCACGGATGTACTCCTCTACACCGTCGGTCAGGATCACGGGTACGCTCTCGCATTCTTCCGCGAGCCTGACAGTGCTGGTCCTTTTTGAAATCCCTTTCTCAGCATGGATCTGGAGTTTAACCATCCCTTTTTCACTACAAGGCACGCGGCTCATACACCGCGCGCACCTTCTCGAGGCTTTATTTTATTGACGGCTGACACCGTGTCCATCGTCAAGACATCAATTCATTTAGGACGGAGAAGGGCCTGGTAGACCCTCTTCCGACGTCCTACTCTCCGGCTGCGGATTGGGAGGTTAGATTATATCTCCCTCTCCATCTCCGCAGCTTCTTTCTGCGACATAACCTCCTCGCAGAAGGAAAGTCTCACATCCCAAGCCATTGCCATTGCTCTTATTATGGTCGAAAGCGAGAGTTCGTCCCCCATTTCTGCGACGAGTTCACGGCGCTCATCCTCCCAGGCTGGGCACACTAACAATGTGTGTTGCGCCGTATCTTCGACGCAGCTGCAATGGTGGCACCTGGTGGTCGGTTCACTTATTTAGGTACTTTCCGAAACAACCATGACCGGTGAGCACCTGTATGAGCCGGAAGGTAAACCACCCATGCCGCCTGTCCAACCAATCCTCCAGGATCGGACGGACAGCCTCCACAGTCCGGCTCTGAGTTCAGCCAGCTGCTTTTTCCACCTTTCAGTCACCGACTCTTGAGCGTGGAACTTCCACTCTTCCATTTTTCTTGGCGAGGCTACATATACCGGGCCCGCTTTGATCGCCAATCATATAACGAAGCTTGAGCATCCCGTCAAGACGCACACTGCCTCGAAGGAGATGGTGCGATATTCTCGAATGACTCCGATAGCCATCACCCTCTGAGGTTTTCTTAAAAGGGCGATGGTTTTATCAGTCAGCTCTTCTTCCCTTACGGGAGCTCCGTATAAGGCCATAGACCGCAACACTCCTAAATAGAGGCATCTACTACTTTCTTTAGGCTCCCCTAGGTTTGAATAGAAAAGAATAAAAATAGAAGCAAAGAAAATAAGTTTGAATGAAATGAATGAATGAAAATTTATTTTAATATAGTAGCAATGGTGCCTGGCTACAATAAAGACTAATTACTACTACTGACTTCAATGTTATTGGACATTCTTATATTCTATTATGTTAAGTTTTTGTGCAATTTAGAAGTACATTTAAGTTGCTTATTTTTAGACTGATTATGATATAGCTAACTTAGAAATGTTCGAGAGATTTATGTACCTACCCATCTTAGGCCGGCCTTCCGTTTTGCCCGAGGCCAGTACCCATTTTAGGCCCCCCCCTATGGGCAAAATGAATTTTTTGAAGGTTTATATTATTTGGTCATAATAATTTTGCTGGTGTAGTTTTAAGTAATATGACCTAATTTTATCAAACTATATTAAACTCCCTTACACGCGTCAACTTAAGTCTTTAGAAATTATGTTATTAACATGCTCAAACTTTAATTTTGCCTTAGGGTACCCTTCTTGGGCTTACTTCCCCTACATGGTGAATTTTTCAAGTGTGCGTGGATAGCCAAATTCGAAACCATGAGGAATAGCGAATAATGGTCAAAGGAGTCTCAATATTAGTCAAAATATTATGTTTCATGAACTACGACTTGGCACGGTAAACAAATACAATATAATCTAGACATTAATACCAATTCAATATTCAGTAACATTACCTACCCTATTCCCTAACATGTTAATTTTAAAGATATTAATAACCGGAGAGATATTCTATAAAATATTTAAAATAATAACAGCACCCGGCGTTACCTACAGACACGGTTTTAACCATTACATATCACAATATGGGGATAAAGATATAGAAATATTTCTGAATGTCTCTTGCTTGATACACACTTAAGGAGATTCCCACAAAATTCAACATTCGTTTCTTTTTTCTTAAAACAGTTTTTTTAATAAAGATGATTTGATTGAATTTTAGGCATTAAAGTCCTTTATCCTTCACTCAATTTAAATTTGGTAACCAAACAAAGTAATCCGAAACAATTAAATTTCTATCATATTATATATCATATTATATTTCTATCAACAATTAATAACACATAAAAAATATAACCTCAGATTGCGAAAGAAGGAATCACCGTGTGGAACTGAGATTCCTATGGTACCCACTATCAAACAATTATTAACATGCGTGTAAACTATATAAAATACTAATCTTAAATATAAACCTTGGTGTTATATGTTAACATTCATATAATAATATTTTAATATTGCTGATGTAGCTATACCTAATCTAGCGTCAACTGCGTAACCGCCTGACCACGGGACATTCGCCATAGCAAAAATTCGCGCGGTGCGAACGGCGGAGCGTCTAGCGACGAAAACAAATGTACAGTAGCTCGAGTGTGAGTTTCTAACATAAAACGGCTAAACGCAACTATCGCGTTAATCGAGATGACTCAAACATTTTAGTAAACATATTTTATGCGAGTGTGTTCCTTATACATCGTCAACGTTGAATGTAACTTAACATACGAGTGGAGGCATTTTGACGTGTGCGCGAGTGTAAGTTACTATTTTGTAGTTAACTATTGAAAAAATACGCAACCAAAGTAGTAGAGTTACTCACTTGATGTTTGACAAGTGAAACGCATTTTTTGGTAATAGTTTATTTGATGTTATTATGGATAGCCTCAGGGATTATTTACAATAAAATTACACATAATTTTTTCCTTCTCTTTGCATATTTATATTTTCAATATTTCCAATAATACAATACTATTTTGCTATTTTTAACTTGACAATGAAATGACAATAGTGTTATTCTCAAATACTATGGTAACCAAAACAGGGTTGCTCATCTACAATGTACAAATGTAGGGTCGCTAAACATTCATTTATTAAAATAGGCTTACAGTATGAAGTGAAAATTGATTAAGCAATATGTTGAATGGAGCAGCGCGTAATTACCTACTTTGCTTGGAAGATGTTGGCGGAAGCCCAGTGCCCTGTTTAATAAACGTTACAATTGGGATGTTGACACTAATTATAAATTAATATAAATTTATGTCTAAAATATTAGTGGTAACATTTAAAGGCCTAAAATATGATTCTTTTATTGAAATCAGTCACAATAAATTAAATATCATTAATTTAAAATGTTAAAAATTGTACTCACTGACACGTGACCTCAAACGCCATTTTGAGAATATGATGTCATTGGAACAATTTTATATGGAAATTCAACAAACTTAGTAGTCAGATAGTATTGAATATCGTTTAGTGACGTCACGTGACGTTTTTGGTGGGAAATTTGATAATGATTTTTATTTATCAATTTTTGTTTTTAAATTGAAGATTATTTTTATAATATTTTTTTTCGTGAATGTTAAGGTCATATCTATAAAATAAAATTGAATCCTAAAATTAGTCAACATCCCTATTCGACAATTTTGTAAATAAGTGACATATTTGTTAAATTTTATGACAAGTGCTGTTTAATAAACCTTACAATTATGTAAGAATTTTACATATAAAAATCCTACAAATATTAGAATTGTAAATGCTGTTTAATAAACGTTTACATATGTAGAAAACGCATGTAGATTTCGATGAAATATTGTATCTACAAATTTATAATTGTAAGTCTGAGTTGTAAGTTACAAATTACATAAAATGTAAATTTTTGTTGAAGAAATTTACGAGGATGGATTTAAAAATTTTTAAAATATTTAGAATTTGGTTTTACCAATTAGCTTACAGAGTGCTTTCCTATTTGTTTGATTTTTAACGAAACTTGTGAAACACAATAACAAAATTACGTTTTTGTCTATAATATACAATAATGTTTAAAAAAAATGTAGATACGTCATGCCCTTACCAATCAACCAAAAAATCTGTTCCGAAAAGAGCTACAACATCTTTTGTTTCACTACACCAATCACACTACAATAATGCACGAAGGCATTTTAACGTTGTATGTCAAATCTCAAGCACTTCTGACAACAAAAGCGTCCATATCGTCTTGTATTGACAGAACGACTATGAACAAATAGAGGTCAATTGACCTCTCTTACGATCTTCATCTTCGGCGCGCTAGTGACATATCTACCTCTTTTTTACTTATAATATCATTTATAATATACCTTTAATTTGACAGTGACGTGTTAGAATCGTATTTAAGATCATTTCCTATTTTTGTTACCAAATATTCGAATGTAGTTTTGCTAACCCGAATTTTTTCGTTGAATGTAAAATCTGTCACATCAAAAGCAAAGTTAATACTTTTACGAAAAACTCGCCGCCGCCGCCCTTATACATATACATATATTCATCGTCACTACTGTTACTACTTCCACTACTAGTTGTTAGAATCATTTTTTTTGTGTAGGTATAACAAATAAATTTCGTTACTTGAGACACTAAATTGTAAATTTCTGACACAAGACAAGTCCACCTGTCGGAATTGTTCTACAATTTACAAAATGTGTAAACTTGTAAATTACAAGTATTGTTCAATAAAACAGTTTTCCCTACAAATATGTCAATTGTCACCTGTAGAGAGAAAATTTTTATTAAACAGAAATATGTAAAATTGTAGGTACAATTCTACAATTTTGTCAATTTTCTACCATGGTAAACTTGTAAGTTGTATTCTTTATTAAACAGAAACTTGTAGATTTGTAACTTGTAATTTACAATTACAATTTACAATTTGTAAAGTTTATTAAACAGGGCACAGGCTCAAGATAAGCGCAATCATCAGCGAAAACAACGGCCTATATTCCGAGCCTCTTTTAAAGCATCCCATTATATCATCCCGATTCCCGACACATGTAAATAATCGAATGTCAATGAATAAAGTTTTTAAATTTTCATGTACAAAGTTTTTTCGTATGCTCTTTATTTCGAAAATCCTAATTTTTACCTTGTCTATCTTTGCATATAAATAAATTAATAAAATTAATTATTAACTTCTTTGCATAATTGGCCAATGAATTATATAAAAATTGAGAAATTGAAAAATCTACCATACGGGGAATACCCACGACCATCGAATTTCGAGTCCGAGCTCTTAGGCGCTACGCCAACTCAACTCGTGCTATATATGCATCTTCGTAATTAAAGTAATATTCATGGTATGAAACTTTTTTATTTTCATGTAATGTGCGTAACAAAAACGTCAAATGTTTGATATCATAGCATCACGATGCTATTGTTTTATCTCATTTCTTCTTTAAGTTTAAAGCGGAACACCTATAGCTCATTCATAAAAAAACATAATGCGCCTAAAATAAGTTTCACTTGACTGCCTCTGTAAGCTTAGTAATAGTGTACTTTTAAAATTAGATGAGTTGTAAGTGCAACTATGCTAATAACGAAGTGAGCAAACGAATAACTTTTTCGTTGATGTTTAAGGAACTCACACTCGCATAAAATACGTGTACTAAAATGTTTGAGTCATCTCGATTCCCGTGATAGTTGAGTTTTTAGTTTTTTTTTAGAAACTTACACTCGTGCTACTTATTTTAAAAGTACACTATTCCTAAGCTTACAAAGGCAGTCAAGTGAAACTTATTTTAGGCGCATTATGTTTTTTTTATCAATGAGCTATAGCTGTTTCGCTTTAAGCATAAAGAACAAATGAGATAAAACAATAGCATAGCATCTGTTACTATGACTACTATTATGTTTTGTTACTATGACGACCTATTACCAAACAATGCGTTTCACTTGTCAAACATCGCACACGTCAAAATACCTCCACTCGAATGGTTACATTCAATGTTGACTAAAAATTTCACGTAAACGATATTTTGAAACTCACACTCGCAGTGTAGTTGTTTTAATTGTCCGCTAGAGGCGCTGACAATAACTCCATACATTTTGATTGCATAGACGCAAACGCGTTGGTGAAGTAAATGCTTGCAAAAACTCACACTTGAGCTACAGATGTACCCACGCGCAGCGGTAAATGCGCCTTGCGCCGCGGCGGGCGACTAAAACAAACACTTGAACCAGTACGGCGCAAGCGAAGCGAAGCAAGCATCGAGCGGCAGACGTGGCGAATAGTACAGAAACCAAACGAGTTTAGTCGTTTTCGAAACTTTTATTGCCGAAATACTAGCTTGGCCAGCTATTTGAAAGTCATGTTCTCCACAATATCTTCCAAATATTGTCTTTAACCACAAAAGTATTATTTTCTAAGCAATTTCGGGATAACTTTGATAAAGACATTTCGCTCTCGTCCTATCTGGTGACGGCGGTGAACGTCAGTCCCGTGGCCTTCAAACTGTGCCGCGCGAATTATCGCCCCGCCCGCCGCGCCGTCGCGACCCCATGACCAGGCCGTAAGGGTGTTTTATTATCGTGCGGATTTCATCACGCACACGGGATTGCCCCGCACACATTACACTAAATAGTTGTACGCACACACGGACACAATAAAAACTTGTATGAAAAGGATACTTGCGGGCGTCACGCATGCGGGGCAATCCCGCGTGCGTGATGAAATCCGCACGATATTAAAAACAGCCTTAGTGCGTTAAAACTTCGATATAATATTCAAATCACTAATCCACTGGACCAAATTGACATTTACAGTGTAATCAGTTTTTGAAATGGTTTTTGACGAAAAATAAACAGTGGCGTGACAAACCGATTCTGATGTGAATAATTGATAGTCAGTGACTTGGAACAAGTATTTTTCAGGGACCAAGAAATCACTATTACTATTACTACTATTATACAATATTAATTCACAAAGTGATAATAGTTTCACTCAAATTGGTTGTGAATTAGTGATTGGACTATAGCTTAAAAATTCCTAATTATTATTATTAACAATTCAATTCCTAATTACTTTTAAAACAATCAAAAATAATAAAATATTATATGCCTACCTAGGTGCTATATAATAACCATTTTTATTTCTAGGAATTAAGTATAAATTAGATACATATTGGTAACCGATAATATCTTATAATTAGCAACAAATGACAACACTAAACAACTCCTTAAATTACTACAAGCAAGTGCATTTTTGCATGTCACTTATACCTATAATAACAAAATAGAAGAGACAAGCAATACAATAGACAATTCTAAATAAATACAGTCCCTAGCCAAATTATTAGAGGCACTAATAATGTTCTGCTTTAAATGCATTTTTGAAACTGAAATAATTTGGCCAGGGATGGTATTACATAATGTACAACAAAAGACAATATCACACATTTTCAATCGCTGCTAATGTGATCAATTATTGTATCTAAACCCGTTTTCTTTTAATCTTTATTTTTTATATATCATAAAAGTTAATGCTTGACTGCAATCCCACCTGATGGTAAGTGGTGATGTGATTATACCATACATGACTATGTAATGGTAAAATGCACTAACTTAATCTAACTTCCAAGACCTAAAGGACGTCTTGGTTCTAGATCCTAAACAAAATAGATCACATTATTAAAATCTCCTTAAAAAGTTGTGGAAATAAACGCTTTGATTTTCTTTGCTTCTATTGTATCTAAATATAAACATGAATTCTGTGGCAGTAGACGTCGTATCTTTTTTGCCATATACATACTTCATTCACTAAAAAATTATTCAATCTTTGACCGATTTAATGTCGGTGCATCATTACATTATACATAACAACTAACAATATACAAAATTACCAATTCTTATGTCGTACGTGCATCCACAACAGATACAACGACGGACACGATTTCCATGTCTTTTTCTTTGTTTTTAATATAATAATCTCTAATTATTAAAAAAATAAATTTCTGAAGGTCTTAATTATGCAAATTAACCGAAGGTAAAATATAATACATAGTACTTTAATGTATTGTATTTTTTGTGATAAAGCAAGTATTTTATAGAGTATATTTAACACAGTACACTCATACACTGACAATAATTTTTGAATACATGTTGCCACAGCCTACAAACATTTTGATATGATATTTTAGAGCAAATCATAAAGTTTAAATCACATTTTATACAGCAATATCTATTTGTCTTTAGTTCATTAGATTAGAGGACAGCAGGATACAGATTTCTCACTCTCACTGACCGCTAAATTGATATCTAGTGCGCCCTCCATTAATCCAGTCCAGATTTATTACAGGATATAATTATATTTAACTATAACATTAAAGCATGACTATTGCTTATGAGTCACTAATAAATATGTTGGTACGATATACAATTCAATTATTAATAATTCATTAAAAACAATTTATTTACTCAATTATAATTATCTTCATACCTCTAGTAGGTTTGTGTATAAATACGTAAGTACATTATAAAATTAAATGATTTGGTGTTACAATTGAAAAATGTTACATTGATTCATGAGTTACATTACATTAGATGTTAGTGGCAAGGGAACACAATGAATCAATTTGACACTTTTCATTTTATTATTGCTATTATATTTCCCCAAGCTAATGAATACATATTTGGCTACCGTCAATAGTATCCGTAAGATAATTATATTTCTCTTAGGTCAGTTGTATGTTGCACGAATAACAGTAAGAAGTAATTTATTGAGAAATGGCCAAGCGACGTGTCATTACCTGTCCGATAAATGCGTAGAGATCGTAGGTATTCGAGAAGATTAACACAAATCATCTTCTTCTTCAGTCTTCTTATCTGGAGTGTCTTCGGGCTCGTTCTGCGAGTTTTGGAATGAGTTTCCATGATCGACCTAAAAGTTATAAATAATAATAAGCAACTGTGTCGAACTTATTAGTTACCACCCTCCTAAAGTCGAATGATTATAAGTGACATTACCCACTGCTTAGGCCTGAACCCCTGATAGCGTTGGGTTCAAACTACCCGAATTACAATAATATTGTACAAATTTTGTATGATGCAAAAAGTGATACAAATATTCTAAATCACCAGTAGTGATGACAATGCATTCCTGCCAATAGTAAAGATGTCACACAGAATGTTAACTTTGCGACTGATACGTTTTAAAATATTTTAAGATAGATGTTTGTTAAGCAAATATAATTGAGCCAAGGGGCCCTGAGTTAAATTCCCGCCTATTCCTACGCGCCAGGGCAGCCATTTATGTGACAGATTCAGACCTGGGGAATTCTAATACCTACTCAGTATGAGCGTTCTATCCATCCATAGCCCTTGAAAGTCCACTGCTGGACATAAACCTCCATTAAGTCTGATCGGTCCTGAGCCTTCTGAATCCACCGGATGCTCGCTGTCTTCTTCAGATCATGAGTATACCTGATCGGGGGGCGTCCTATACTAATTTTTCTCGAGACCTTATGAGCGTTTAATTAGTTTAAACTTACATCATTATTCGCAGCGTTGGCACTGACGTAAGAGGGAGCTGCGTTCTCCCTAACCGTAGCCCTTGGGGCGGGGTCGATGCCCTCCGGCAAGGGAATGGTAGCGGCTAGCCTCGCGTACTCAACGTCCATGCTCCTTATAAAGGGCGAGGCTAGAGCGCGCTTGGCCGAGTCACGGTCCTCCTCGTCATACGCTTGCAACAACTGCTCTATAGTCTGCATTTCAGGCACCTCACAGGTGTTGCCCCACTCCTGGATTAAGAATAAATTATAAACACGCACATACATACTTAATATAAATTTAGGGAGCCCAAACTAAAACTAAATGTTTTCAATAGTGTTTTTAATTTAAAACAGTTAAAATTTACGTTTTCATCATTTTTACCCCATAGTCCCCACACACAAACACAATAATAGAACTAATAACAAAAAACAACACAATAATCATTAATTTAGTAGACGCGCCATGTGAGATTCGCCAACAATATTGCCAACTTAATGACTCCTCCTGTCATCGCAATATATTACTTGCTTTGGTGAAAAAAAAAAACATAGTAAAAGAACCTGCTAACCTAAGTGCATAATGCTACAATGACCTGCACACACACTGTGAGAAGACATTGTTCTAGTGGCAATCATATGTTACAGACACACACACACACACACACACCTTGTAAGCCTTTTCAGCCGCCACAGCATCACCTCGAGCCAACTGGACCAGTACAATAGCTACCGTGAGCCGTCCCATAGCACCAATGTTACCGGCCTCCTGGTGAAAGCCGATTTCACGACGAAGACTGTCAACTGCCTCGTCATAACTGTAACAAGGAATTAGAGTTTAATTACTGTAGTAATTTTTCACTAACTGACCAATGTGAATATTATTAAATTATTTTAAATATGTATCTAATTCATGGATGTTTGGTAATTTATATTTGACTATTTATATCTTTGCCTTCTTTTATTGCAATAATAATTGCAACAAAGGTATATATTGATTGACAATATTAGTAACCTACTTTCCTTCAAAATAAAAGCTAGCTAGGGCCTTTGCCCTCAATAATTAGATAAGAATTATGATACAATAAATAATATTTTATTTATTACTGTATTATAACACTGAAAATAAATAATCGAATTGGGTTTTAGCATTAACAAATTAAAATAAGCATCATTTGCCATAATGCGATCTGGCTGGTTCAATGTTTTTAGTATAATAATCACTGCTTGCTTGTTTTGTTACTGTTATTATTGACCGAGAAGCCATACAAATACAGTTTACTGTAACAAATGGTGCAAGTCAAAAAGAGATGTTTCAAAAATTTCCACTCTAACATTCTCAAAAGACGTGTGAAATTAACCTGTTTGAACTAGAACAGTGCATATGACCTTAACAATTCTATTTCTGATAAATACCCCATCAGTTGGGTAATTGTTGGTTGTGAATAATAAAAGTGTAAATGATAAAAGTATTACCGTTGCAGTTTGACTAGGATCCTAGATGCCTTGCTGATGTACTCCGAACCTTGATGCTGACTGCTTTCAATCTAAAACAATAATTGTTATAAAAATATTATGATGAATAAAATTAGTTTGAATTTAGGAAAATGTAATAAGCCCTTAAGGTTGATTTTTTTAGTATATTAATAATTACACTAGTAGAATAACTTACTGAAGAAACATCAGCAGCTTGTTGGAAAAGTTTCACTGCAAGCTCGGGAGAGTTTTCCTCAATGATCTTTGCAGCCTTATCTAACACATTTGCCCCCGAGTCTCCCGAACCATGCTGCTGGTAAAGGCTGCTTGCATCCATAGCGATGTTGTAAAGCTGAAACACAATACAGTTACATAAAGCCATCATAATGCTTATTCTTTCACAATTAATAACAATATATTTGCTCACATATGCCAAGAACAGTATATCAAACATGGTCTATATAATTTAAAAAAAACTTGTCTTTTTATGCATATTATAGCTTCTTATATAAATATTCACATGCCAGTAAGAATACAACCTTTACCATGATTAAATTCAAGAAATAAAGTAGTTGATTTTGAATAATACCTCTTCCGGTGGTGCGCTCTCCTTGGAGACAATGAGTGCATTCTCCAATGCTTTCCCGGCATGAAAGAAAGATCTGTTCTTCTTGTACAACTCTGAAGCCTTCAAGTGACAATCTTTAGAACTTTTCAAGTCGCGGGCAATACGATAGCATTGTGCTAAAATGAAAGTAATAATAATATATATTATTACATAAAGACATTAAAATCAAATATTTTGGAATGAAAAATCAACAGAAAATATTACATACCAGCCTGGCTATATTCATCAGCAGCAGAATCATAATCCGGCTTCCAACGTAAAAGAGAAGTCTTCAAGCTAAAAAAATAACATAATAGGTTATGGGAATGGTAATAGTATCTAATATTCTTCACTAATCTGCACAGGAGCAGAGTATTGGACAAGGCTCTAAGTCTGCACAAGAGAAACCCATGCTAATTAGTGGAACATTAATAGATTGAAGGCAATAGTAATATTACTTAACTAGTTCATGGGTAATTTAGTTTTTCATGGTTTATTCCATTCCATATCAACAAAATAACTATAAAGCCCATACTAAAAACCTGAATTGGATTTAGATTTTTACAATCTCTTCAATAACAATAAACACAAATCAAATGTGCCAATAATTGTTTGAAAATTAATAATGCCATATTTATCATTAAAAATAATTTCATCAAAAATATGTCTTGATCAAAATGGTGTCAAAAACAAATAGCCTGGTGGAACAATATATTATATATATGTAGAATTTAGCATAATGAAGTAGCTTTAAATCACTAGTGTCTCTCTTGGGCCCAACATGAGGCCAAGAGCATACTCAACCACCACATTGCTCCAGTGTAGATTGGTGGAGAACTGGTATAAATAAAGAGTAAATAGTAATAATGTTCTTACTAATCATTGACTGTTAGGCTCCAGTTGAGAGTTGGCGGTCCCAACTAAATAAAATTGCTTGAACACAACGGCCTTGAATGACCAGTTGGGCGAGAGGGCCCATGGCTTGGCCACTTAACGGGCTGATGTTCGTTCTATGGCGCGTGCCACAATGCGACACAGGAACGGTTATTATGGTTGCTGATTTTATGAATGCCCACACCATGATGAGACACAGGAACACTAGTTCACATATTATGTAGCTTCATATCATTATATCTATAGTGTTACTCTTAGCCAAGCAATGGAGGTTTGTGGGAAAACATTTTTGTCTCAGATGAACTCTTGTACCTATGTCTTGATTGTGACGTCTAATGTTAAAAATAATTAGAGTGTAGGGATTTTAGTGTACTCAATGAATTTCTTTAAATTTGAACAGTTTATAGTTAAGAATTTAAGAACTGATCCTGAATGTGTAAATGTTTGCCAATATTATGTAAAATGTAGTGTATATTATATAGTTACACTAATAATGGCATAGGTTGCAAAGTAGCATAATTTATATAGAAACTAGATACGATCCTGGTTCTATTTTACAACAATGTTAATCCCAAATCCATAACTACTACGTAGGATAATCAATTCGCCTAGTACATTGTATTGCTTCATAAATTAAAAGGCTATTTAAACGGTAATCATTTCAAATGCTACAAAAGTTATGCAAATTGTAGCATGTGTGTGTAATGTTACTTTTAAAATTAATGAAAAATACATTTTTGATAGTTTACTTACAATTTCTCAGCTGCTTTACAGTGTTCTTGGGCTTCGTGTAATTTTGCCGACATGATCCCAGTTTCTCAATGCAATAAGCTTTAAATAACGAAAACCCTTTATTCTTAAATATATTAAAAAATTATATATCTGCGAGAAAATCAATAATCGTTGTCAAGAAAATATCGTTTCACTTTCCTTCTCCACAGAAGATGGGCCATAGACTAAATAAGACAATTGACATAACAATGACAGTTGAAAGCATCTATTCATCTATGGTCCTAGCAGATTATAAAATAAGATATTATAAAGCTTAGATTCATGGATATATTACTCTATCTGGATCACTGACTTTGTACAGGTACCTGAAGATCGATGACGTCATATCAGAAGGACCTTTTTTTATTGTGTCCATATTATCTATAGTCCCAGGATTCAATTCAATTAAGTATAATAACATATATTATTATAATACGAGAACAGATGTACCGTCATTGTGTACCTTAATTTTCAATTTACTGTTAATGCAACAAATTAAATTCAGTAATTTTGAAGAAATTCTAATAAAGGTTTCTTGTGTGTTATATTGAATTAATGTAGATTTGCCGACAAAATTAAATATGCCTTGTCTAAAATACGGTAGTATTTGACACTGTAATCACATCGTTACGGTAGACGGTAAATCGGAGCTGAATACGGTAGAGCTACCATAATTATGTGGTACCTGGCAACACTGCTTACTGGATACATAGTCTTCCTAGTGGTACCCTACAATTATAAAAGACAACCTCAATCCGATCTGTGATTGATCGAATAGTCATTCCGTTGTGACGACATCCATCTTCCGGTATCATTACGAAGTTATGTATTCATCCAGTTAGAGTAATATATCCATGGGTACCTCTAAGAAGATTGCAATCCAGTTATAGTGATGCCAGGTACTACATAATCATAGTAATATAGGTCCTACGAATAAGGGCCAAAATGCAAAATCATAACTTTACAGGAGAAGCTCAGAAGGTTTAAATTTGGTAAAAAAATTGGTAAAACCGATGTGTATGAAACTTACCTTAACTACTGAGACAACAGCTATGCTCCACCTATACCATAGTGTTTTATTTGTATTATCTATTTTTTACTGTGCATTGGCCCTTATACGTTAGTTTTTGTTACATTTATATTTCTCCAAAAACATCTTAAAAAGGCCAATGTGTCACTTTGACTTTTATACGCGTACTTTCTGTAACTCCTTATGGTTCTATCTCTAATCGTTGCTCTTGGCACTATAATTTTCATTTCCTGATACTAAATTAACTAAATTTCGGTCTCAACTAAACTTGACATGATCAATATCATAATGATAATAATCATCATCATTATTACAATTTGTTAGTTAATTACAAATTGTTAGTTTGGTCCATATACATAGGACCCATCGATAATTGAAATAATCTTTTACTTATTTATCTAATGAACGTATTATAACATTAATAAGTTTTTGCAATCATCGCAACGCGACTGTTGTTCCGTTTGATGTAAAAGTGTCAAACAGCAAAATGGCCCAAAACATAAACAAACGCGCGGTCGAACTCCTCGCATTTAAGTCTCAAATGACTATTTGGACTTTATACCTACGTTTAAATTTTTGCCAGATAGGCCCTATATACTTTAGTAAAAAATTGTGTTTCTAAGGAGGTTTTTTTTAAAAAGCTCACCTGCATAATTACATCGATAGGATGCATTTACAATATAAAACTCAAAATGTCCAAATTATTGGTTTGGCCCATATACGTAGGCAGGGCCGTGCCTGACGGGCGTTCATTGCGTGCACCGCACGCAGGCGGCCGAAATTAAGAGGCGGCCAAATCGTTACAAGTTGTTTACTGGGCAAAAATACAATCGGTTTGTTTTCATTAAGTTAACTGCTAAAGAAAATTTCAAAATTAATTTTTTCTATGTAATATTGGATACAGCCATTTCATCTGTTACTACCCGATTTGAAACATTATCCAATTTCGAACAGTCTTTCGGATTTTTATATAAATTTGTTGAAATAGGAGAGGACGACATAAAAAAAAGTTGCTTCGACTTTCATAATAAATTCAAGGATGGCGAATCGTGCGACATAAACGGAGCAGAATTATACGAAGGGTTAATTTCATTGAAAATAATTATAAAAGATAGGAAACAACCCGAAGAACTCCTAAAGTATTTGTACAAACACAATTTACAAAATTCATTTCCAAATGTATCTACAAGCTTAAAACTATTATTGACCATGCCTGTATCAGTTGCGTCTGGAGAACGTAGTTTTTCTAAATTGAAAATCATAAAAAATTACCTACGTACTTCCATGACGCAAGAACGTATGAGCAATCTTTCAATTATCGCGATTGAAAGTGAAATTGCTGAATCTTTAAATATTCACGAAGCAATTGACGATTTTGTCAGTAAAAAATCCCGTAGGATTAACTTTTAATATGTACTTTATTTAATAATTGCTTCGTGAAGATTCAGCAATTTCACTTTCAATCGCGATAATTGAAAGATTGAAAGATTCCCTAATTAGCCGGTAACCTAACCGAAATAATTTTATGAAACCGGTTAATTAACCAAAAACCTTTACTATTTTCAATATCAATAAATAATACGTAAGATTTGATTTTTTAAAATCAAATAATTTTAAATTGTCACTGAGCGACCAAGGATTTTAAATTATCGTATTCCTATGTTCTTTATGTTTGATAATTTTGTCTGTGATTATAATACCAATACCATAATTACTTTTTTTCATGTTATTATTAAAGTAAGTAAATTAATTCTATTTTGTATACCTCCCAAGTTGCAAGTCAGCCCAGATCTGCCATTGGCCACTGAGCTTTGTTATCCTAATATGTTAGTATAGATTTAAGGGTTATTCCTTGTTCTTTATGTTTGATAATTTTGTCTGTGATTATAAAACCAATACCATAATTTTTTTCATGTTATTATTTTTGTTTAAATTTTAAATAAAAAAATGTTTATTTTGTGCATTTTTTTTCTTAAATTTCATCCAAACATATAAATCTCATGAAACCGGTTTTTAGCCGGTTTTTCTTTTCAGAAACCGGTTTTGGGAACAAAACCAATATTTTTTTTCGTTCTCGATTTCGGTTAACCAAAAACTGATTTTTTTCCCGGTTTGATGCCCTGTGTAAAATAATAAACATTAAAAATTAAAGTAGTTTTTTTTAATGTTATCCTGGGGGCGGCCATACAGACTGGCACGCAGGCGGCCATATACCCAGGCACGGCCCTGTACGTAGGACCCATCGATATTTATCTGGACTCCACTTAAGTATTATTGGCCACTGTCGTCGTACACGATACTGTAGCCGTGATTCGCCCTTAATTACAGCTCCCGTAGCGTAATGGCTAGCGCACTCGGGTTCTGAATCTGAGAGGTGGTGGTTCGATCCCACCCGGGAGCATGCAGTTTATCCATCTCCTCTTTTTTTAATTATGTATTTGATATTATATCTATTTCAGTTCAAAATAATTTTAAACTCATTTTATGTAGAGAGCTTTGTATTGGTAATACTAATACTTCATTGATACAATTAAATTATTATTTTAATGTATATTAATATTTCTGGTGACTGTCAGTGAGGTCTGCATAAAAGAAACTGATGTGACCAACAATTATAATATAAACATTTAACAAAAGTTGTTACATCTGCAATAGCAAACCTTAGAAAGACTTAAAAATTACATTCGTGTTTCAACTCTAATCTAGTTTTATATTTCCCTACAATTTGCTAAGAATTAATATTTAACTACATATTTCAGTTTCTAGGCTACTGAAGGTAGGTACCTATTACGAGTAGGATTTCCCACTAATCTAATTCCTGTTGTTACGGGCCCAACGGGGTAAAAAATTACAGCTGGAGACCGAAAATATCTTGGATTGGTAAGGGAGCACCTAATTTGGAACCTCACTTGAAGTGAAATAATTGTAGCTTGTTGAAAAATTAAGCTAGTAGGTCTAAGCGTGTAACTCTTATAGTTTTTGCAGGTACCTACGCCAAATTAGTTCGCAGATCGTTTTATTATACTTTGATTGTTATCTATTCACCCAGGTGTCTTAAGTCTACTGACGTATCGCACTACTGTTGTGTTCTAGCACTAGTAATGGCAATTTTAGGCGTGATGTTTAAGTTTAGACCAGTAGCAGACGCCACAAAATGTTAAAAAAGGAAAGACTAAGAGCGCGCATAGAATGAGAGATTAATAAGAAATGCGTCGGCAAATGCTTGTAGCGCGGTGTAGGCGGGATTGGAATACTGGACTAAAATACTTCAGTCTGGCTCGACCGCAGGGTATTTAGATGAGTTGTAGATAGATAGGTACGAATGGTACGATCCTAGCAAATCGAATGAGCACTTAGGTAATTATTTCTAACGAAAGTAACGAGTAACTGCATGTTTATGTAACATAGAGGTACATAGGTAGGTACGTGTAGTTGATTGAATTGAATCCGTCCTTAAAGGAAAGGTAGGTAATCATTAGATACACACCCGGTATAAAAATATATTATATTGTAATTTACTTTTTCATTGTAGATATTTACTTAGGAAATGTTTTGTTAACAGTTTAAATTCTAAATCATTTTGCTATATCTATACTTATAGAAATATAGTAAATATTTCTGATTTTAATAACGTCTAGAACGATTTTTGGGGATATAGTCAAGTCACAACACAAGCACAACTCATAAATAAATTGTCCCACTATTGGTCACCTCCTACAATGTGAGAGTATTGATTAATAATCTTTTGTTACTTATGTATTGGGCATAAATTTTAAATATATAAATACATACCTACTCTAAAATTCCTAGAAAAATTAAAATAACACACAGTAGGTCATACGGGTCATACCTATATACATGCCTAAGTATATTTTTTTGACTATAAAATTATCGAGATCTGAATTTAGACAAAAACTCACTTGATTTTATCTTTTTATTCCTTTTTATTTATCATTATATTTTTTATCAATCTATGATGACACTATAGATACTAGATACTAAACACGAGACATTTCTACGTAGCAAGAGGGGTATTCGTGCAGGTGTGCAAACGGTAAACATGTAATAATTTCTTAATAATAATAACACTTCTATGTGAGAACACCGCACCCTTGATCCCCCGCCGCTAAGCGCGGGAAGATGGGGGCCTTTAGAAAAGAAAACCGAAATAACGGTCCCTTCAACTCTTTGTACGATACGGTAACCCACTTCACGTTTTCATTTCATACGCCTGTGTTTTATAATGATAAACATGCTAGTTGTAAACACAAGCGTGAGTAATGGAATCCTCTGAGGTTACTCGCACCTCACCTAAGGGTGCTTTTCCACCAGAGATGTGCTATGCAGCTATGCTGCGAAGATGTGAAATCTAATAAATATGATTGATTCAATAAATTGATTGATTTCCACCAATGAATATGATTGGTGGATATCAAACGCATCCAAAGCAACGTAACATAGCACATCTCTGGTGGAAAAGCATTCTTATGTTGCAAACTCTGAACGGGGTGTGTTGTGTTCAAAAAAATTAAGCACATGTAATGTAGGTAAACTAGCGTGCTAGTTTCTAGCATATTATGTATCTGAGGCCTTACATTCGAGTGGATAATTCTTATAAAAAATAACTTACTTCAAAACTAGCGATAACTCAAAAACTGCTCGTCAGGTCTTGCTCTTACATTTTTTGAAATTGGTTAAAAAGTAAATTAAAAATTTGTAAACAATCATTCTCTACCGATAGTTAAATTATCCCGGGCCCGAAAATTCAAATAATAATAATAATAATAAGTAAATGTAATCATTAGACAAGGTGTCGCTTACCTTGAAACCTTAGGTACTTTATGTGGATTTTAATGTGTTTCTTGTTTTACTTATTTAATTTAATAACTGCTTCCAGTGTTTGTAACTGCTTCAAACGCATTACTTGCATTTGTGATAGCGACTCGCGCAGATATGCAATTAGATAGCATCAAGACAAGAATATAAGAAGATAGTACGATAAATAAGAAGTTTTTGTCATATAAATATCTATACATTTGTTGCCCGTTCCTGGCGGGGTATTATGAACTCTTAATTCCAGCCAATTTCCAGTGTAAACGTAAAATTCGTGTTACGAAAGCGGTCACGTGACACTTTTTTAGCCAATCATACGTCGTTTAAAGCTCGAGAAATGAATTGCTTGAAAAGATGAATGGTTTTATAAAAGTCCATAATAGGCCCACTGGTCTAATTTCTTAGTCCAATTTGATAGACCACGAGCAATAGTTTGACCAAGTGCAGTAAGAAATTGCCCGATTTTTTAGTGTCCGTGGTCCAACCAAAAATCATTAAAATATCTATTAATTTGCGTTGGATAATACGGATATTTACACTAATTATAAATTACTATAATTTTTTGTCTAAAATACTAGTGGTAACATTTAAAGGCCTAAAATATGATTATTTTATCGAAATCAATCACAATAAATTAAATATCATTAATTTAAAATGTTAAAAATTTTACTCACTGTCACGTGACCTCAAACGCCATTTTGAGCTTATGACCTCATTGAAAGTATTTTATATGCAAATTCAACAAACTTCAGCAGACAGTATTGAATAACGGATGATTTTTATTTATAATTTTTTTTTAATTGAAGATTAAATATTATTTTTATAATATTTTTTTCGTGAATATTAAGGTCCTATCTATAAAATTAATTGAATCCTAAAATTAGTCAACATCCCTATTGATCAATATGTAAGTAGTAAGGTATCTACTATTAAATTAGCTACCTATCTATCCTGTACTATCGGCCACTATCGAAACTAATCTGGGAAGCGAATCATTCACGGGAAAATATTTTCACGCTGATAACTCCAGCTTTATGTTAGGTTACGTTTACATAAATCACCTATCAACAGGATTCACAAGGGTTAACTGACTTTGGGGAGGAGTAGCCTGGGGGAGAAGTGCACACGTGTGGACTCTGAAAGACTCTTTATAACATTATTTTATATGTACCTATAACAAAGTAACTACCATTCAGATACGCAACCCATTGTGTATAAATACTTGCTTTTTATTACATGTGACGTAGGTAACTTTCATATTATATTTTAAAGTTTAGCTATACTGTATACACATAGGGAATTACTTGAAAGCTGCATTAAAAACTTGATACACTCGAATTCGCTACCTTCTATGTTTTAGCATTTACATTCACGTTATGTCTATTACCAGTAAAAGTCAACTAAGTATACAGTGGAACAGGAATAAGATGCATTATAAAATAAAGTCCTATTGGGAAATATAATGGTAGCCGTATTAGGATTAGAATACTGACAACGACTAGAAGCTTAGAATACTGACCACAATCCCATGCCGGCATACAAAAACGAAGAATTCTTGTTCGGCAACGCATCGGTGACGCCTGGTGTCAAAAACAAAAACTACTACCGATTTCAGAAACTCTTTCACCGATACGATGCTCTATTGTTTCTGAATAACATGGACGATAACATTTATTTAAAATAATCTAAAATTTTAACAAAAAACCGACTACAAATGAAGTACATCCTTTCCGATAAAGAAAGAATCATCGAAATCGGTTGGCGTGATATTGAGTTATTCGTCCATTTGTCGCGCACATACTTATTTAAAAAAAAAGTACAGTAGAATTGAGAGCTTATTTTTTTTGAAGTCGGTTTAAAATAAAGGGATCTATACGTAAACCAAAGCAAAGCGAGGGCGGTTATTACCGTGAAATAATGGGGTTGAAAACTAGTAACTGAAGTCGACGCCGCGACGCGCCACCGCGCCGGGATAACGCGACGTACCTTGTCCGAATAGACGAAACTGGCTCTGATTGTTGCACGACCACGTAGCCCCGTAGCCACGTAAGGTAGGGCGGAGGGCGCAGGTGTGGATCGTGAGAAATCTCTCCCCTCTCCGCCTAGGATTTACTTTTGGCAGGCGGAGGGCGATTCGCAGTTCGGGGCTATATTCCCACGGCTTATTACTTAGTCACAATGACTAAGTAATTGTCGGAATTTGTTTAGATTTTATAATACCGTTGCACAACCGTTGTAAGGAATTAGGAATGTTACGCGATGTTTGTTTGTTTAGGGATTTGTTTTTACCCGACTGCTAGTTAGGGTTATACATAATTATCATGTTCTTATATTGCACAAAGACTCGACTTCGTTTTAAATTGGCAAATACGTTTTAAATATTCTTACAAATAGTACCTAACTTAGGCCAAACATCTCGCGTAAATTGTTAAATTATGAGTATTACGTGTGTACGTAATTATTATTGCGTATCGTATTTTATTATACTGCGGAAAATAAAAATAAAAATCCTTTGAGAAAAATACTGATAATTAATTAAATATACTTTACTAAAATTACACGAAATTCGAATGATGAATATTAATAAACATAAAAATTATTTTAATTACTTCCGTATCTACTACAAAAAAAACATGAGAGGTGTCAAGGGACACCCGGATGGAACAAAGTTCCTTTCGATTTAATTATTGTTTTGTTGTACAGCGCCATCTCTGTAAAACTTTCTGAATCACGCTAGCGTGGTAAAAGCTCACGCTAAAAGAATCACGCTAGCGTGATTCAGAAAGTTGTACAGTACAACGCCATCTCTGTAAAACTCACTGAATCACTTCAAAAAAGTGTCGTCATTCGAAAAATCAAAGTGTCGTAATTTTCCGTCTAGCCCCCTTTCACAACGCGCGATAAGGAACTTCGTTCCAAAAGTTCTGTAGGTACTTCTCATCATTGTTGATTGGTCAGTAACTAATTCGGTACCCTACTTGTATCAGTTTGTGGTAATTTTTACCCGAATGCCAGGAAGGGTTATGTTTTTCGCGAGTATCTTGTATTTTGTATTATATTACTAGCTGACCGGGCGAACTTCGTATCACCTAAAAATCATATTAAAAAATAGGGGTTGGTGTTAGAAGGTTGAAAATTAAGGGTTGTATGTATTTTTAAATACCATTATAAAAAAATAAAAACAAAAAGGAGAATGCCCATAGCCAGTACTCTTAAAAAAATAATTGTGTCACAATGATTTTTGGATAAAAAATTTAATTAAAATATTTCAAGTATTGTATCCTATTTCCTGAAAAATGCTTATTGGGAATAATTTTCTGAAATTAATAAGTAACTTTACTTCCGTTTTACAAAAGAAAACCATTGGGCCATTTATGTTAGGATAAGGGCCAATCAGGAATCTTTTAAAATCCTTCGGGCCAATAGGTTGCATTGATTCGATTATAATTATGATACAACAGTTATGCCGGGTCCACACGCTTGGTGGACCCGGCATCACATTTGGCGATTGGCGAACATGTCAGTCTATTCCAAACAGACGAACATGGCGGACGACGAACTTGTTGCAGCGATTGCTTTTGGGTTGACCTTCTTTTACTTTATACTTATTAAAAATCAAATAAAAAAGAGAACATCAAGGAAACGAAGACGTTGGTGGATGACCAAAATTATTATTATTTTCAATAATACTTATCCGCGTCCATGCGTCATTAACTTAATGCCTATTTTTGTGATTCACATGTTTAGGATTTCAAATACATGGCTCATTTTGATATGCTTCTAAGAACGTTAGAATTGTATCTTCAGACCCATCAGTCATTGTTTTTTCTATTTTAGCACAAAGACTAGATTCTACGTCCGCTTCCCTCAAGCTCTCGTTTAGTAATGATTGTTACCAAGCGTTTGGACACAACGCAAACTGTTTGCCGAACATCCTTTGATTTGTGAAGGAAAACCGACAACGATGCCGATCACTGGCGAACACAAACACCAACAGGCAAACAGAAACAAACACCTATCCACATGTTCGTGTTTGTTGTTTGTTGTTTGCTGTTTGCCATTGTTTGCCAAGCGTATGGACCCGGCTTTATAGTTTATTATATCCATGACAACAAACTAGATGACGTAAGGGGACTGTCAAATGAATTAGAAAATTATTATAATCAGCCAGGAGTAATAGTGTTCTGTGATTATAATACATTACAAACTACATGGTGATTGGGGACTGTCAAATGAATTTGAAACTTAAAAGATCGACATTACATACGCAATCGACTTTAATGCGCCTACATAGAGTCCATATTACTGTGAATTTACTATAACCTAAATACAAATTAATTTTGTTTAAAATCTCTTATTTCCTAGTATTATCATTGACTAAAGTTAGTATGTGTAATTTATTAAGATAACCCAATCAAATAAAGGTATTTTTATCAAGACACAAAAATGTTAAAGTCAGTACATTTCTCCATACTGAATGGGCATTCTCCTTTCGTCAAAAAATTAAAAAAAAAATTTTAAGGGTGAACAACCCTTATCACTTAGGGGTATGGAAAATAGATAGTAGCCGTTTCTCAGACCTACTGAATATGCATATAAAATTTGGTAAACATCGGTAAAGCCGTTTCGGAGGAGTACGGTAACTAACATTGTGACATGGAAATTTTATATATTAGATATATGAGTCGTATAGAATCAAAGGTGGCCATCTCACTTTTAGCTACATTTTTTTTTGCATCGTTATCTCAAGTGTTAAAAATTGAGATGGCCGCCTTCGATTCTATACGACTCATATGTACCTATACATATAATAAGCGGTGTCGAGCTTTTTTGCTAGCGGGTTATTTTTTTTAATTTTAAAGATAATAAAGATGACACACGACACGACGATAATATATCAACAGACTAAATTAAACACTCTTTCCTTAAATTCAATAATCTTTACTTTTGAATTTTCGATGTATTTTTCAACAGTCAATATGCAGAAATTCTAACTTTCCCTAGCTAAAACATAATAATAGTAGCATATCGAGACATCAATCACCATTGCGTACGTCAAGCTTGGCCCCTACACTGGGCCAGGTGCCACCCCGTGAGAAAGACCTCTCCAGTAGGTGCGATATTTTTATGTAGGGGGACATTAAAGCTATAACAGCGACCAACGCTATTTACACACTTGATTGTACAATGAATTCCTGCATACGTTCCCGTTATTTTGTAGGAAATTAAAAAAACAATTGAATATCGTAAATCGAAATTTGTTTTCCTTTGTGTAGGTTTCTGGATACGTTTTCAAACGAGGAACGAAATACGTTATACAAGGGGAATATGACAGCAATGCAAACTGCTTAATTTTCTTCAAGCATTCATAAATATAAATTTCATGTTACATGTCCAACAAACGAGCTGATGATCCACCAGATAAGTAAGTGGTAAATGGCCAGCGTCGCCCATGGACATTAGCAACATCGAAGGCATCATCGACACTGAGGAAATTACATTTTCTAAAAAAGGTTTTTTTTCTTAATAATTAATTATTCTTTCCAAAAAATATTCAATTTAATAATTTGGCGCCTTTGCAGTTTTTTATGCCTTGAGAAGGCAAACGAGCAGACCGGTCACCTGATGGCAAGTGGTAAGTGGTCACCATAAGTTAATAATCACGTAAGTTAGATGTAGGTACATTATTGGTATTTGTAATAGGTGTACCTACGAATTAAAATCTTAATTAATTTGTATCTACTTATAATGTGCTTAAAGAATGCTGGCAACATTATAACAAATTATTATTATTATTCTTAATACCAACCTTATTTAACATTTATTTTATTAGTCAAACATTTATTGGTTTGGCCGTTGATTGTACTATAATAACATATTTCTTGACTTAATATTTCTTAGAAATTATTACCTATTAAGCTATTACTATCCCTATACTTATGTTATGTAGCGTGTAATACTGTAACTTACCTCAATAAATACATAAATGGGGACATTTTGCAAGAAATTGTAAAGCCGAGGAGGTAAGTTTCAACTAAGTAACAGTCGAGGAAATGGAAAATCTCCAACTACAGAATTATTTCTTGCATTTCGCCTTAAGAGTGTATTACTTTCTTTTATATATTTCTTATACCTAAGATTATTTTATATCTTTCTTATACCTAAGATAGTTGGTATAAAAGGCGAGATATAAAAAGTGGTATACTATCTTGTAATTACAATTTTATTGACCATGTGAAAAGCAGGGTTCCGTTAAGTTAATTCCACAATATTGGAATGTTTGGCCCTGTTCTTTGTTAATAGTCATGGGTCATCAACGTACTTTTTTTCAATTTTGGTGGCGAAATTTTTTCTTCAGTTTTTCTGATAAATGAGTACATTGTATAATCGTTCATAAGAGAGGAAATCTGTGTTTTAATTCTAAATTGTTATAGTTTCTCTAATTCTACTCGTGCACCTTACCTCATCTATTCTAAGTAATATACAGCATTCCGCATCTTAAGGTTGTCTGGAAGAGATCGTTGTGTAGCGATAAGACCGCCTTTTGTACTCTATTTACTTGCCTACGTTACATTGTTTTTTTCCTATTTTTGGTGTGCAATAAAGAGTTAAACAAATAAATAAATAAGGAGTATGTAAGGAGTAAGCTCCAGTCGAAGCTGACACACACATATTTTTTCGCCTTTTTCAGCTAATCTTCAGATCATGAATGATAGCCGTAAATATTGCAATAGTGGTACGCCACCTTTCGTGTGCTAGTTCAACTTGCACTTCTCAGATTTCTCAAATATAAGTAGATATTGCAGGTAAACACTGATCAATTACAGTTTTAATATGTATAGATTGTAGACACAAACTTTTTGAGCATGTAGTTATAATATTAGTGTAGTTAACTAAGCCAGTAGGTATAAAATTATAATATATAATATTATATTTATGAAAAAATACGAGTATAATTCAATCTATACCTACTAATATTATAAAGAGAAAAGATTTGATTGTTTGTTGCATTGAATAGGCTCCGAAACTACCGAACCGATAATTATTTCACTGTCGGGAAGCTACACTATCCCCGGGTGACATAGGCTATATTATATTTTTTTACTATTTTCCCGAAGCAAAGCGAGGGCGATTTCCTAGTTCTAAATAAACTTATTTCACTTAAAAACAAGTCAACAGTTAGTTATACTTTTATTTTACTCTCGTTCGCTTTCAAGCACGTGGGCCTAAAACAAATCAAAATGCGGATTCACTATTTCCCGTCAAGAAAATGATTGAACGGTTATCCTCTACTTATCAGGGATGCGATTAAGGCGCCCACACGAGCTAAGACAGCTGTCGCGGTGTCGCGAGCCGCCCCCGTTTCTCACGGACCTCGCATCTGCAGAGTTCGACCCTTCTTACAGACTTCATTACACAACAATAAACCTGGGCCTTATTATTTATTAACCCCGGCACTGATTTCATATAACGGGACCATTCGTCGGGAAGACATCGCGCGCGCGACATCTCGTCCGCTCCGTTTTCCCGTAAGAAAAATTTGTTTCGTGATAAGTGTTTTTTCTATTTGCTAAACTAGCAAAACTTATCTAGCCTTTAACGGACTGTAATTGAGAATGGACTTTATTTTTAACCCAACAAACATCGGTCTAAACGCCTTGGAATTATCAGGTGAGTTCCTGTATTGTTTTTTAATATTTACAAAATTTTAGACAAGACACGAGTGTTTTTAGGTTAATTTCAATACATTTTTTTTAACAAAGTGAATAATTTGCTTTGTTTACCGTGATTTAAAAGTGCACTGAATTATTTTAAAAACGTTTTTTTTGGGCGAGTGATGTATTTGGATCAAAAAAATATTTTAATATTCTCTCTTTCTTGGCCGGCAACGCATCAGTGATGCCTTTGGTGTTGCAGATGCCCAAAGGCGACAATAGCCACTTACCCGATGGATTGTCAGCCCGTTAGTCGGCTATTTCCTATTTCCATAAAAAAATAGCTACTTTTGTACAATAACAACCCATGCAACAAGTGGTTTAGTTAACATTCTGACAATACAATTAGTATCCTACGCTAGAGATTATAAGGTCCATATTTTTTCTGATTTTGGGTATATGACCGTTTAATTGTATGTAATTAAGTATTAATATTGATATAAAATGTTGGCAATATTACTATTATGTACTATAATGTCCTCTGTGGTAATATGAATCAAGCCACTTTTCATTTTATTGTTGAAACAAAACAAAAAAAGTAGTTATGAACAAAAAAGTAGTAATTTGACAAAATTAGAAATATTTATTCATGTATGTTCCACTACATCAAATATGAAATATAGCTAAAGTTGCTCGATAAGCACTATTAAATATTTATTACAAAAATTAGCATAATATGTACTACTTAAAAACTAAGTAGGTAATCTATTTATACTACTGCGGCAGTAATTAATACAAAAAGAAAAAAATATTACTTGTAGGTATGCGAAAACCACGATTACGTTAAATAAAATAAGAAAGGAAAAATAAATACCTACCTATTATTGCTTAATTTTATTATCACACCTTTATTTAACGTTCTACACTTAAGTAATGAGTATAAATAAGTATAAGATTATGAAATGGCGAGACATGATAGTGCCCTTTTAATTTTATTACGGCAAAAGAAAACAGCGAAGTGCTGTCTTCGGACAAAATCGTTAAATTTTATTTCAGAACCAATACAAATAAAACGAATTCTCTAAATTACCCAAAGCTTTATACTATAAATACGTAAGTGAAATCCGCATTCAGGTCGGTAAAACCGTTTCTAAGTTCACTGGAAACAAAATACAATACAGATAAACCGACAAAACAACAAAAAATGTAAAAATTTTCATCGTTAGTAACTAATCTATTGCAGCGATAAACATTTCAATAGTTTTTCTATGTACAAATGACCAGTTACAGTTTAAAATTATTTTTTTACATTGACGCTAAGGTCCGAAACGATTGGGGTTTATTTTGCAAAAAAATAACAGTAACCTACCTACATAATATTATTTAATAAATACAATAGTATTAGCTATTCTAATAACTTAGCGGTCTAATAACTTAGGTATACAAGTATACCCATACATACATAATTATTAAGAAAGCTACTTGCTTGTATCTAGTAACAATTTTCGTGTATTGGATCACCTGGAAATCCTGGAATTGAAGTGGTACTGTAATGGCAGTGTAAGTTTCAATTTCAAATTTCAAATATTTTTATTCAAAATTGCTTTGGTTTACAAACACTTTTTGAAAGTCATGCAAGCTACGCGAATTAACAAATAATCGTTATATTATATAGTGGCTTATTATTATTTATGATAATTGTTATCATACATGTAATTAATTAATAGATAGATAATATAGATATGCTATATACCTAGTTCACTAAGCACTTAGGGCAAAATTACAATACACTAATTAAAGGGAGTTTATCCTTAGAAGGGAGATTTCAGACTTCCTAGAGTGTAATCGCCTTTACAGCTCCAGTAATACCAAGCCAGTTGATATTATAATTAGAAGGACATTAACGGACAAAATCGGTGTTTATTTGTTTGAAGAAGATGTACAGTAACTAATTTATTTATACCGTACGCTCTACCTCTGAATCGCAGCACTGGTTATAAAACATGCTTTTTACTCTTTGTAGTACTACTAGCGTATAGAACCGACACCGCGAACACCATATAGGTATGTCCCAATACATTGGCATCACGGGCCTTCAATCTTCAATGGATTCGTTCGATTTTGAAAGGAGAACGGGGGCTCAATTTTGAAAAATAGAATCTCCCGGGCGGGACACACATTTTGTTCGAGATGTCTGTTCTGTGACATTATACTTCAATGATTTTACTACATAATACGAGTAATGGTCGTAGCGCACATATCAACTCGGAAAGGAATCGTCACCGGATCGCCTCGCCGTCAACCTAACGTAAGCGCGTTACCAACCGACCAACAGCTCCGCGGCGCGGCGTTCACGAGGAAACGGAAAGTCGAAGGATAGCATACGGTGAGACGTAAGCGCGGGTACGGCAAGTCGTCCACGCACCGTACCGCGGTTCGTGAGCTTGTCTCGAGGCGAGGCGATTACGTTACGAATCCGATAAGTGTGCTTTACAGTAGGGAGTTTCATACAAAGAATACTGACATGCAAGAGTTGATACGTTTACGTTCCGTTTACGAGTTGATATGTGTGCTATGACCATAATTCGACGCTTGAAAGGAAACAATTGACTAAATGACATTGAGCTAACTTTACAGGAGAGCAGGTTAAAGCTGAATTTTTAGAAAAAAAAACATTATTTTTTGTAATCCTCTTACCGACGTTATTCTTACTGTTTTGCAATCCTTATTTTATCATCTATATTATGGCAATACTTACATGAAATTTTCTTAAAAATTCAACTTTAAACTGTTCTCCTGTAAAGTTTGCTCAATGTCGCTTAGTCAATGTTTCCTTTCAAGCGTCGATATGTACTTATAAGGTAGCGTGAAGTGGTTTGATTACTTCAAAGCAGAATAGGGATGTTGACTAATTTTAGGATTCAATTTTATTTATAAAAATAATAATGTGCAATTTAAAATCAAAAATTGATAAACAAAATCAATATCAAATTTCACACCAAAAACGTCACGTGACGTCAATATTCGATATTCAATACTGTCTACTGAAGTTTCTTGAATTTCCATATAAAATAGGAGCTATGACGTCATATTCTCAAAATGGCGTTTGAGATCACGTGACAGTGAGTACAACTTTTAACATTTTAAATAAAATTAATGATATTTAATTTATTGTGATTGATTTCGATAAAAGAACCATATTCTATGCCTAACTATTTTACTACTAATACTTTAGACATTTTATATTAATTTATAATTAGTGTTGACATCCTTATTACCAATGTGGTGGTAATTGGTAGCCGGCGCCGCGGCGTGGCCAGTATAAACGCATCATTCAGTGTATATGTACATTGTAGAGACGCTAAGCAAAGAGACAATAAGAACACAACGAGAAAAGACATCAACGCGATCTTAATTTTTCTACTATGCCTATGGTGCCGCGATAAATGTCACATTTTGATACGAATGTCACTATCTTTCATCACCATAGATTTTGGGGGTAATCTATGTTCATCACCATACCCTTCCATTTTTTCTATGTACTCGTACATTATGTACGATGTCTTCTGTGCTCGTACTTAGCTCCAAACAACTTATTATATTACTAGGAAATCGCCCTCGCTTCACTTCGGCAAAATAGTAAAAAAAAAAAATATAGCCTATGTCATCCGGGGATAGTGTAGCTTCCCAACAGTGAAAGAATTTTTCAAATCGGTTCGGTAGTTTCGGAGCCTATTCAATGCAAACAATCAAATCTTTCCTCTTTATATATCAGTATAGATATTATGTAGTAGGTAATTAATGTACTTTGATTACATTAATATTTTATCAAGTTACTAATTACAACGGTTCTTCGTTTAAACCGTGATGGAATCCTGGTCACACTCCCGGTCTACTTTCAAGGCACAAAACTTAAAAACAAAACATACATACAGTGAATAAATAAAACAAATTTGAATTGGGGAAACACTGATAAACTGCATAACTTGATCCAAATGCAGACAGGAACGTAGACATTAACAGTAACTATGAAAATAATACGTACACGCGGCACTGCGCTAAAGTCCGGTTTATACGTATTAAGTACATAGTTAAGTAGATAACTAAGCTTTAACTAAATTTTAAGTGAATAATTTAGTAAAGTTCATATAATTCTTCACAGCCTACTTAATTTCTTAAGTATTTTACTAAATTTTAATTTAAAAGTGCCTGTCCAAACGTGTTAAGTGATAAGCCCCGCCCACCTACTTAACAGAAAATAAAAAAATCTAAATTACATGTTTACTTGCGTACAAAATTTTAACACGTATTAATTTACTTAAAATGTAGTTAAAATTTACTTATCTACTTAATACGTGTAAACCGAACATAACCGCCGTATTTGTGGCAAGAACGTTGCGCGACTTGCGCGGGCGCATAGCAGGTGGAGTGAAGGCGGCGCGGGCGACTCCGCCTGTCAGTCGGTCGCGACGCGTGTGTACAGATGGACGTGTTTTAGTCAATGCAAATATCGACGTTCGTGTGTGAATGTCCAATGTATCCATGCAAGGTGCGGGGGCGGAGGGACCGGTCGACGGTCGCACGGCCGACCCGACGACCTTACGTTTTACGTACCGTTCACTACGCAACTCTACTCCCGTGTTTCTAAGTGCATCCAGGAATCAAAAATGCAATAGATTACATAAACTGTGCTGATACTGAAGCGATAAATTGTGTACAAGTTCACATAGATGCATCTGATCTTTACTTGGACAAGTTCACTCGAAGATGTGAGAAATGTACGTATGCAATTTACGAATTTGTTTGAAATTCACTTGTAGTTATATTGAAGCAGTTTTTGTCATTGAAAATACTTAATTAAGTATACTTGTGTACAATATAGAACATATTCTATAATAACTAATTTATAGGTATGTGTAGATAATACAAATTGAAGTGATGATAGTGACACTCGCTTAAAGATTTAAAATAATTAAAGAAATCATATGTATTTTCAGCGTGAAACATAAACGTCGAATATTATGCATACTTAATTATGACTTATGCTGTGTGCATGACTTCGTCTCAATAATCCAGGTTCATATTGTAGATACTTATTTATTATAATTCGCAGCGCCGAGCGCTTTGAAGGCGTAGTCAATAGAAAAAATTAATTTCAGGGTTCTTTGAAGAAGTAATACCTACTTACTTCATTAAGTTGAAAGGTTGCTCTTTAAAAGCGTCCAGTATTTTCTACGCAGCTTACAAATGATACTCTATCAAGTTGCTGTAATGCTCTGAAATGAATCTGAAATGCTACGTAATTAAATATGAATTCAATTCAAGTTGTCCTATCGGCTTTTTATGGTTCCGCAAGCAGATATCTCTTAATATAAGGTGGGTAGACCATGGAAGGTAATGCTCCTTGTACTAAGGCCAATTATTTAAAAGTCGTAGTTATTGCCATCCGATGTCAAATTACTTCCACTTAAGCTGGCCATACACGATCAAATGTACTTGTCAAGTTTGTAGTTTGACTTGATGCGGCATCCAGTTTGCATCAGTGCTGGATTTGTCAATAGGCCGTATAGGCCGCGGCCTAGGGGCGGCAGCGTCCTAGGAGCGGCAGATTTCAGAAGATGATATTATAGATGATTTTGCTAATAAAAATGCCGTAAAAATTGTAATTATTGTTCTTTTACGCACTTTCTTAGTGACCAATTCAGTGTCTTCCTTACTATGAATGGAAAATTATTATTTTAGAAAGTTACATGGGGCGGCGGAAATAAATTGACCTACACTCATAAAAAATATAAATCCGGTATTGGTTTGCATGAGATAGCTACATGGCCAAGTATAGTGGCCATACCCCACGTCAAGTATACTGGATGCCGCGTCAAGTCCGCTGCAAGCTTGACAAGTATACTTGATCATGTATGGCCAGCATTACACTAACATCCATCGAATTCAAGTACACAGACGCGGCGGCGAGTCCCTCGCACCGCTATTTTGTCATTGCGGTTGCGGTTGACTTCGGTCATCGATGTTAAAACTGTAATACGTGCTCTTAGTAAAACCTATTATGTACTATTATGTCTGCTGTGGTAAAACCTAAGATATCAAGTAAATATATTATTGTTTTTTTATTTATTTATTTTTATTTTTTTACTCTAAATTGATAAATAATATAAGGATTTACTACGGTACTGAAGAAAATAAGTATTATAATACTTTATTTCCATTTCAATTAAAATGTAAGGTCAATGAAAAAGTTGGCAGTTCGCTTAATATAACTAGAAACTACGAAAATATTAATAGGTACTTAGTTTTTACTTGTAAATACATTATCTGCACAGGTAAAACAATGTGGAAGTTAATATAATAGCTACCACTTAGATAAAGGTACCAAATTCCGAGGGGTTCTATCATTTTGGACTTACAAGGAACGGACCCTTAACCCTAGACTGAGCGCGCTATTTTGTGTACTTAATGTATTGACATTAAGTTCCATTGGGACGCGTGAACTGAAGGTGTGTATTTTGCAACGCTCTTTCAGTATTAATTTTAAACAGGAACCCTATTATTTAATTAACTTATATTTTCGAGATTTAATTAATAAATTTATTTATTTATTTGTCCATAAACATACTAACATTACAGGTCAGTAGCCTAATGCGTTAGTAATGTTGATTTATGATATCTATTGTTAGTATAATGTTCCAATAGTTAACATAATCTTTATATTCTTAATTATAAAATTTATATCATTAAATTATATTCAATTTAACATAACATACATTAATGACAGTGTAGGTCACATAAAATCAACATATTTATTAAAAATTCTTTAATGGAGGCCTTACAAGATCACAATATGTACTTGATCAAGCGTCAAGCGGACTTGACGCGGCATCCAGTATACTTGATTGTGTATGGCTACGGTAAGCTGTCTGGCCATATAGCTATCTCATGCACACCGGATGGCGCATCAAGTCAAACTGCAGACTTGACAAGTATATTTAATCGTGTATGGCATGCTTAAGGATCCATTTATATGAGTAATATTTGGAAATAGTACCCTGAATTTTAATAGTATTTTTAAAAGTTTGGAAGAAATAACAAAATAATGACTTTTCCATATAGGATATGCTTTAGCATAACAATGTTCAAAATAGTAGACGCCATGCTCATTGCACAGCAACTTTACGCATCTACGAGTATACCTAACACCATTTATTGCTTACTTCCTCAAAGTCAGATTCCTCTTCTAATCATGAAAAAATTTGAACTTTTTTGTGTATCATGTCCTTCTCTTTTTTATACCTAAAAATAAAAAATATCTGAATAATGTTTACATTTCAAATAAGTGTCAAAAAGAAGGAAATGACGTCATCATAATTATAATATTTACGGTATGTATAACACATACACGTATGTACAAATTTTATAATAATACTAGGAAATCGCATGTAATATTGCCTATGTCACCCGGGGATAATGTAGCTTCCCAACAGTGAAAGAATTTTTAAATCGGTTCGGTAGTTTCGGAGCCTATTCAATGCAAACAATCAAATCTTTCCTATGATGATTAGATATATTATGATGATTATGAATTATATGATGTACAAAATTGAAAAAAGTAATGATATTTTTGCTTATTTTTATAATGTTTTGTGCTTGAGATAGACCTATGTTGTATCATAACATTATTGCATGATGATATTATTATTATTATATTGATATTATATTACACATGTGTTGGTCGTTGTTTTTAAACCGTAAATATTTATAATAAAAAAATTTATTAAAAAAAATATAATTATGATGTCACCATGTCACTAAAGAACATACCTAACCTACATTACACCAAGGTATGTACTATTTTACAGGATACTTTCTCACAGCCTATTCCATTCATGCGCTCAAGCAAAAATCACTTATTTTAATTCGCTGTGGCTCAAAGTATCAAGGTCTTCTTATCTACAGCCCTCCGCAAAAATCCTGTTTAAAACAATCCTAACATAATTTTCTACTTATACTGTTTCTTTAATTCTATTAATTTAAAATAATTCAAATCTATATCAATTTTCAACTTCGACTTGGTATGTACTTATACTATAGTAGAGTATAATGATGAAAAAATGCTCAACATTGTCGCCCAATCATGGAATTGGACCTCCCCAAAATACGTCTCATAGTTTAAGATTTCATCCTTGCAACGCTAAACAATTGCCATCTTTCATTGAAGGAACAAACGACCCTTTTTATCAACAAGATATAAGTACGCCTTCTACCTTACCTGTTTAAAGAAGAAAGAAATCAGAGAGACAGAGTCACAAAAAATACTATCCCAACATTTAAACCCTTAGGGGATCTCTTTTGTGTCATAACGAAGACATCCTATTGGCCCAATAGCTTCTCCCACTTACCAATAGGAAACTAAGGATAAGTTCTCCCACTATTATCGTATGAACAGATGCGTTAAAGGTGCAGTAATCGTTATTATCATGTTTCGTACTCCCCACACGCGTGAGATAAATGGCACCCAAGAGTCACCTGCCTTGAAAGAAACCTACCGTACATTATATCAAAATGTTATGATTTTGTTACATTTTTTATTATAAGTGGCGTATGCGGCAATATTTTCTTATTAGAATTTACTTATTATACAATCGTAGAAAAACCTATCGCAATCAAAGATATTTTACACATACCTTTTTTATACATACAATATCATTGGTTGCAATTAATAAAATTATTAAATTCATTTTAGCAATAAAACAAAAGGTAAGAGATCCTGCCAGCCGTCTCCCAATTTTAAAATAGTTAGTAGGATACTCAGAAGTGCCTGATTTGTTAGGTGTTTGGATAAAGAGACGCCAGAATTTATTAAGATATCCATCCATATGTGATTAGATATGAAACTATAAAACCTACAAAAATGGAAAATAGGCACTCAGTATTCACTCAGTCTATACTGAGTGTCACTCAGTAGCTCTGTTAAAGATATAAAATTAGTACCTGTAATAATGTATTTTAGATTAAACAACTTCAGGTGAGGTCGATAGATCAATGTCTCTCTATGTGGCTTTGGTTTTAACAGAATTGAAGAACCGAGCGGACATTACGCTTGTCATCAAAGAATTAATATTAAATATTTTACGGGATAATTAACAATCATGATACATAGTCTGATGTAGACAACTCAATACGGTTTAGTCTTGCTCAATAAAAATCTAATTTTACCAAAAAATTTACCGACTCCAAAGAACTAACTTTCACAAACATATTTTAAAACTAAATCGCTCTAAGTATCTACAATATTTAAGGAGTTCCCTCAATTCATCATCTGAGAAATCTGGAAGCATACCCTTTCAAATAATAAAATAAACTATTATAATGATGGTAGCTGAATAAACCATTTTGTCATTTACAGTCTTGCAAATCGATAGATAAATGACGGAGTTCTGATCTAACGAATATTACAAATAATTGACCCTGGTCTAACTTTAACTGTTTATTGTTTCCAGGTTGGCGTGCACAGTTGGCGCCCACTGCGCTCGGGGAGAGAAACAATGACTTTTTGGGTAGCATGGCAGAGGTGTCAGCCTTGACTCGAAGTCCGAGATATTTGCGCAAACGACGACGCCTCTCCCAGCTCCTAGACAAGCTGGCCGTGCAGATACAGAATAACAATCACTGTTCCCCCCATAGCTGGCTCATGGTAGAGCCATGCTACGAGACGAAAGCGCCGGAGGACGTACCGCTCGATCTATCTGTTAAAAGTGAAACCCAAAAGGCCACTAATGAGCCACCGGGCTTCAGTTGCGAGACTTGTGGCCAGACATTTTCCTTGCATGACCGCCTGGCCAAACACGTCGCATCCCGTCATCGCGATCGAGCTCCTGAGGCGACCCGAGCGTATGAGTGTGAGATATGCCGTCGCCGCTTCGCCCGTTCCGACATGCTGACACGTCATGCTCGTCTGCACAGTGGCTTAAAGCCGTATTCTTGCTCCGCTTGTGGACAAGTGTTCTCGCGTTCTGACCATTTGGCGACACATCAGCGCACTCACACCGGCGAGAAACCCTATCGTTGCCCTTCCTGCCCATACGCAGCTTGTCGCCGCGATATGATCACTCGTCATATGAGGACGCATAACCGAAGACCGCAACCCACCGAAATCTAAATCAAAAACGAATCTAATGACATTAACGGACTCTATTCTCAATTTTAGAGGCTCATTTTATTGTTGACGTTCACTTGTGACTCCAGTATAACTTGAAGTAGGTTAGCAATTATCGTTTTGCGGTTCGAGGAAGTGAGTAGGTTATGAGTCCTATCACATGAATTTTGAATTATCGATCTTTATTCATTCCAACGTAATTATTTGCAATGATTGTTTAATAAAATTGTTTTTATTATCATAGGATGGTGATGTACGAGCCTTTACGAGTATGTCGATAGTGGCCACTTTCCCGATATGACATTCATTAATAGGTATATTGTGGTCATGGAGAGTTTCATAATTTGTACGACATTGAAGGCTTAACGGTAAGAATGACATATCACATTGCACTACAATTTTAACAGCGAAGTGATTTGCTAAATGCGAAAGCATTGTCACCCAAATGGCGAATATCTGTAAATAATATGCCTGGCGCAATGCGATGTGTCTTTCTAAATAATCATAGACTTTTATTTTATAGTTAGCTAAGTTATTTGGTGCTAGTAGAAACCAAAATAAACTAAAATATAAAAGTCTATAATTTGAACATAGCGGTGTTTACAAATTATAATGATATTATGCCAACATTTTAAAGTATACCGTGCCATTCTTTTTTGAATTACTTATGTGTTGTAAATTTATAATTAATACTGTTTTATAAGCACAGCGTTTTTATTGTTTGTTATTATTATTAAGACATAGAATTTGTAAGGAGTTTTTAATTCAATAATACTGCGTGCCCAACAAAGTTAAGAAGACTTATTAGAAGTATTATTATAATACTTCCTATGAAACTGGTATACCTAATATTTTCATCTGAAAGAACGTAATATACAATATATTTTTTTGAAACTTGATCAAACGAAATGTGCTAAAATAGCTGCGTAAAAAAATTTGTCTCCAATTTTTATCGATAATTACTTGCTTGTCTTGTCGGATAGCACATTTTGTTTGATCAAGTTTCAAAAAAACACATTGTTCAATAATTATGCATCACAAGCTCAATTCCTACTCTTCCACTGATACATTTAATTCCCAGAAGTCCTCTGCCAAATAGGTATCATGGCTAGGTAATTAAGTCTGCTGGACTGAAAACGTACTGTTTAATCGACAATATTATTATTATTATAGGTAACGTAAACCAATCAATAAAAATTAATCTATACTATAATATTATAAAGAGGAAAAATTTGATTGTTTGCATTGAATAGACTCCAAAACTACCGAACGGATTTGAAAAATTCTTTCACTGTTGGGAAGCTACACTATCGCCGGGTGACATAGACTATAATTTATATTTTCAAAAAAATTAGGATCCTTAATAAAATTTCAATAATGTAACCCAAGGTGTAAAAAAATAAGAAAACCGAAGCAAAGCGAGGGCGGTTACTCGTGTTACTCGTGTGTTGTTGTGTTTGAATAAATTTAAGTAATAAATAAACTAAAGGTCGCTGCATACGTAACGTGGACGGGACGAGGACGGGACGTGGATGGAGCATAAATATGTATGTGTATGCGCGGGCCCAGTTTCCGTCCAGTGGGCTTAGTGCGAGTTTTACGTGACATAACGGGCTCGCTAACGTAAATGCGAGTCCGCTATGCTATTGGCTACCGATCTGGCGGCAGTGAAAAGAATTTAAAAGAAATGCATCGGTAGCCAACAGCATCATAGCTGACTCGCATTTACGTTAGCGAAGTGCACTGTACGTGATCCCGCTGCGTATGCGCTATCGTTTACATTTTCTATGAAACGATGTTTCTAAAATTTCACGTCCCGTCTCGTACGGGGTAAAAACACGTTACGTATGCATCGGCCTTTACACACTCACACCCGCAATAGGTTTGCCTGAGTCGCGGGTTGCATGGACAACACATGCCATATAGACAAACAGCCATGACCCGAGTAATATTTATCTGTCACATAAATATTTGCCCCGGTCGGGAATCGAACCCGGAACACCTCGCTTCGCAGGCAGGGTCGCTACCAACTAGGCATCAACTAGGCTACAGGGCCGTCATAATACACAACAGGATTTTATTTTATTCTAAACTCTAGTCCGCTCCTCGATATTAATATCCCGCCGTATTAGATTAAGAGCCTGGGCCGCCAGACATCACTTATTTTCTGACGGATGAAATGTGGACGATTGAGTAGCGTTAGTATGTACTATGATCGTATGCCTACTTGCTAGCTTGGAAAAACGGCCAATTTCCAGGTATCAGGTGATCAAGGTACAAAAAATCATTACTAAGTTCACGTATTTTCTCATGGCTGATTTTCACGTATGTTCTAGATAATATAATTAGAAATAAGTCGTCAATACTCCCAGACACATTCCGTGGGCCATTTTGCTTTACAGACACCTTGAACCTGCCAAAATAATGAGTTACGTTCACGTATTTTCTGACGCTCCATTTTTATATATGTTCTCCAGACAACTATTTTAAAACCTTTGACAAGAAGACAGACAGATCCAAGAGGCCAATCATCCCCTAAATTAATTTTAATATCTCTGTGGGTGGACACCGTGTACAAACACTCGACGCCGCGCCGCAGTGCCGCGATCAGCTGGTGGGTGGGTCAGTGAACTTTGGTAAGGGCAACACATGATTCCTTTTCCCTTCATACCTTTCCTGGACAGATATACATAACATATATAAAAATGGTGCGTCAGAATATACGTGAACTTAACTCATTATTCTGACAGCTTCAAGGTGTCTGTAAAGCAAAATGGCCCACGGAATGTGTCTGGGAGTATTGACAACTTATTTCTAACTATATTATCAAGAACATACGTGAAAATATGCCATGAGAAAATACGTGAACTTAGTAATGATTTTTTGTACCTTGATCACCTGATACCTGGAAATTGGCCGTTTTTCCAAGCTAGCAAGTAGGCATACGATCATAGTACATACTAACACTACTCAATCGTCCACATTTCATCCGTCAGAAAATAAGTGATGTCTGGCGGCCCTGGGCTCTCCACCTATATGTAATCTATACTAATATTATAAAGAGGAAAGATTTGATTGTTTGCATTGAATAGGCTCCGAAACTACCGAACCGATTTGAAAAATTCTTTCACTGTTGGGAAGCTACACTATCCCCGAGTAACATAGGCTATATTATATTTATTTGTCACTATTTTTCCTGAAGCGAAGCGAGGACGATTTCCTAGTGAGATAATATTATAGCAGTACTGGTATTCTGGAAGTGCAAGGCAATAAAAATTAATCAATATGGTCTGCTTTAATGCCGAAATGTTATAAGTATGTAAGTCACTATCTACTCATTTAATAATCGTCATTTAGTGTCGTTTTATTTTCACGTTATGAAAACCGGATAAATGCGTGTCAGGCCACGCGCAATGTAGGGTTCCGAAGTAGTAAGTTTATCGACTATTACTCATTAACTACTTATGCTAACACAGCCGTCATTGTTTTTCTTGTAAATTCATCATAATTATAAACTATTTTTGAGAACTTTTTCACTTGTCTAACTCCAACTGATTAGCCGGCAGGTGCACTTGACTCTAATCAAAATTAGCACTTTAAAGCCAAATATTTCGCAAACGGACCTTTAAATCAAAGAATCTTAAAATAAAATTTAAAAAAAAAAAAAACCTTAACAAAGCTAAGAAAATTTGATTTAGTCACCTTTCATGCAAAAAAAACCATTGTAGATCAAAATCGGTTCCTTCGTTTGTGAGCTACAATGCAACAGACATACATTGTATCCACAGATACACAGACACATAAAACGTAAAACGAATAAAACCCTTCTTTTTCGTTGGGGGTTAAAAATAGTCTTAGAAGTCCCTTTATATTTTTGAAAGGCCTTTTCAACGATACCCCATACTATACCCAATACTACGGGTACGCGACGAATAAAAAAATCATCCTCACGATACCTATAGGGAAAGTACCCTGAAAAAAAATGTTTTTAATATTTTTTTCTACGATTTTGGCGTTTTAATAAATATGTATATCCATGCCAAATTACAGCTTTCTAGCACTGAGGGTCTTGGCGCTTTGCTTCGGACAGATGGACAGACGGACGGACTAATGCACAGACGGACGTGATGATACTATTAGGGTTCCGATTTTACTTCGGAACTCTTAAAAACCGCATCTAAATCGGTCCCTTCTTTTAGGAGCTACGATACCATAGACAGACACTGACACAAATATACACACACGTCAAACTTATAACAACTTAAATAAATCTACCTTTTCCACTGCTCTTATTAGGCATGCTATCTAAATTGTAATGTAAAAAATTTGTGTAGAATATTGTTGTTTTATAGATACGTATCCTTTAAGTATTTATATGCTCTATGTGGGTACTTCTACTACAAGATAATACAACACTGTAATATTATAATAGGTCCTTACCTATGAAATTGGAGATTTTATAACCAGCATTTTCAGATTTAATTATCTGTGGATTGGCGTGCAATCCGACATTCAAATAAATTTTATCCGAAAGCCGTGTTATTTTAATTTCAAATTCAGTCATTTTTTTAGATAGTTTTTGTGAAATTGTGGTAGTTTTTTTGGCACCATGGATTAACTGAAAATTTGTACAATTTCGGTATATGAGTTCCTACCTGAAAATACCGTTGCGCAAACTACACGGAACATTAACGACGTGTACGGGCCTAAAACTGCTTGCATAAACACGGTCGATTATTGGTTCATTCGTTTTAAATCTAGAAATTTTGAGGTGAAGAACGAGCCTCGCGGTCGGCTGGTAACCATTGTCGACAACGACGAATTGAAGGCGATAGTGGAAGCGGATCCAACTCAATCTACGGCTGAGCTTGCTGCAGGCTTTGGACTTAGTGTCAAAACAACATTGAAGCACTTGCTTCAAATCAGAAGGATAAAAAGCTAGATAAGTGGGTGCCACACGAACTAAGCGACCAACAGCGAGACTTGTATGTCGAAGCATGCATAGCACTACTGAATCGGCATAGAAACGAGGGAATTCTAAATCGAATTGTTACCAACTGTTACCGGGGTGGACCCGGGTACAACACCTAATCAGTGCACTAAAAAAATTACTCATATGAAGATGGTGGTCAATGATGGAGAGACAGACCATCGCAAAGCTACAAGAGTTACAGTTGAAAGCTATCCGTCACCCACCGTATTCATCGGACCTTGCCCCAAAAGATTTCTACTTTGTTCAAAATTTAGACAATTTTTAATTGGGAAAAAGTTCAACACCCGAGAAGCAGTAAGTACAAAACGCTTTAGTTGACTTCATCGCCTCCCGTACGGCAGACTTCTACATCAAAGGGATGAACAAACTGCCATCAAAATGACAAAATTGTATAGCTAATTTGGGCCAGTACTTTGATCAGCTAAAATAAAAATAAATACCAATATTTTTACATTTAAAAATTTTCATTCAAATCTCCAATTTTATAGGTAAAGACCTAAAATATTAAATGTATATAATATAGGTCTTCGTATGGTATAATAATATTATGTTATATAGTATTATGTTATAATAAAATATTGTTTTTTTTTTACGTACACAATAATTTATGTTGTCGAAAATATCTCACACATGCTCAAAAGCGGACGCCAGTAAAATTTTAATAATGTTATAAGTATTATTTATTTTGAATTTGACACTTTTGTGACTGTCCAGTAGTGGGTCGGTAAAAGACTTTAAGCAACATTAGGTAAGTGTTTCTATAAATAATGTACAATTTGTTACTTAAATAAACAATAATAAAATGTACTGAAATACTCATTTTTTTTATATAACTTAATCTTTCATGATAAATGCAAAATGAGAGGAAATAAAGTTCTACAGTGTTAAATTATACCCATTAACTATAATACTTATATAATATCACAGAACTGAGATCTAATATTACAAAGAGAGACTGTGAATTTTGTGAGTATGTATGTGTACCGGCCGCAAGGTAACCACGGCAACTATTTGAAATATGTATTAACTATTATATTTCACCATTTTAAAAGTATGGAGTATTCTAGGTGGATTTGTCATGATAATATAAGTCATTTAATCAGAAAAAGAAAAGCTGTATTGGGGCGGCATACCTACTAGACTGTCGTAAAATGTGATAGAGGCCGGCCCTTTTGGTAAATCTTAAAGATATTATTTTAGGTATTACTAGCTGTTACCCGCAGCTTCGCATACGAAAATTATGTTTTACCTTATTTATATCTCTTGCAGAAAAAAAATTAAAAAACGGTGAATTTATATTGAAGTAGGTACTTATATTTTGTAATTTATATACTGAAACCCACGATACAATCACAAAGGATTCCTCCAGGAGCGGGTTTTGAAAAATAAGCAATATTCACATTAATTTGTATTTTTTAAACTGAAAAATATATTATTTTTAATTTCTTCTGGAACATCGGCCAACAGTAGGTACAATAACCCCTCAGGAACCACATCGAAAAGCAGATAATAAATACGACATCCAAAATAAAGTCGCGTCCTCGCTTTTGTCTACCTGCGATGAGTGAAACGCCGTTTTTGTTAAGAATTACATGTTTTTGGATTAACATTAATACCTTTTTAAAAAACTGATTAGGGGAGACCGGGGGCAAAAGTACCACGGGGCAATAGTAACGTTGGTGATATTTTGGTTTGCAAGCAACGCTGAAGAGTGTGCGGCCGCGGGGGCATAGGCCGTAACGTGCTCGGGTAGGCTAATCTCTGAGAAATGTGCTCCGAGCAGCGTGGACGTGTGTAATTGACTATTGCCGTTTGGACAGCCCCGAAGTAATTTTTCGTACTTTGAAAAATCAGTTATTACTCTTTAATTTACAAAGTATAAGTAAATTAACAACAAATATTAGAATCTATATATATCACACAATACAAACCTTATCGCAAAAGTAAAATAGTGTTCAGAGTTTCTGATTTATCATTGTTTTTAAATAAAACAGTCTTCAGGAACAATAGTACCATTTTTTTCGGGGTCAATAGTAACGTTACTATTAACCCCTTGCTACAAATGACCCCGAGGTGAAAATAATTGTTTTACCCAATTTATATGTTTTGAGCCATTAAGAAATCTTTAGTATTTTCATACTACTTAGTGGACACCTACAGCTTCACCCGCGTGAATTAGAAAATGCGGTTTTCGAAAAGTTTCGTTTACACATATATCTTAGTTGCTATCCTCTTCGTGGGGAAACCTCTACCCAGTGACACCTAACCTTAACCCGAATAAAATAATATATCAATAAATCTTCACGTGATGGCTAGGCAATCATTACGTCATTTCTATCTAGTCAGAACTTTATCCTTTTTTTGTTTTTCTAATATCATTGTGCCGTCACCTCTTCAACGCGTTTTATGTTGAAAATATAAAAATGCTTAATTTGTATTGGAGATCACATATTAAACATCATATTTTATTAAATCTTAATAAGTGATCTTTATTAATAATTAAAGTGTCATCAATCGCAAATCTAGGACAAAAACATTCGTCCGGAAGCGCATTTTGGAAATCTTAAATATCTACATTTATTTGCCTATTTTTCTTTTATTTTTACACTAACTATTGCCCGCAGCTTCACACATGGAAATTCATCCATTCCTTCTTTGGGCTGGAGCACCAACTACTCAAGTGGATCCCCTTAACTGGATTTAGAGATGGGCTGTTCGTATTGTTGGTTCGTGTGGTGCTTGTAATCTTTTTGTTCGCAGAAATATGACAGGGGTTAAATGTAACAGGGGGTTGTTAGTAACACACACGTTTTTATACAAATTTGTTGTTGTTGATTATTGTTGAATTCAGCAAAGAAATATGCGATTTAAATGTTATTTAATGACGTAGTGCTTATAATTTGTCTAAAATTGTAATTTTAGACAGTAATATATTTGCTTTTGATCAGTTATAAAGAGAAGTGTATACTTTTTTGTTTCGAAGTGGCTTGAAGAAGTAAAAGCATTTATTTTAGTTACCAATTAAAAGACTGATTGTATTTAAGATTATGATTATTTTTAAAATTAAAATATGGCTAATTTCATTAACATCGTCATTTTATTGTTCATCAAAACAATGTTACAAACAACCCCGCACTATGGGTCAATTGTAACACTCGACACTCGTTTTTAAAAGTGGGATTGCAACATAATTACGATTAGTACTCTAATGTTGACTACACAAGTTGGTAGACACTTAAACTAAGTTTCTTGGAGAATAACAGGATTTTGTTAGATATCAACAGTTTTGGCACAATCGGCCACGAACTAAAAACTGTTACTTTTGCCCCCGGTCTCCCCTAAATGGGCAAGTTTTTTTTATAACTTGTAAGCCTGGTGTCATGGTAATTTTTTGAACTAGACAACATAATATTTTGTCACGTAACATGTATTTTTAAAATAATTGGAACGAAGTTCCTTATCGCGCGTTATGAAAGGGGGCTAGAAGGAAAAATTTTCTTACGAAATGTTGGTATGGTAAGATACTTATTGAAGTGATTCACAGAGTTTTACAGAGATGGCGCTGTACTGTACAACTCACGCTAGCGTGATTCAGAAAGTTTTACAGAGATGGCGCTGTACAACAAAACAATACTTAAATCGAAAGGAACTTCGTTCCATCCGGGTGTCCCTTGACACCTCTCATGTTTTTTTTGTTTTTGTTGTAGCTCGTAGTTTTTCATTCTGAAGGAATTTTCATCTTAATAAGGTAGGGTGGGCTTTATTGAAGTGTTAGTTAGAAAAATAATTTTAAATAATAACCATACCATACGTTTTTTTTTTTCAATTTGTACCTAAATGCAAAATTCCGGGTAAATAAACAAAAAAGTTTAAATTGCAAATATCTCCACAAGTAGCAAGATTTTTTTTTTGCTCATACAAATGAACATCAAATATATTGCATTTTGGCTCCTTCATCAGCTCCCGCCAGGAATACGTCGAGTTACAAATAACCCTGTATAACCTGAGAAGTTATAGATTACATGGACACCATAGAAAAATATTCATTCAATGTCATGTGATCCAACTTCCGATACCTCTGCGATGATATCCAGTTAGATTATAATATCTTTGACTGAATCTCTATGGTACAAATTGATTGCATAGGCTTGTAATGTTGGTAGAATTGAGAAATTTATTTTCTTTTTCAAGTTAGTTCTCGTCGTATCCGCCAGATCCGCCATTTCGGCGTCACGATCGCAAAAAAATTGATCGTAACGCCCTCCGTGATAAAACTAGATTTTATATTATGAATCCCTGATTCACGTTTTCAAAAGGGCTAAAAAAGTTAAATTATTAGTGAAGGACAATGGAGAACAAGATACTACTTTGAAACGTGTTGAAAATGATTCGTGTAT